>CAXKVY010000030.1:0-600000 GCA_964058915.1 Tetropium fuscum
CGACAATGACTTTATTTCTTTTTTACGGTAAGTGATGGCATCATATACAAGGCTTTTATGCAATTGTGCAATTTATTGGTTTGCGCGGACAAAATGTTGAGGACAACCTGGAGTGGGGAAGAGTGCGAGGCTGATAAAAGTTTTATAGAAATCCATTGAAAGATCATTTTGGGCGTGGACATTTTTAATTGAAATTATTAAATATGTAAATATAAAGGTAAAAAGTGATAAAATCGCAAAGAAGTAGATAACTGTGAACGACTGTATCTCGGGCAGTTTTTATCAAAAATACTTTTGTCGTACACCATTTTGACGAAAATTACGCCACCTTTCTGAACCAATGCGTATACCTAAATCCACTCAGAGAGAAGATATACACTTTTTTTTTAAATAATTAATAAGTTTTTTGATTTATTTTGTTAAAAAAAAGTGTTTTGACTTGATAATTTGCCATTTCGATAGGAAATTTTATTCTATACAAAAAATCGTATTGTGTGTTGTTACACGAGTATAAGTACTAAAATGCATAGTTTTTGAGTTACAAGAATTAAACGTGGACAAGGTGACTCCATTCTCAAAGTTTCAAGCCTAAATTTATTAGCACTTTGTGGATTTATCATTTTTAAGGTACCTACAATTGAACATATTGTACGGAATCGTCAGAAACAATTTATTGTGCACGATATATTGAAAAATCCCTAGATCTAACACTATATCTAACACAATCTAGCAACACCGCACCCGACGATGTGGCAACATCGCATCTGGGGTGCCAGTTACAACCCCCCACGGGCGAAGTCTCAACCCTCTAGGACTTTAAATAACCGAGATACACACCTGGTCCCCATTTAGCATATTTGCGGTATAGGGATGGAATAATCGAGAAGCTTCTAGAAAAAGTGTTCAGAAGTGATTTATCTTTGTAAACAGTTGTAACTTGTTGTGTTTGGAAGTTAATAAAGTGTATTTGGATTTTGGACAGTACTCACTTATTTTACAAATTCACTGGTGTAACAATAAAATACCTTAAACGAATTAGTCAATAGCCTAATTGTAAAAATCAAGACTCCAAGCAACTGATCCGTATTATTCCAGTCTAGATCTAATGTAGGAATAGTACAGAAGTTTAAATATATCAATATTATTAAAATCATGGGAATTACGTGCTTCAGAACATAAAATCTTAAACAAGTCGCTGGAAATATTTTGAATGTTTATTGAACACGATATTTTGCTGTCGATAGTGACACCGAGGTCTTGAAAATCACTGTACCTTGTTAGCAATGAATTATCTAAAGTATAACTGAATATTATAGAGGACTGTTGTATGGAATATATCATTATGAAACACGTACTAACATTTAGGTAATTGCAGGATGTATGTTTCACACCACAATAATATTTTACTGATTTCTGATTGAAGAGGCAAGCGATCGTGTACGCTGCTAATTCTAGAGTAGATGAGTTTTAGGTCATCCGCGCATACAACAGACAAGGAACATTAAAATGGTAAACAATTTCGTTTATAAAGATGTTATGCTCTATATTTTATAATAAACTGTGTATCCTTTACGTCGCAGCACTGGACATTCCAGGATCGATTTTTGAGGTAAGTTAAGAAGAATAGCAGTAGATTGTCAGAAAGCCCAAAATCAGGTCGGTTTAATTAAAAGTCAAATGTACTTACTAATATACAAACTAACACTATTTTTGAAAATAATAAGTGCAATTTCTCATCTCTGAAAAGTAAAACGGATTCATAAAAACGTTGCTACACAGAGATGACGATTATTTTTATACTCCATAGTACCAGACACTTCACCTCTATTAAGTGCTTTTATAAGAGCCCTTTACGTTCCTGCAATTAAAACCCAACATGCTGTCACGTACACTTGACCTAATAAAGCCACACATACATAAAGTTGGGACTACAGTCCGTTGCATTTCGTGTGAGCGATAAGATCCAGATTGCTGATAACTTTATAGGCTTGTAGAATTTCCTAAGAAAAAAGAAGTAAGAATCTAGAGAGGAGCACATAACCTAACGATTATTTCTGCAAAGGCAAGTTCGTATTTTTTTTTAATTATTTAAAGATGCGTTACAGTTGCCTACTTAATTGCAAATGGTTTCTATTTCAACGAAACGTCGAAATAGGCAGTGATATTAAAATTAACGGACCCACTCGGTAGGTAATCCACCTAGGTATAAGAGTTTGCAATGATTTTCCACAATATTTTTGAATTCCAAAAATATTTATTAAAGAAGGCTACTGCAGAAAGTATGCGTATGTCCCGAAGTATATGTACTGTGGTATAAGTATCTCTTGTGTTTCTTCTTCTTTGGTAGGCATTTAGCGCTGTGGTCAGAAAAGGGGAGCAAGGTTACGGGGGCAACAGTACCTCACTTATTACTTTGAATTATCGATTCTATTAATAAAGCTATGCATGAACTTGGGCGGTCTCTATGGGATACGTTTGAGCTCACAACAAATACCTTATATTTACGAATTGTTTTAGAGCTATTGTTTGTACAGCTACAATAAATAGAAGCTGCGAAAAAATGTTCTATATTTTAATGTATTTCTTTCGTTAAATGAAAATATCTATCAAATTGTTTGTTTTCTACGAAGCCGTGAAAAAGCCATGTCTAATATTTTTTTAGTATTGAAAATACTTCTGGCCGCGTGTATATGGGAGGCGCCCCTTAAAATACAGAACGACATGTTAGTTGAGTCCAGTGACGTAGCCAGGGGGGTCCAGGGGGTCCCTCCCCACCCGAAATTATTTGAATAATTGACAATTGACGTGCCATTTACATTTTTTTTCTATTTTCATTTTCAGTCTTATTATGTTTCTAATGAAAAAAAGATATACATATTCCCATTCATTAACTTTAATTTTTCTAAAATATTTCATGAAAAATGAGAAAGTCACATGCAAATCATGGCTTCTTGCAATTGTTATTACACCCATGCGATGTGGACCTAGGCACGACTCTGGTTCTCTGGCTCTGAAAATTCATGCGCATATGCTGATTTCAAATGAAATGATGCAATATACATTTATTACATTTAATCGCTGCTAGGCTAGGTGCGTGGACTATTTGGTGCAGGTGCAATAATATGCAATGCGTATTTTATGCATCGTGAGATAGTAATTTAAACCCTAAACCGATGTGATATTGCGAATTGTGGCTGTACAGTATACATAGTGTAAATTAGTCCGTCTAGTTCCTCTTCAAAATAGAAATGAAGCGTTCCAGAGATTCCTCAATAACAATGTTTTTTTAAAAATAAGTAAAACTGAACAAGGTAAGTAAAATAAAATCTAAGTATAGTTATTTATTATACATTACATGCCTATATGGGATAACCTTAAAACAAATATATCTGATCATTGCGTGGTGTGCTGTCGTTTTTCGATCCGAGGTGGGGGGAAACAAAAACAAATGCTGGAAACAGGAAAATCAACAAGAGCTAAGGGGTTAAGCAAATTATTTAGACATTAAAAGGGATACGAGAAAATGTGCAGGATGAATTTAGTACAATATTTAAGACAGCTTCAGAGCTTAGCACAGATATTTTTGGTACAGATTTGCGGACCCATCGATTAAATGACCTCGATTAAAAAAAAAGCAGACAGACACAAAGAGCAAACCCTGATATAGACTCTACTGAAGATTACTATAGAGTAACAATTTTTATTCCTTGTCTAGATCAAATTATTTGTAGTTTTCAATAGCTTTCAGATCCTCCTACCTGGATATGCTTCTCCAAATGTGGAACGCTCTTTTTCAATTACGAAGAGAGTGAAAACGTTGCTGAGGAATAAAACTGGCCATGAACGTATGAGCAGTCTGGCTCTAATATCTGTAGGTACATATCGAAGTTAGTCCTGAAAAAGTTATGGATGTAGTGACTCGACGGAAATCAAGACGATCATTACTTTAACAATTTTGATATTACTTATGTATACAATACAGTGTATAATTATTTTATATTTGAAATGTTTTGTTTTCGTTGTTTTTTAAGTTTATAATGTTTATAATAATATAGCATATAAAAATATATATTTGACATTATTTGATGCATAATAATTATAATACAATGCAGTGTACCAATATTTTATTTTGAGATGTCTTTGTATTCGTTGTTTTTTAAGTTTATAATGTTTAAAAAAATTAAAAATAAAACTATTATTTTTAAAAAAGTACAAAATCCAAAAATTATTCTTATGAAAGTCGGTATTTTAGTACAAATGGATTTTTCATTGAAGTTCTGAGGTGCCAGAAAAACGCGTGACCTGGAAAATTTTCAAAATTTTCACCCCTCCGAAACGAAATTGAGTTGACTCAGCCGGCTTTGCAAGGTCATGGAATATCGGAATATTAATATCTGCTGACAATGAGCAAATGATGTTTGTTTATTATTTATTATTCTCAGGCCAACTCTGAATTCAGACTTTAATCTCTGAATTCAGAGTTAATGTCTGAACTCAGACACTAATCTCTGAATTCAGAGATTAAGTTTGAATTCAGACTTTAATAGACAGTTACCTCAATTTAATTATCTCATTCAGATTATAACCTCATATCCGACAATTTTTACGGACAGTAAAAAAGAGTTACCTAATGAATGTTTCGTGCCAAAGAGATAATTTACGGCTGCTGTAAAATGTAATTCCAATCTCAATATGCAAATTTTGATGGAGTTCTGGAGACTTCCAGGGATATATACATGATTTCCATTGAATCACTACCATAAGAAACAAATATATTTCGTATTATTTTATCTAGGTAGATGCGAATTGCATCAATAGGCGCCGAGGATATACCTACGTGGGTTGTGTTTTAACGATTTTAGTTCTTCCGATACTATCACTTAGTTTCCAACAATTAGTATAGTTTCCAACAATAAATGCTGCGTATAAAAGTACTACTATCCTTTTTCCTATTATGAAGGATATCACAGTTTTATTTTACATCGCGTGTGAAAGGTTTTTAACTGATGATTTGTATCTTTGACATGTCTAGTTGACTAGTCTTTTGCATGCCATTGCAAACGATATTATATTTTCATTTAATCTGAAGTATTATTCGTAAGGATATTTTTATAAGGAAATTTACTGGGGTTACTAGAGATCATCAGTAACAGATCCATATTATAATATCTACTTAAATGGCTAAGTATTTTTGTATTCCACTAAAATTACATTAAAATAAGAATATTATCTATAAAATGTTGGATATATTAAAAGACGAAATAAGTAACTATATTTATAAAAAATATATTTATTAAGATTTTTATAAAAATTATATTTATTAAGATTTAAACTAACTGTTATCCGCGACTTCGTCCGCACGAAACTAACGCGCGTTCTCACGACAGGCAGCCCTTGTGATATTACGCGTTGGGTGCAGCGGCACTGCTATCGGTACTTTAGTTTATTTTATTATTACTCGAAGATCGAACGGGAGATTTACGTTAATAATTAACCATTTTTATTAGTGTTTATATTGGATTATATTGGATACGTAATATCCCTATTTCAATCGGATTTTGTTCACAATTTCATGGATTTTAATTTGTTTGCGCGGAACCCTAATTCTATTTCTAAAACAAAAGCCTAAGTAGCCTTAGTTACTCTTTATAACATTAGCTATTTGCCAGTGAAAGTTCTGTCAAAATCGGTCCAGCCGTTTCGGAGATTAGCCAGAACAAACAGACAGACAGGCAGACAAAAAAAACAAAATTTGGGTTTTTGTTTTAAGTACCGTATATACTTTCATATGCATTTAGTAAAAAGCTGTTGTTTTGATATTACAAGCAGAGGATTCAATTTTATTAATTTGTATAAGATTTATTTTTTTATGCGCGGAACCCCAACTCTTTTTCTAAAATAAAAGTGGCATAAGTTACTCAATATACCTAACAGCTATTTGTTAGTGAAAGTACCGAAAGATCGGTGCAGGCCTTTCTGTGGTTAGCCGAAATAAACAAACAGACAGACAAACAAAAATTTTAAAAATTATTTTTTTGTTATATGTACCATATAGTAAAAAGCTGTTATTTTGACATTACAAACAGAGCCTTCAATTTTATTTATTCGTATAGATACCTACATAGCTAACACAATTTTTCCTATAGAGCAAATTAATACCTTTTTATTTTACTTGTTACTATTATATATTTATGGCATGGTACTACATACGTAGTACCAAATCATATTAACTGGATTTCAAAATTAGAACGTTTTATATTAAAACCGACTATTACATATATCATATATCAAGAACGAGATGGATAATACCAGTGACTTATAATATTGGATTAAGTTTAGTTTAGGTGCCCACTTAAATTTAAAAATATGACATTTAACTGTAAAATTAGAATTAAATAAATCCGCCCTAATTAAAATAAGAAATACGAATCGTACGATATAGTTTCTAAATCCTAATCTTCGTCCCAGATATATTGTTACTTAAATATAAAATATATTTATAATCAAGCATGGATCTGACCATATTTTACCCATAGATACATACCGCGAAAAGGCATTTCATTTTATTCCAGAATTTGATTGCAGAAAGCTACCTAATCGTACATAAATATTTTAATCTGGCTAAATTCAACTTACTTTATTTCAGATAAAGTTGTGGCGATTTGCAGATTTTGAGTAACAATATTTTCACAGCTCCACTCTCACACCGGTAAAGTAGCCGTCCTCGAAGTAAACTGACCAGTTGACCATAGTAAAAAAGCGACCTGCGCCCCGATGCATCAGATGGACGTCGCGTGACCATCGTTATTAATGAATAATAAATGAATTCCATTATTGTGTACCAATGAAAGATGAGAGGTGTTATAATATTATTGTGTAGGTACATATGTACCTACACGTGCTAGATTTACAATTTTCATTATATTATGATATAGATAGTTAATGTGAGTGAAGAACAAGGTTGGATCGTTCATTGAAGGTACGAGTCCTTCATTCAATGGTTGGATATAACCGTAGCAAAGAAAATATCAATGTCATAATGGCAAAAGCAGTCGTGTTTATATCTCGTGATATAAATGGATACAGTTCCTTTCAATTTGATGAAAATTTTATAAGGCGCTAAAGGCTAGTTCAACTATAGAGCATTGGAACTACTCTGACCCAAACAATTGAACTACTTAAGTATATAACGACTTCTTTTGGGTACATTTATACACGTTTTGTGAGTGTATTCACAGAACAAACATTGTATGCACATTGTCATTACATTAGGAAAGAGTTTCTAGTCAGAGACCGATATCTTTAGAACTCGGTGAGTCAAAGGTCCTTATCTATACAACATATTTGGGACCTTTTTGAGATTTTAAATTTATTGGGAAATTTCACATTACTGCTCACACAAAGCAAAATGCCAAGTAATGTTGTTTTATGGTAAAGCGTTACAACAAAAAAGTGAACCCTATTCTATGAGGTTACTTTTTGCTTGTTTTCTCTGCACTGTACATCAGTGGTACGGTTAATTTGAAAATGGGTTGCATGTGATGTGGAGTAAACGACATCAGAAAAGGCACCTATTTATTGGTCTTGGTAGGTCAAAATTAAAATGAGAAAGAATCATGGATCTACCGAAAACCTCTAAATGATGGAGGGTACCAACGATTATAGACTAACAGGATTCAGGATTGCTTATCGGCCACGTGTTGTTAGACAAGATCTGACGTCAGCGATTAAGTTCGGCCGGCATCCTTTTGCGCCAACGCCAACGGTCGATTCCAAATTGATGCTTGGTCAGACAACACTTCTCTAGGCACGATGTTAATGTACAAATGACACACTACACAAACGCCGGGAAATACACCGGTGGGGCAATTAACCTACGCCGTACGTATCCGCTGACGTCAAAAGCGTGGTGGGGGCCTACGAGATTTGTCTAACGTTGCGCTTATGGGGATAAGCAATCCTGTTTAGTCTATAATCGTTGGGAGGGTACAGGTAAGGAGAACCGTCTCTGTGTATCAAGAAGTGACAGAAGTGTGTCTTGAAAAGCGTTAAATAAGGGTGGCACTACTGTAGCAGGAGGGTAAATTTTCACAGCAGTTTTTGTAGGTTATATTTACTAAATTATTTCGGACTGCGTAAACAGTTGAGGTTTTGTATACTGCAATTTTATTACCTCTCATCCTTCCATAACTTCATCTACTCTAGTCACCAAAAATATTAAAGTTATCAACTCAGCGCACTTCACTCCGTCAACAACTGCTACATTCATTTCTCATTTCATACCCCTTTGCTACTCTAGCGCCATTCTGGAGAGATTTTTCTGGAACTATTATTTACTGCTTGCAGCTGGATACTTTTGCAACTGTTCCCCCATATGAGAGAATCCTCTTTACCTCTACCCTCCATAATCTAAATTCTAATTTATAGATATTGTATAGTTTGTAACAGACATATGAAAAAATGCAGCATCGTCAAAGGGAAACTCGTTGTCATTGATGAGCGGCGCAAGCCGACTTTGATCTCGTCAAAGCGTAGCCGCATCCTTTGACGATGCGGCATTTTTCCATTCTCATATATGTCTGTTACAGACAATACTTATACCACAGCATATACAAAAACAATCAGTAGGCTTATTCTCATATGTCATAAGCGGCTAAAACCTAGGGGATAATGGCCGAGTGCACCGTACGTATTAATCCCGGATTATGTTTAAATCTGACTTATTTTGACATATTTGCATGCAAATGTGTCTTAAACGTAATCCAGGATTAACACGTACGGTGCACTCGACCATAAAGGGATTAAAAATAATTCAAGTTTCAAGTAAACCCTATTCGAAATACATTGTTCTCATTCAACACAGCAATGCAAACTAAAAAGCCAGAATATATTATACGTATATTATAATTAGTCAGGCTATGATCGCTCCAGCCTCCAGCTGCAAATACAAACAAATAACTTTACCGGCTCGTTTTTATCTATGGACAAGTTGTATCCTCTAATGGCGGCGTGCGTGTAGCAGTTGTAAGAGTAGTTAGCCTGCTGATTGTTTCTTTATATATGGTGTGCTTGTACCGTACCACTGACGATTTTTTGTGCTCTCACACAATACCTCACTATGGGCACCACAGGTATATACATATAATATAATCATAATCTCTGTGGTGGGCACTGAACTTCGACCTCAGATGAAAGATAGACACTCCGACCCAACGATTATACATTGGATTATACCTACCCTCTTCAGAACAAAGAACAACGAAAAAAGCTGAACTACAGCACAGAAAATGATTCTGTGGCATAGAAATATAAATTTCTATGTTCTGTGGCTACACATAAAACGGGGTCTTCAGAGAGCAAGATCGATAGAAGAGTACATATTATTGTTCAGAGACAACCGATCACTGCGAGAAGAATTGTCTCTGATAAATGTCATTACTTTCTAATTTGACAGTTTAACGTGGCTGCTGGTTACAGTTTTGTTACAGATTTTTGTCAACTAAGTAATTAGAAACCCTACAATTAGTAAATAACTGTGATATGATATGAATGTATGAATTTCCATCCAAAATTATATTGTTTATCCGAAACCCAAACCGTAAGTTGTCTATATGCGGCATTACATTTCGTTTTTCTAACTGCATTTATTGATTTTTAAACAATTTTCAGTTTGAAAATGGCTTTGAAAAAAGTAAAAGGAAACATAGAACGAATGTTTGATAAGAATCTGACGGATTTAGTAAGGGGAATTAGGAACAACAAAGAAAATGAGGTGAGGGGATTTTGTTGTAGGTTATGTTGTGACATATTCCCAAGTATACAATATATTTGTATTCCCAATTTCAGGCCAAATATATTTCGCAATGTATGGAAGATATAAAACAAGAATTAAGGCAGGACAATTTGTCTGTGAAAAGCAACGCTGTAGCGAAACTTACTTACGTAATATGATGTGGTTTTTTTTGTTTATTAAATTTCTACGATTGATTACTTTTTAGCTTCAAATGCTAGGCTATGATATATCTTGGGCTGGATTTAACATTATCGAAGTTATGAGTTCTAGTAAGTTTACATTAAAGAGAATAGGATACTTAGCAGCAAGTCAATCTTTTCACTGTGATTCAGAGGTACATTATGGAATATAAAGCGAATTGAAATTAGAATATTCTTTTTTCAGTTATTGATGTTAACTACTAATATGATAAGAAAAGAACTGAACTCCCAAAACCAGTATGAAGCAGGGTTAGCACTTACATCTCTTAGTTGTTATATTAGTATGGATTTAGCTAGAGATTTATCAAACGACATATTAACTTTGGTAAGATATTGAAGCTTATTGAAGTTATTTAGTTAAGCAAATCGGTGGTATGTTTTTTTAATGTTTCAGCTTAGTTCCACTAAACCTTACATAAGAAAAAAAGCGGTTTTGATGATGTATAAAGTATTTTTGAAATATCCTGAAGCACTTAGGCCAGCTTTTCCTAGACTGAAAGAAAAATTAGAAGATCCAGATCCCGGTATGGTGTCTCATATTATTTTTAATGGCTACTCACACGTTTTACTATTTTAGGGGTTCAGTCTGCAGCGGTTAATGTAGTGTGTGAGTTAGCAAGGAAGAATCCCAAAAATTATTTAAGTTTGGCACCGGTTTTCTTCAAATTAATGACAACCAGTACTAATAATTGGATGCTAATAAAAATTATAAAATTGGTAAGCTTCTATATTTAATTTTACTAGTTTGATTTGTTTTAATGTTTGGATTAATTTAATATTGTCTTAATTTAATATTGTTTTGGTGGTATAACAGACTGGTCAAGTAGAAATCTCATTTAAGTATTTAACTGAATGCGTCTTGACTATTCCATTAGTTGATTTAATATTTCAATATTTGCATTTCAATTTAATTATGTTCCCATGTTGATAAGCGAGTTAGGACAAACAGTGTTATCAATTAGACGGGTTAGACTATTAAAATAAATTTTTATTATTATTTAAAGCATGCCTAGGAACTTAGGCATGCTTTAAAGCCATGCATGCCTACGGCATTATGTAGCAAATAAAATCATGCTCTGATACTACTTGCTATTTATTTATTGCTATTATACAACACTTTCATATAAAGTGATCTTTGTTGATGAAATTTTAAATGTATAAAGTGGCCCATAAGTCACTAGTGGGATAAAATAGTGAGCTAAGATATAGTTTAGATCTATAGTGAGATAATTTAGTCACAAAAGAGTAATTTTAATAATTAATTGATTAATAGTTAATTTACTTTTTGCACTTGTTACATCAATAACTATTATTTCTATGAAAGTATTGGATAAAATGTTGTATTAGACATGTTATTACATAACATGTCTAATACATGAGTTATTACATAATCAGCCCTATTCTGTAACTTCAAATAGAGTAGAAGTGAGTGTAAACGAATAGAGGCGCCAAATTGGAATTATACCAAACCGCTATTCCGTAACTGTTTTCACCATCTACTCTACAGAATACTGATTTGTGAACCAGAGGGACGCGATGTATATTGTTCGTTTCGATTCGTAACCATTTCTATTTAACTTGAGCATTTCTATCAAGTTACAGAATAGGGCTGATTATGTCATCTAAGAAAATTAGGACACTTGCTCTTCGGGCTCGCGTGCTAAACTTGCATGACATGTAACATAACTCACTAGCCTAATAAATAACTATTAATTAACTACCATTGATATTTAGCAAATATTTTTATAATTTGTGAGAGTTTACATTAAATGTGTGTATAAAAATTGCATAATTATTATTTTCATTGATGAAGGCGCTATCCTCAATTTTCCAGTAAACAATGGAACAATGTTTACTGGAAAATTGAGGATACTGAGGATAATTGAGGATACTGGACACAGGTGTTTTTTAAATTTAGAGTAAATTTTTTTTTATCTGACAGTTTTCTTCTTTCACTATGGTGGAACCAGCAGTTGGTTTAAAACTTACTGTTCCCCTTATAAATACAATTGCAAGGTATTATCTTTACTTTATAATCTTTACTTTATAATCTTTACTTAATTTATTATTATTTGTAATATTCATATCTACTGTATCCTCTAGCTTGTACTGAAACTGCGCACAGTTTTTCAAACTCGATGGTCTATAAGACGTATCTGGAGAACAAAATGTTTTTGCTTTTTGAAAATTTGGTACCGAAAGTAGGTGCCATAGTTACACATTTTTAAAATATTCTCAACATAAAAAATATAGAACTATGACACCTATCTACGGTACCAAATTTTCAAGAAGAAAAAAAATTTTGTTCTCCATATACGTCTAATAGGCGTCAACATCAAGTTTCAAATACCAGTGCTAAAAGTAGCGCTAAAAATTTTTTGTTTTTCTAGTTTGGCGCTCTTACCCCTTTAGAACCTAGGCTAGGCAAAAAGTTGATTGAACCACTAACTAATCTTATTCACAGGTAGGTACTAGTATATTCAGTTCCATAACAATTTTTATATTGTTATGATAGATTATACCTAATGGATATTACAATGGATTATACCGAATGGATATAATGGATATTAAATTTTGTTGTTGTAAAGTTATCAGGAGCCATTTGTAGTCAATAATGAATATAATATTTGATATAATTATATTGTGGGTATTAAATGACATTGGACCAAAACTATTTAAAGAATAGTAAAACACATAGACAATAATTTTTCATTCACAAAGCATATTACATACCCTACACATCCTGCAATTTAGCTGGCAAGCCGTTGTGTTGTCCTATAATGTACTACTAGAAGCTACTTATTTAACTAACTACTATTAGCTATTTACTTACTATTTATTTACTTACTATTTACAGAAATAGGAGACCAGCAAACAATCTTAAATAGTGAGCAGTGCATAATGCTGATTTAGTATTATTTTCATTATCATAAAAGAGACTGTGGTGCATATGTACTGAGGCAGTTGGCCGACTGTGGCCATAATTTTTACAAATGTACTCCAAACTTTTCTATTTACTGTTATTTTCCTTGCCCCCGTCCACGTTTTATCCCTTTTCTTAAAAACCATTCCAATTATATTGTCCCAAGTCTCTCTAGGTCTTCCTCTCTTCTTCTTTTCTTGTGTGCGGGCTTCTTTTTACTGGTATATTACTATTCATCCTTTGTAGATGGCACCACCAACTGAACTATCTCTGTTCAATGAAATCTACTATCTATTGATTCTATTTTTAGTTCCCCTCTTGTTACGCCTTTTCTAATTTTATCCCATCTTGTGACTCCTTTAACTCTTCTTAGATACTTCATTTCTGCTTCTTGTATCTTGCTTTTTTCTGATTGCGACAGTTTCACTTCCATACATTAGGATTGGTCGGTATATAGCTTTGCAGACATTTATCTTCGTCTGTGTGTGTATGTTCGTATGTGTTCGTTGTGTGTGTGTGTGTGTGTATGTTCGTCCTCAAAGCATTTAAAAATAATTGTATAAATTTTCGTATTTCTATAACTACTTGTAAAAAACTACTCATGATTTTTGAGTAAACTTAAGTTCTCGTAGATGTGACACTTTAACATCAAATTAGATTAATAACGTTAATTAGGTTTGTGGCAACTTTTAGCGATTTTTCGCCTGTGTGCGATGTATCATTACTTCCCATAAGTAATTGGGGTATTGGTGGTAATTGTTTTGCATATCAGGCAGTATACATGTAAAACCCTTCGCTGACTCATTGTAAACCAACCTAACTCTCTGAGATTTACTGACGTGTTTATTAAAGTTTCATTTAGTATCATAATGAAACCCAGATTAGAAACAGATTCTTTCCAAGAAATCTCACTGTCATTTAACCTGATAATAAAATTATTGGTATTGAAATCATAACGACTAAACATAATAGCTTGTAATTTGGTAGGATTTATCATCAGTGAATTTATTATTTGTAGCCCAGATGATGCACACGTTGTAGATCTTCATTTAAATAACAGTTTGCTTGGCACATAGATTCGGATGAGTCAACAGCGAAATTCAGCAGACATAATAAATAATACATAAATTCAGTATTGAACATTTATGAATTACTTTACATATTATATGTGGTAAAAGTTGAAAATAGTAATACCACAGGTATTGTAAGAACAATATGTGTTCTCATTTATTAATTATGTTTCCATATTATTTATTTTATGTTTAGCCTGGTGAGTTCTATACAATAAGTTCTTGTAGGTACATTTGGTAAAAATCATCATAAAAATAGTGTAAATACAGCAGCATAGCATGGTAGGATAATTCGAGGCCGTCGACCTTAATGCTAGACGAGAATAAAATGTTACAAAATAGGTATATAGAAATAACAAATAACCCATAGCTGCCTAAACGCATTGTTGGTGGAAATTTCTTTTTATAATTTTGATAATTTTCATTCTGAAATACCTTCACTTAATTTATGTTTTTGTACCAGTTGTTTTGTTAAGTTGCTGGTGTTATATAATGCTTCTTCTTTGCTTCAAATGCATCCAATTTAGAAAGGGCATTAGAAGGGTCGCAGCAAGTCAAATTATGTGTAGGAAGAAATAAATTATGTAGATAAACTATGTATCATAGTTGTGGTTAAAGTTATTAAACACAAAATTGTCAATGTTAGTTTCAGTAAGTACTAATATTTTCAAGATATATATGCATGCTATTGGCAACATTTGCAGCTCGTTAAAATACATTCTGCAAGAGGTACGTCATGTAACCCCGACTATATTCCTAATGGCATATTTTTTTAAATAAAAAATTGTACATAAAAATAAGACAGCGAGATTTTTCTATTTGTAATATTTCTTAATCTATACAGCGTGTAACTTACAGACGATAATTTTTTACATAATATGTGTTCCCCAATTTAGTGCGGTATCAATATAAATTCCCAAGAATTTTGTATAATATATGATACTTGTTCCAAAAACTTGCCATTTATTCTAAGCAGATGTGATTCGTTGTAATTTAAAATTCTGGGACTAAAATTAATAAAAACGGTTTTATTTTCATTTAGTAACAATTTATCACTTTGAAACTTTGATACAAAAAAGATTCAATTTGAGTTTTGAATCCTTCGAGTATGCATGTGATTATTTGAATTTCAAAGAGAATTATCATCTGCGAACATGAGTTAATGAACCATCCTTAACAACATTTGGCAGATCATTTACAGATAGTATAACAAGAAGTGGCCCCAAAACAGAGCCCCGAGGAACACCATTAGATATAAGTATTTTTTCTGATTTTTAAACCTCTTATTTCTACCAGATGTTGGCGATTAGAGATATGAACTCAACCAATCACTAAGTTTTTCGCGAAAACAATATTTGCTCTATTTGCTCAATTTTTCTAAAAGTAAAGCATGATCCACCAGATGGAAGGCTTTACTCAGATCCATAGAAACTCCAAGACATTTTTTGTTATTATTCAACTATCGTATAGTTCGTTAAGGAACCCCAAAATTGCTGATTGAGTTGACCTACCTTTTCCAAATCCACGTTATTCAGTACATAATATCTCATATTTAGTACAAAATTGAACCATTTTATTGAATATTATTATTTCCAATGTTTTTGAGACACATACAGTAGAGAAATAGGACATATGACCTATTTTCCAATTTGCTGACAATGCATTTAGGCGTCATATTTGAGGTATTTTATATATTTATTTATAGCATATTTAACTTAATTATGCTCATTTTGTGTACCCAATGACATATACAACAACGCGTGTAAGCCTTATCTGGTTATAATACTGCATCACATAGTACGAGAAATAAAAAAGTATCTACCACCATATCTACCTTATTCTCAAACTTATTTTACTCTGCTAAAAGTAGTTAATTATCAAATCTCTGTGAGGACGTGTCTAAAATGCGATAAAGTCATGTAAGAATATGTTACTATTTGAAATTTGCTAATCTCTTCTGCGAAATGATTTGCATTGTTCAATAATGGAATATTTTTATAGCACCTCTGCGATGAGCTTGCTCTACGAATGTATAAACACTGTCATTGCAGTGTTGATTAGCATATCTTCAGGCATGCCTAATCACGCCGCCAGCATACAGCTGTGCGTGCAAAAACTGAGGATTCTCATTGAAGATTCTGACCAAAATCGTAAGTGCACTGATTCACGACATAATATAGTCGACGTATTATTTTTTGGTACCATTTATAGTTAAGTACTTGGGCCTGCTCGCTATGTCTAAGATTTTAAAGACACATCCGAAGAGTGTCCAGGCCCATAAGGACCTTATCCTGCAGTGTTTGGAAGATAAGGATGAGTCGATACGGCTGAGGGCCCTGGATTTACTCTATGGAATGGTATGCAGTTGATTTATCCTGTCTATTATTTGTATTTTAGTCTTATATAAAAAAATTTAAGTATTGATAATTAATAATTTTTTTTACAGGTTTCTAAGAAGAATTTAATGGAGATTGTCAAAAAGTTAATGGTACATATGGATAAGGCCGAGGGAACTGTATACAGGGACGAGCTATTAAGTAAAATTATCCTGATTTGTTCCCAAAATAATTACCAGTTCATCACGAATTTTGAGTGGTACATTACAGTGTTAGTAGAATTAGCACAGATGGAATTTGGTTCTAAACAAGGTATTTTACGTTCTAACATCACATCATAACCTTCACATTGATTCAAAAAAAATTATAAAAATAAAGATTCACATAAATCTTTATCTCCCTGTGTGATACTCGTGTTTTATGTGTTAGTTTATTTTGATTTTTAGGTCATGTGATTGGTTCTCAGCTGATGGACGTTTGCATTAGAGTCCAAGCCATCCGATCTTTTGCCGTTGCCGAAATGGCCCAACTACTAGATGTATATACTTCAACATCACAGTTCACTATTATGCAGGAGGTTTTGTATGCGGCAGCATGGTTATGCGGGGAATTTGTAAGGTAACGCTCTATATTTACTGCCATTGATAAAATTAGCAGCTGTTACAACGTTACAACAAAATTTTCAGCGAACTTAAGGCTCCCGAGCAAAGTCTGCAGGCGATGCTCAAGTACAAGCAGCTTCCCCAGCACATTGAGTCCGTGTTCATCCAGAACATAATAAAGATATTTGCGCACGTGTTGGAAAAATATGAGCTGAACGAGCGGTACGATGACATCCTTAGTTTATGTGACTCAATAATCGATAAAATGAGCGAGAGCTTAAAATCTGGTGAATTAGAAGTTCAGGAAAGGGCTAGTACCTCACTTATCATCATTAAGATTGTCCAGGAAGAGATTTCTGCAAGTAAGTCAACGGATTTTGGCTAATTTTGAATATATAATTTGTTTTGTCTCAGAAAAAGCTATGGGTAATACAAGAATAATGGACGCAGATGATTCATTGGACTCAAAACCAGCTGTTAATCCTGAAGATACCATTGCAGCTGAGCTATTGAGTTTGTTTAGTGGCGAATTGAATCCAGTGGCTCCTAAAGCTCAGAAGAAGGTGCCAGTGCCCGAAGGGTAAGCGTGCAGTTAAATTAAATATATTTAATTGAACACATTTAATGGCTATAAAAATCTTTTGCGGACTTTTAGTTTGGATTTGGATGCTTGGATAAATGAACCAGTCGAGGAATCCGACTCAGACAGTGAGCCAGAAATGACTGAAAATCTGTTTGTTAAAATTGATAAATTCCGATCTGGCTCATATGACAAGCCGGAACTGCCAGAACCTACGGAACAGGATATTACCAAGGTAAGCCGGATTCTCCCAAATCCATGATTGTATATAAGAAACGTCTGTATTCCAGAGTCGCGAGGCGAGGAAACATGAGCAGCAAAACAATCCCCATTACTTAAAAGGCGGTCTTTCAGTAGAAAATAGTACTAGTAACGGAGTCGTGGAAAATATTCCTGTAGCAGAATTAGATCTAAACGTACCATTAAAAGTCATCGGTCAGAAACGCTCAGATAGGTACCTGACTGGCGGTAACGACAAGAAGAAAAGTAAGAAGAAGAGTAAGAAGAAGAAGCATCGATCAGAAAGGTATTCCCCTGATAGCTGAATTTCCCAATCTAATTGTTTCTCCGTAGCTCTTCTGATGAGAACGTTGACCAGGGACCATCAGTGGAGGTTAAAAGAGACATGGAGCTGCCAGAAGGTGCTACTTTATCTGATTCTGAGAGTGATCATGTCCACAAAGATGACCCCCATCGGGCTTTGGATATAGACCTCGATTTGTAAGTATAGAAATCTCCCACAACTATTTTAGTTAATATGAAATCATTGAAATTGCAGGCCCGTCTATGACTATAGCGCTAAAGCGGAACATGAGGAAAAGCATACAGATAAGAAAGAAAAGAAGCATTCCAAGAAGAAGATCGAGAAGGATAAAAGTAGTAAGAAAAAGAGTGACAAGCATAAGGAGAAGGCTCCTAAAGACCACGCAGACGAAAATCTCTTACAAACTGATAAGGAAAATGGTGACAAAGGAGATGAAAAGGTTAAGAAAGCCAAGAAGGATAAGAAAGATAGGAAGAAGCCGAAAGAAAAAGAAGGTAAGCAATTATAAGTATTTTCAGAACCGTACATTTGGAGAGCATTTTTCTAAAATGGGCGGAGGCCGCGCCATAAAGCAGCGCCAAGTACTTATAGTGAGTTGCCTATCTATTAGTGAGATGCGGGAATTCGGAATTGGAGAGTAAAAGGGTGTAAAATGAAAATGTACCGAAATTTTATAATTTATTGTCACTGATGTAAAGCCAAAAAAATTTCGCTATTAAGTACAAATAATACAGTAGGTACTTAGTTTATTTGTCCCGTATTTGTTCCTATTTTTATTTTATATTTTAATGTCAACCAAAACTCATACTGATCGTCCAAATACCCAGAAATATGGCTGCACCTGCTTTCATCACTGTTATATTCATCATATTGATCCTCTATTAACTGTAAATGAAAGATGGTTAAATGCAGTCAAAAATATGCTTTTTCTATAATTTTTTTTCAATATCTATTACTTTGACAATATCTATTACAGAATCAATACTTATGTATTGCTTCTGAAGATAGTTCCACAATTTTTTTCTTACCAATGCTTCTACATCAGCCCATTTAAAAGTGAGATTATGACTAGCCACTCACCGCTTAACTATACCCCATACATTTTCAATAGGGTCGAATTCAGGACTGGAAGGAGGCAATCACAATATTTCATGTCCATGTTGTCCCGGATGTTTTGTTTTATTTTCTTTTACCAATTTGTATAATTCTGGTTTTGTTTTCACTGGATCATGTGGAATATTTTCTTTAACTACTTCTCAAAATTTACAGCATACATATCGTTATAGACCGGGGTCGATAATTTTTTAAACCAAAAAAAATAATAGTAGGATGAAACCCATTGGAAAAGGAAGGGTATATAACAGAAATCAAAGGAAAAATAATTTACGGGCGATCTGAGGTCGGGAAGTGGAAGGGAAACCCCCTTCCACTTCCCGACCCGTTAAGGGTAAAAAACGGTTAATCTCGATTTCCAGCAAAACTACAAGTCCTATGGAAAAAAGTTAAATGGCAAAGTTGTAGGTAATACAAATATCTACAACTTTTGTATTTACACTTTTTTCACGTAACATCAAATTTTATGTGAAAAATTCAAATAATCAAGTTTTTGGTTCTTTATTTATTTTGTTCTTTGAAACTATTAGACGTGAAAAATAGATCTTTTACAATTCCAGAACCTGGCTTGAGAAAATAAATCTCATGATAATTTAAATGATTCAAAAGGACCAAAAGATCAATATCTTGACCCACAACAATGAGTCTAATGAGAATATGGTGTACTAGGTGTTCTCACAACAGCTTTTTGTTCCTCAGAAACTTTTCTATAACTTCTGTCGGATATGTCAGTGGTTTTTAATAACGGCTGCTTAGAGTTACAAAGTGGAATAGAGAGCCATCACTTGCCGCTTTCAAAATATCCGAAGCATTAGCAATTACTTCTTCTGTTTTGCTATGAATTATTTGTCCATTACCAATAAGTGAGTTTTTGGGGACATTTTACAAAATGCAGTCCTGAAATAAAGACAGAATAACAATTAAAGTAAAATAACATAACCTTAAAAACTATACTAGAACACAATCAGTTTATTTCACAAATTATTTTAAGAACTCTAAGGTCATTAAGAAATAAAAATCAACTGCACCGGTACTTGTTTATAACATCGTGTTTGCTTGTGGTTCAGTACAGATACCACTGGATCGTTAAACCACGCCTACTTTTGCCGAGTTGGACCAAATAGGGTTACTGCCCAGTTTATTGTCTATGTCCATTTTAGAAAAATGCACGCTACATATGGTGGAAATTTTATCTTCACAAAGTTGTTTTAGGTAAATCTGGTAAAACTAAGACTAAAAAGTCAACTTCTGGCTATGAAGAGGCCTTAGGTATCTCGACCCCTAGCAAGGAGTTCCAATAGTAATAACACGTTTCATTTATTTTATGAAGTATATTATATTTATTGTTAGGTTTTGAATACTCTTTAAAAGTTATGGTCATTCAAACGTTTACGTTAGTCTTATATATTAAACAAAATATATATTTAAATCATAATTTTGTCTATCCTGAACTAAGCGTAAAGTCACTAGGCAATTTCCTGATATACGTTAGTTTTCCCTAATGAATCGTTTAACTATGTATTTTCTTGTTATATAATATGTTCTGTATATATTTTTGTATTCTCCAACATGGAAAAGACTTATGTATTGCTTTATTTGTATCCTTATGGGTTAATTTCGAAATGTATATTGTCCATAAGACTAATAAATATTATATTGTTTATTATGATAGTTCCTTTTGTTACTTAGAATTAGTAGAAGCTACAGAAATATCGGAATTTTCAGGAATTAACTCAGTGCTTCTGCTTCGAGATTGTCAACTCGAATATCCCTAAATATACTTCAAAACTTTTGGTAGATCCCGACAAAATAGGTAGGTTCAGGATTTTATCAACTCTGGTTAATAGAGCCATTTTTTAAAGTTTTGTGTTTGTGTTAAATTAAAAGTGAATGATGCAAAATCTTTTTATTTATAATAATAATATTTATAACAAAAATAATTACTTAACTTTTAGGTGTCTTTTTATACAGGGTGTCATAGAATAACTATTCATTTACACAAGTGATAGAGGACACTTCAATAAATATTTTTTGTTAAGAATTCTAGTGTCCAAGGAGTAGTTGCTTACTAAATTGAAGCAGTTAACTTAAGGAACATTTTATTAGAACGACCATAATTTTCGATACACAAGTTGTAACCATGGGTAACAAGTGAAATAGTGGACGTTCTCGAATATTATTGAATGCTAGAATAATTCCCATAAACCAGTGATTTAATATGACTCCAAATACAAAATCAACTGGACTCAAATCTGGTGAACGTGCAGGTCAATAAATCAGCCGCCCTCTTCCGATCCATCCATTTGGAAATTGGGTAATGAGATAATTTCGGCAATTTAATCTATAGTGTGCTAGTGCACCATCACACTGGAAAATAATATTTCTTCGAATATTAAGGGGAACATTTTCAAGCAATTCTGGTAGAGAACCAAGTAGGCATTTCAATTTAATTCATTTTATGAATTATTCAGACATAATGTCCTTTTTAGCTACATTTTATTTTTTTAAGAATAAAAAAAACAATTAAACATGAAAAAAAAACAACAATTATGTATATCTACTCCATATTTTAATTAAACCCTAGGGCAAGTATTTGTGTACAGAAAACATTAAATTAAACATTTATGGAAAATCTACATAAGAAAAACATACAAGAAAATCTTTTACACTCCGAATCGTGATGACTAACATAACGTATATTTTCACTATTTAGCCGGCAAGGTGCAGAATTTTCTTGACCCAAAAAATCAATACAGAAATATGAACCAGAGAGCTTGTCATATCTCTATTTTATTTATTGCTGTAATCGGCGTAGCAGAATATGAAAATACTGGGTGCATCTGATGATTATGCAGGGGAACTCTGTCGAGACATTTAAAGATTTATGTGGAGAGTGCAATTTTTAAAATTATTTTCAACGTCATTCATTGTCTAGTTTTAATAAATTACATGATAATTCTGCTACAAATCTCAAAATTACCTACACCCATCGTCATTGCGTTTTGTCTTAGTACCGTTTCACACATTTATGGTGACCGTCCGATAAAACGGCACCGTTTAATACACTTTTTAGGCAGCTTAGAGAAGATGCAAAAAAGTTTTTCAACTATTTCAGGACGTCAATATCCAGTTTTGACGAACTACATTATTTTATACCCTGTAAATACGGCAAGTGATAAACCATATACACCATACGCCATATACACGGCTCCGGTGCGTGTGAAATGTGAAAACACTCATATTCTGTGTCTCCTAGCCGTGTCAACGGTGGCGTTTTGACGGTCGCCGTGTATGTGTGAAACGGGCCATAAACTGTACGGAGCGGCCGTATTGTTAAGTTTCACTGGTATACGCGGCAGCAACGGCAATCGGAACGGATCGACGAAATCGCCGTCATAGGTATCACAAGTATAGCTTCTATACTTGTGTAGGTATGTTTGAAAGTTCCATGGAACTATACGGGAGCTCTCCATATCATTGGCAAGTTCGCGTTTAAACCAATGCTTCACAATTTTCGTCAACGCCGAGTCCACCGGTCCGGTCAAAATCCGTACATGTTCCAGAGGTCTAATACACACATTGGTCTTGTTTATTAAACCTCAAAAGTCACTGTTTAATAATGCTCTAACGTTGTATAGTTTTCTATTTTTATAGTTTGGTTTTAAATGACAGCCAAGCCACAGATCAGTGTGATCTGTGATGACAGCGTTTAGTCCACATAGCGATGATGGCCGAGTGCACCGTACGTATTAATCCTGGATTACGTTTAGTTTCAAGCAGCGGTTTAAGCCTGGCCTGACTTAATTATATATGGATTAGCCACAGAATAGAAGTAGTTTAGCCAACAACTTATTTTGAAATCAAAATAGGACGCATGTGTAGGCAACCAACAATATTCTTTTCGGCATTCCGAGTTGCATAAGCAAAGTAACGAATTTTTCCAAATAATACATATTTTGGATTCTTGCTCATTAGTAGGTAATAGTCATCAATTATCACCAAAAATTTTAATGGAAAGAAAATTTAAAATCTACTAGGCATTTAACTGAATGAGCAAACCTTTATTTTGTATGTGTTTTCTAAGGTCCAATTTAAACTGTTTTAAGTAGCTCTTTATTATTTTCGTTGGGTATCCTATAATTAATAAGCCACATACAAAATTTAATAATTGTACAGTTGTTATTTTTTTTATAATAGATCCTGGTGCTGATCGTTGATCAAATAAATTAATACGTTGATCAAACCAACTCATACTGACCCAACTTCTCAATATGACTTCTAGTTACTGTGTATAGGCAACCTACAATATGGCTTTCGGTAATGCAGGTTGCGTGGGTAATATACAACGATTTTCTTTTTCAGCAGAGCCGTACCTAAATATTCCAAAGAATGAGAATATAATATGAATCTCAATTCACAGACAGTTACGAATCGGATTTAGTTTGCGCGTGGAAGTGAAGTTTGGATTTTTAATATTATTCAAGTAATATTTTAGCTCTTCCTACATTATGGAATGCTAATAAGGAGTGCTAGGGCGGAATGTAAAATCTCTTAAATATATATACTACCTACCTAGTACCTAGTAGTAGTATTAAACACCAAACTATAATTAGTTTTTTATTTATGAACTTTTTTCCGAACAGATTTTTTTTTGATGACTGCCAGATGGAAATAGAAACGGCATTTGTGATTTTTGTTTGAGGAACAATATGGGCCGTAAACTGCGTAAACATAAGAGAGCAGTAGGTTTAATTTTTAACAACTTGAAGACTGTGATTGTTCCTGGAAATGTTTTATCTATTTTTATAAATAAATAGTTTTTTGTATATATTTGTTGTTTTATTTTTGTATATATTTGTACACATACATTTTTGTATATATTTTGTATATTTTTTGTATTTTTGTGGTGGGTTTTTCACCCTTGGTTTTAAGAATTTTGTTAAAACATAATATTGCGACAGAGACACTTATTTGTTAGTGTTAACAATGCTAACATGGTCCTCAAAGTATTTTTAAGGCAACGGCAAACTAACACTGATTTGCAGATGACTTTTTCAAGTGTAGAAGAAATTAAAAATATGTTTTTAGATTTCTTTTAAAGACTGTTTGTCGAAAAATAATAGGTAAGGCATAATTACATCATATGTTTCAGTCATTATCTTTGGCTAAGAAATTAAATTTTTATGCTGAAAAAACTGTCAGAATTGCGGGACCCTACGGTAGTAGTTTTTACGTCTTATTTATGTTTAGTTTATTTTAGGTAATTTGGAATATATTTTATTCTCTATAGGTACCTGATTATGTAGGTAATTATACCTACCATAATATAGGTATATATTAAAAAAATGCAAATAAATTTAATTAAAACTAGTGAAATTATAAAATGTAAAACATTCTATAAGATACTCTTCGCATATTCGGGTCGGGTTATTTACTGAAAAAAACAATATAAGCAGCCAGAACTTTGAAGAGAAAGCCAGAGAAAGTTGAGTCTAATTAGACAAAAACACCGATGCCGAGTTTGAGTCGAATATAGGACCATGAATGACGAAAACGTCTGTCATCTGGGAGACGCCATCTTAAATATTTATTTTGCAAAAAATCCGTGATCTGCTGGCACTAAAACCATGAAATACAATTTTGAGTCGAATATAAAACTTTAAAATCACAAAATTCATCAGCCATCTTGGAGCTGCCCTCATTTCTTTAGATAAAAAAATAGTGATTTGCTAACCCAAAAATCTCGGCGGGATACATATTTTTAGTCGCATTTGGATCATATAAGTGGCAAAATTCGAGAGCCATCTTAGAGGCGCCATCTTGAATAATTCTTTTGACTAAAAATGCGCGATCTGCGATGCTAAATCCCAGAGACATCGATTTTGAGTCGATTCAGAACATAAATGGCAAAAATGTCCACCATCTTGAATATTTAATTCGACAAAAAATTCGCGATCTGCGACGATATCTTGGAGCAGCCATCTCCCAATATTTATTTTGACGAAAGAAATGTGATCAGCAACCACACAATTTCCGAGAACCCGATTTTAACATAAATAGAACTATAGATGCATACCTACGTGTTAAGAAAAAACGACATTTTGAAAGTTGCTTAAAATTTCATGACGAACACAACGGTACAAATATTTGCGTCGGATGACACGTAAATTGACGATTTTAGTTTTTCCGATCACACAAAAATTAAAACGTACTCGACTTTCACAGCGAAGAGTACCAAAAATATCTACATAATTAAACAAACATTCAACAAGTAGGTACTTTCGTAGCTATCTATACAGATAATATAAAACAAGTTAAGTGTATAATGCAATTCAATTCATGGAACGACGTGCAAAGTATCAAGTATACAGGTCGATTTAATATAATTTACATGTTTTTTTCAAATCTGGACTTTTGCGCCCTAGGGAAAATACATCCTCAAGTATATTCTTCAAGTTCATGTATATAAATATATATCTTCAAGTTCTTCTCCATAACTGCTCGTTGCTGCTTCTGGTTCTGGTTATTCGAATTCGTGAACTGACAAACTTACTGGACTAAGTAGTTCTCTACTCTCTTTATTGTCGTTTTTATTAGAGATAGAAAATAAAGTTTCGAATTGACTATATTAGTTAGGTTAGAAAAATCCGGGCGCTAAAGATGAAGTGAGTTCCTAAACACACTTCAACAAATTTGACTGCCATGTATTTCTTATGGGGGATTCAAAAGATTTTTAGACGGGTTATGTTATGAGATTGTCGGTGGGTTGTGTATTTACTTATTTGTTTATTAGTATTTTTGTTTGTCGAGTTTTTTATATTGATGATGTAATAATATACCTACTATGTATACTTTTATAAAAGAATAATGGAAAAATGCCCAAATATGGAATTCTCCATATAAATAATAATCCGGTAAGTACCTACCTAGATACCGGATTATTATGTATCTGGACATTTTTGTTTTGCAAGGTTTTTCATTAACTAGAAGAGATAAAAAGGCTCAGAAAAACAGTGGTTTTGTGCTTTACACCTTGCGATCGAATAGATGTTCTGCACTTATTCCTATCATATATGCATACTCTGTTCTAGTCTGGGCAACCAAGAACATCACTTGATTCTGATACTGAATAATGTGCTTTTAATAAATTTAAGTAGTCATCAAACTGAAACGATATTAAGTGACCTAGTGACCAGAGCTTAGGCTACATATTCTGGCCACGTTAAAAACATCTTAAATCGTCGAGGAAAAAATCACTTAGGTATGGTTCCGAGTTTGATTAGGTAGACTACTCTACTTTCACCCATTTTCTAACCAACACTCAAGTTTGTGATGAAAACTGCAAAACGTGAAATAGGTAATTCAAAATAAAATGAGATTATAAGTTACCTAGAACACGAATATAAATACAATTGTTATTTTAATGATAGAGATTTCATTCTTATTAAAATTTATATTTTGATCTAAATTTTATCATCCTGTATAGTAACTGTTGCGATGTTGTCCGATGATAAGTTATGAACTTACCATCGGACAACATCGCAAAATTCAAGGACCATGTCAAACCCCTTCTACTCTGAACCATTGCATTGCTTCATGCAATGGTTACCATCTTACATCAACTAGCTACCATCAACTTACGTTACCATCATATTAATCTCGCAAATGCTTATAGAAGATGGAGAGAGATTTCCAGTGTACCTTTCTATGCCAAAGATTTCTTGAGATATTTACCATCACCTTCTAGTGGCGTTGACTGATTGATGTATTGCATTATTTGCTGCCTTGGTCTCTGCGTCCCCTTTATTCCGTTGTCCGTAAATAACATAATCACCAAATTAATATTACCAGGGTCCAAAATCAAAACAACTTTTTTTGTACTTATTTCTTCCACGTGTTTAAACTTTAAACTTGAAGTTTTATGTAGTAGCATTTAATTAATTTTTATATATATCCTTTTCTTGGATATGCTAGATATGTTTCACTTATGTTTAACATTTTTGCACTGTTTGAATTATTTTATTTATGTAATTTAACTTCAATTCACGAAGTTTTTTTAAATTTTCTTGCACGTAAACTGGGCCAATAACCTAGTGGGTTGTGGGGCTATTTAAATAAAACACAATGTAACTATAATTGAATATATTTAATGACAAAATATCATATTGAATATTACGTCTTAACACAGCAACTAGTAAAAGAGAAGTGTATCGTAACCTCATATATAGTGGTATTTGAGAAATGTTTATGTAACCATGTCTGAAAGAACCTTTTAGATAAAAAGATAAACATCTATTACGGCGATATGCGGGTAAATTTCGAGAAATAGGACGGAAATGTGAAAGCGGATGTGATATCATAACCCATCAATCATCATGCACAGTACTTACCTACTAAATTAATTCAGCTACTACCTGATAGATGGCGCTTACAGCGCCAACCTCCATGGTGTGTGTTGTGTTGCCTACGTTATTAAAAAAGTCCTGATGTGAGTATCGAACCAGCGATCTCTGATTGGGAAAGCGGGGCTTGTATTATATTTTTTTCTGATTTCAAAAATATAACATATGATATTCGTATCTTTCGATTTCGAGTTATTGAACATTGAAAATTAGTTAATTATTAAGTAAAAAACATTTATTAGAATTATTTTATTATAAACATAATATTAACAAAACAACAACAAATACAAATTATAAATTATAAAAGTTGTTCGATATTGCCATTGGCCACCATTATTTTCGCTGCATATAGTTAGTTCATATCGTCTTCTTAAATTCCGAAAATGACTAAAGATTATATCGTTATTGACAACACTTAGATTGTTTATATTAAGTATTTTATTCTGAAGTTCTGAACGCGAATACTGTGAATATTATTTTTATTAAATATATCCTTAAAAAATTCCCATAAAAATGAACCTAGTGGAGTAAGATCGGGACTATTAGGTGGCCATTTAATAGTTCCATTACTCCCAATCCATACTGGAAACTGGAAATGCATTGTTTAAATGCTCTCGATTTCTGGCACACAATGTGGAAGTGCCTATGTGAATATATAATTTATTATTAATATATGTATATTTATTTATATTTACACAATTTACTATATAAAAAATATCGATATTTTATAAAATTAGGCATATTTTATAAAAAGAAAAAATGAGTTAAAAATGGCAAATGTGTGGTGTACCTTGTTACGATTTTGAAAATGAATATGTCATAAACACATAGACAACATAGGTAATAAAAATAATTTGTAAATAATGATTCTACAAATAAAAAATGTATTAAACAAAGTTGTTATAGGTACCTATATTGCTGGTGGACCACCCATCTCTAAAAGTGCCTGCTAGCCGGGGCTTTATTTAAAAAAAACATGTAATTGCAGATAAAACGCTTCGTAGAAGTTGCAGCCAAAAGTAGCTTCGGATACATGTAGTGGGACTGGTGAGGAGAAAATCGAAGAAGGAACAAGTTAGCAATGTTAATCAAGAATAAAGTAACAAGTCGCCCGTGCCTTGACTGCTTCGCGTTTATTCATCAGTTTGAATCGCGCCGACATCCTAGTAGCCTGTGCTCCACGCCACTCACGCGCTCTTACAACGTGTGCTCAAATTTTGCCGGTGTCTCGTAACTGTACCCCTATTTTGGGCGGTTTTTTGAATTAAAACTAGTACCAAACGGCGGTTCTAATACTGTAGTGATTTATTCTGGTTACCCAATTTGGATTTTCATATTTCTGGTGAGTTTGTACCCGAAATTATGTTAGTTACTTCGCAATGATTTGAATTAAACGATCACCCAAAGTGTAAGGTTAGGAAATTTATAATTTGAAAATATATTGCATTAGGGCATTTGCTATAATATTATGCTTTTCTTGTCTGTAGATGTTTTGATTTTTTGTTATACCTTATATTTTCATAGTAAGGTACTTAGGTAGGTACCTATATGACTAAATAAATGAGCGTTTTTTTTTTATCACTTTTCACGGTGAACTAGTATTATTAAGATAAAAAAAATGATTACCATGAGTAGGTGCACCCTTACTTTCTACCTATTAGGGATTGGAGCTTACACAAATAATTTCACATAACAATATAAAAAACATTTATTAAAAATATAAAAAAATGTTAAAAATCCTACGTCAAATCCTCATAAATTATACGGACACCAGACCGTAGACCAAGCGCGCTGTAAACATTATTTAAATATTCGCCAGTCTAATTTTAAATTCTACACAAATAGGTATCTTAATACCTACCAACCAGTCTTGGATGAACAGCTTTTAAAAACCTTAATAAAATCATTAAATTTGTACTTAAGTACTTGTATATATTGGGATTAAAAATAGGTGGGTACGGTCTATACTTTATAGCAAACTTACTGGTTCAGTAGTTCGCAATAATTAAATAGTTAACTAATAATAAAATAATAAAATGCATGCCTCTGACCTTATTAGCCACAGTCAGCAGTTTTGTTGATATACGTTATGAGGAAACTTTTTCAAATTTATATTAAGGATACATTTCGCTCTAAAACAGTTTCTAGAATGGAAATATATTATATATTTGATTAAAAAACTGCTGTGACGTATCATACGTTAGGCGTCAAAAGATATTAAATAGACAATACCAGCGTGTTTAAAAACTGTTATCTCTTGTTTATTTTTATATAATACGGTTTTTGGTAGTGATTATATATTAGAATTTTATATTAGACCAAAAAACCTCTCGAATTTTGTGAAATATAAAAATGAATAAACATATTCTTCTAATATCAGTTGCTATAAAATTAAATAACAAATTAGTTATGCAATTAATTATTTTATTTACCAACATTTATCTTGTTTCTTGGCATTTTAGATAGAGGGGTATTTTTAATTTTAATTGTAGTCAGTCGATATCCAGTTGTTTTTAATTTTAATTGTAGTCAGTCGATATCCAGTTGATATTTATGCAATGTTGTTAACACCCTAGGATAACGATTTTACGATGAAAATAAGTATGCTTTATGACAGGTTAAGAATTTAAACATTTTCTGCGTGTTATATAAACAGCTTGGTAGCTTGTTTGTTTTTCAAATTGACAACTACTACAAGTACGAGTATCGCCAATAGAAATTATCATAAACATTAATATTCTGGGTCATAAAATTTTGACATTGAATTTCGTTTAAAATGTAATACAGCTACTCGGTTTCTATTTATATACTATATCAGTAATAAGACGGGGATAAATGACTATTTAACATGTAGTTTTACCACAAATTAGTTTACTCATAGAATACCTACATAGAACATTTATTACCAGTACTATTTTACTTATGCAAAAATGTTCTTTAGGGCTCTCAGTGATGGTCTCTTTTCCAAAGTTTGAAGTAATTTGTTTACCGAATTTTTGGCCTTAGGCAAAGCGTGGATTTATTATTATTTGTAACGTATTTACAGATTGAAAATAAAAATCAAATCAAATTCGGTTTAAGGAAAAAAAAATCGAAGTTCAAATTTAACCAAAATTCAGGCCAAACTTTGAGAGGGGTCGTTTTTCGTGTAGACCAGTGTATAATAATAATTTCATACACCCATCACGAAAAACGGCACTTTTTGAAATTAACAAAATTTTATCCGGTCCACCATGATTATTATAAGTATAAATATTTATTTTATGCAAGCGAACGATTGTGAAAGTGCCTCGCACCGCTTCCCCCTCCCACCACCTAATATCACAGAGGCTGCCTGTCAGGCTGCCTGTGTTAAATTCGCGCGGACGAAGTCGCCGGTAACAACTATAGGTACGTGAATATTCATTATATAATACAGCCATATTATTTTACCTACCTAATAATGTTATAAAAATGTTATACAAATAAAAAGTATTTGTGGATGTTACTGCACAATAAGAAGAATGTGCTTTTGGGATAAATGTATATTTAACTTCTTGTTTATATCAATATTTGTGAGGCTTTAATAAATTGTTTACAATGAGGAATTGTATAATACCGATTTTTTTAAATATTTAAAGATATTCTCGCGTATAATCCGATCTGATGTGCATGTACATTGTACATCTAGCTCCCTATCAGGCGATGTTTATATTTTATGCCTGACTATAATTAATTGCTTTAGTACAGAAACAATAACTAAAATAAATAATGTAACCTGAAAATAGACTAATTATTCTGGAACAGAAACAATAACGAAACCAAATAATGTAAGTAAAAATAGACAGACGGGTTTTGTTTTTGATTTGCCTAGAGTCACTCTATGACTGTATTTATTTTCGTTACCAGTTCGTGGAAGTTTAAGGTCTGCGGTTTATTTTTTTAAATAGTCATTATACATAATTATAAACGTATAATGTCGATTCCATTGTTGCTATTGTTACCTGGTGATAAAAAGAATCGTTACGTTTACAATGCGACTCGAGTTTCGTAAACAGTTGTTTGAACTGTATAAGTACGGTAGCTACGAGCGGCGCGGCGGCGTGGCGAAAAGCCCTTTGCGTTGCAGATTGCCAGGGCCGTTCCTAGCGGGGGTGCAGCGAGTTCCCCGCTGGCAAATTTGGCGGGCGGCCAAAACAAGGCCGCCCGCCCTTATTTTAAAGTTATTGTTTCGGCCTTTTAGAAGATATTGTGTGTTCTAATGAATGATCCCACAAGAGATACAAGACCAAAAAGTTATAGTTTAAAAAACAAAAAACACGCTTTAAGGGAAATCGAACTAAAAAGTAAAAAATAATGTTTAACTATGGATTTTGTAAAATACTGGTGGGGTGCATCATGCACCCCACCCATCAAATAAATATTTATTTATAACAATTGTGGGGCGCATGATCCCCACGCTTTTTTACAAAATCTTAATGCCTATAATAAGATTTTGTAAAACATTATTTTTTACTCAGTTTTTCGATTTACCTTTAATGATTTTTTAGTTTTTAACTATAATTTACTTTTTACTTTTTAGTTCAGTTTGCTACAGAAGCGTGCTTTTTAGTTTATTTAAACTAAAAAACTTACAAGTTTCGAGTTTTGTACGTAAATAAGAAACTCCATGTTTCAAGAGCAGGATTAAACAAATAGCTACTACAACTGCCATCAGTAAATTTTATATTGTGGCGAACGCGCCAATATGAGACACATTATTTTATATTCTGATTTTTGTAGATCCTGGTGAGGACATTAGTGCAATTATTGTATTGTCATCGGTCCTTGATAAGTGCGCAAAGTTTTAGTTTAATCTAACGTTTTAAAGTGAATGAAAATCTCGTTCAAAGATTCCGTTACATACAAACATACAGGTGAAGATAATAAAAGCGTGTAAAAAAATACAAGTTCACTTGTGGAAAAAAATCTGTCTTTTAGGTTTTTCTATTCCCTAATTGATTGGCTTGATTTGATTTATTTTCCAAAATAAATATCGAAGCAAAATGCTACAAAATCCTACACTTAATATTGCAAAATGTCCACAGTGGCTTAAAAAAACTACAGATTTACCTTAAATTAAAACGATCAGAGACAGTTTTGATCATCTAATTTCTTCTGCTCCTTGCTAATGAACTGGATGCCTGCATTTTTTGAAATTGGAAAAAGGTAAAACTCGCCTTATTGATTCCGAAAGTCATGACGAGATTGTTATTAAAGTAAAACAACAATTTAAAATAGCATTTTACCTACCAATCTTAGACATATTATGCCCATTAAAATAATTCGAATCTTTGTTTAATTTCTTTCCATACTATTTTCTAAAAATGCTTAACGACTCTTTAAGAAACGCATGTTTCGATTTATATCTAAAGTAAAGTTGCAAATGACAAAGAATCATGATATTGTGCACAATTTAGAAGGACTCCAAGATGTTTACATGAGCTGTAAAACAAAATGAAATTGTATAACGTAAATTATATTAACCGAAAATTCAAATAGTGCGGCAAATGTAGTGATTTTTAGGATATTCTGTCTGTAAGTTGGCGCCCGCGACGCCGCACTACTTCCTGTCGTTCCTTGCTGTTGATATTATAGTATTTATATACATATATCTAGTGATTTCCCCATTTTTCGCTATGACGTCATATAAATTCATACTACAATTAAATGCATATATTTGAATATTGATCCAAAATTGTCTGCACCCATTTGTGTAATTTAACACATTTAATACATTATTAATATAGTGTATTAATGACGTTAAATACGTTAAATAAACTAAAACTCATTTTTGTTGCGGAGTATTTAAAAATAGTTGAGATATGTAACCAACATAAATCAGCTGAAGGTCCTAAGGTGTAAATTTAATGAGGCATTCTTAACTGACTTTGACTTTACTTATACCATTAAAATACCAATATTTTGTTTCATTTTGGAGAAACGTAGAGGGGCGCCAAGTGGAATTTGCGAGCGGGTGGCCAACACCCTCGGAACGGCCCTGCAGATTGTTAAAAGTGTAACAACTTTGGCAGTTCGTATAGAGACTTGTAAATACCTACAATTTGTGTGTTGCAAATACATTCGCTAGTAGTTGCGGTAGTGAAAGTGAAATTGAGACTGAACTGCAACCGAAATAATGGGACGGGTCACAGGAGCTGCTAACAATTTTTTACCCGTAAAACCCAGCAAAAGGGTAGGAGAAATTAAAAAAATTGTTAAGTTCATTACTTAGGTTAATTAAAAATTTGGAAAAACGTTGATATTTTTCTTGATTATGAAAAAATATTATATGCAACTCACATTTAATGACTATTACGACACTCGCATTCACTCAGGAAACTCATCTACGGCTTATATAAGTGTCACTATACTATCATACCTGTACCTAATCATTAAGTGCCCATTGCATAATACCCTTTTATATGGGGTGTTTCATTTTATAGTTCGACCATAAAATGGTCTTATTTTTTTTCACCCCAAGAACTGATTTTCGTAGTTTTATGATGTACAACCCCTCAACTAACAGATACTGAAGAAATATCTCGGAAAATCTATTGAAATCCTATTTATCCAACAAAAAAACCCTGTGGAATTTTTGGAAGGGGGGGGGGGGGGTAGTTAAATGTCAAAAAAATGTCAAAAATCATACGTTTTACGTAAAAATGGCAGGAAATTTAATCCTGTACGCTAAAATCAATACTTTTCGAAATATTTCGAATAAACCGAAAAAAGTGTAAAAATTTCCTCCCAAATTCCACAAGGTTTTTTTTTGTCTGATAAATTGGGTGTAGCACTGCTGGACACCCACAAAAAACATCCCAAAGTTTCATTAAGTTCGCAATTTTTCGAAGGTACAAAGTACATGTGAATCCATCAAATGCTTGAACCTGCCCTTCTCAATTTTTTTCCCGAAGGGATATTGTTCACCCCTGAAAACAAAGAGCAGAAGTCGGGCATATGGCACTTTTGAAGTTAAACAGGGTAAGATGAGTTTAATTCCAAATTTTCATGAAAATCGAGGAGGTTCAAACAATTCGGATGTACTCAATAGCTTACTTTTTCCTTCAACGACAGGACTATAATATGGACTATTCAAATAGGACCCAAACTTAAATTGTACCACCGAACATACACATGACTAATTGTAATAACTGAGTCTAAATATTAATAGTTAAATAAAGTTTAAAATAATCTCATAGCTTTGTGCCTATTGTTTTTAATTTTTGAAATTTCATTATAGACCGCTGGGCCATAATAACGTGCGTGGGTGTAAAAAGACGTTTACGTCAAAGAAATTGTGTTATAATTGCAATATTATAAATGTCATCGTGCATAAATACATTTATACACTTGTACAATATACACAAAGTATTATTATATTAGTTTATTGAACTGGAATACTAATTTCGCAACCAGCGTATATTTGTTTACACTTAACAATGTGTTTGTACTAGCAAACTCACTTCCTAATTACGATGTGCTGTATGAGTTACTAAAATAATATACAGATATGTAATAGCAGCCGCACTGACCGCTGAAAAAATAACGAATAGATGTTAGCTGTCAATAAAAAGAAGCAGACGTATCATTGTATGTTTTATTTAGATCGATATTTGAATTAATATTGCTCATACATAATAATACATTGTGAGAGTTAAGTATTAATGTTACTTGATTTTCGACTGATAGGCCACATGCACCAAGAAATAAGTACCTTAACAGCTAAACAAATCTACAGGGCAGTGCCGTAGACGAATGCAATTTGTGTTTGAGTGAAAAGTAGTTTACTTTTCGCACTCGAGCGATGAAGTATCACTTTATTTTTTTATAAAGTAGAGTTAAACTGCATTATAAAAAAGTAAATTACTTTTCGAACTCGTGCGATAAAGTATAACTTTTTGCTCTCGTTTGACAAAGTATAACTTTTTGCACACATGCGTGCGAAAATCGTTACTTTTATCACATGGGTGAGTATGATAAACGTATGAAAATGATGTTTAAGTTTAAACCACTCATATGAATTGATATGCGTGCCTTAAACAGTACTTTTCACCCTTGTATCATAAACAGCTATTAAATAATTATTAAGTAACGTTATTTATGATACAATATGTTTAGTGATCTACATAAATATGTGGAAATAGTTCGAATTACGATTTTTAAACAAAACGCTGATATGCTCTTCGCCTGACAAGACACGCTTCCGATTGCGCCCCCCAGTCATACGCCCCTGGCAAAGGCCCCCTTCACCAGCCCCTAACTACGGCGCTGCTGCAGGGTATGATGAAAGTAGCTATGTTCTTTTCCGGAACAAAATAGACCTTCTGCTGTACATATCTTGATTTTAAAAATCTCGGGTAAACGATGCGATAAAGTTATATTTACAGCTCATATTTCACCTACGACATGTAAAATTATGTTATTATGTACCCATATATTAATTTGTACTGTTACTCATAAACTCCTATTTATACATAAACGTCGAGTTGTAAATTACGTTTCGTGTTTGCTCTGTTGCTCTTTTATTTAATTTTTTAATCTTTTCCAGTTCATTATTACTAAAGCTTTCCTCTCGTAAAAACTAAATCAACTAAAAAACTCCAGGATAAATTTAACGCACTATTATAAATTTGTCGGAAATTTGATGTTACGCCCTGGGTGCAGAAGATTTACGGGCCCCGGCACCGGCGAATCCAAGTGTATGTCCTCGTGGATGCCCCTGGATATATACAGTGAGCGTGTAAAGGTCGGAATAAATTCGATAAAATCGAATGTATCGACTTTTGTGGAAAAGACCCGGACACGTCGATTTTGATTTTAGGAGGCTCATCGTTTTTTGTATTTGACATGTTTTGATAGGTTTTTGTTTTTGAGATAATGACGTCACTGACATTATTTCAAATGACAACCTATTTTTTTATTCCCGTATCTGGTGCAGCTTTTTCTGCTCTTTTCAGTGGTTAAGATTTTATGTAGATTATGAGATAATATTTTCGAGAAATTCGCAATTGTATAATATACTAGCGTATAATACTTTGGCCATTATTTTAACATATAAAACAAAATGTTAATGTTTATTGTAAAATTATATAAAAATAAAAAATCGAGCGAAACCAATTCTTAAAAAAAAAGAAAATTATTAGAAATAAAAATATTAAAAAATGGCATAACAAAAAAATTATAACACTGTTTTTGGTGACTTAATATTGACAAACTGCCGGCTTAACATTGACTTAATATTGGCAATTAAGTTTCTCCAGTGCGTCATTTTCTATATACATATATATTATAATAGTGACAAAGCATCAAGGCTTTCTTCACCCAAATTAGACATAAGTGTGTTTTAATTCTTTTTAGGGCCGAAAAGGATCGTTACAAAAGGGTATCGATAAATAAATTTTGCAAGAGAGTCAAAATATTCGAAAAATTGCTTTCGCCCTCTAGATAACCTAATTTTTTTCATAAATCGTGCTTTTGTTTACATTTTTGCACAATTCTAGAAAATTAATTATTTTATTTTTTTAGTTTTGTCAATATCGTTCCTATATTTTTCACATAAAATGTCGTATGATATTTTGAGTCTATGGTGAAAAAACATTTAAACGCTGATGTTACTTCTTCGTAAAATTTAATTCTTTTTTTGTCAACTATCGAAATTTACAGATTCTGGAAATTCTGGATCCTGGGCGCCCGCCCCAAGCGTTCAGCGTGTCAACCGTCACTTGCGCGATGGGAACCCTATATGTAATTTTATGTTATGTAGAGCATTTTATATGTGATCGAACTTTTGAACTTAGGCATGGCGAGATAAAATCTTGTATCAGAAATTCATTAAACCTTTGTATGTTCTGTGCCGATGACTCGCCGATAAATAATCGACGGAACTTGTAATGAGTAGAACGCGGGCATGGCTTACCGGGAGGTTTTAAAACTGGCGACCGTGTTAGACGCGGGATTAGCGAAATCGTCGGTTCATTTGTTGTGTTGTCAATGAACGACCTCCCTAATCTCGGAAACTGCTAAATATTAATAATTATAAACCTTATCTTAATACTTCAAGGACGAAACTACGTAACGTATTTGTAATAAAAGTTAATTTAAGAAACACTAGCTGATAACCTAATCTCCACACCGACTAACAAAAATTTAAGTGATATCTAGTGACGCAAGAAATCAATCTAAGGCTCCCTTCTGACATATATCGACCTTGGCTTGAAACACCAAGCAATGTAAATGAAATAATCCTGGCAAATGTTGCCTATTTTGGACTAAAAAAATTTGAGTTCGAGTTTGGAGTTATTGACAAAATAAATTTTTGGCGCCCAAAAAAATTACAAAATCGAATTACCCATAGCGCAGTCGTTTGACCTTCGTTAGACGATGTAAAACCAATTATTAGTCTCTTTTTACCACCCTTGTTATTGCAATTTTTTTAAATTTCAATCGGGGCCAAGTTCACACGTCGCCAAAATACAAGGCTGTGTATTTTAGGTTTTGGAAAAATTACGGATCGTTTGAACACGCCTCGAAGACGTTTTACCACCCCTAAGTTTTGTTAGACCACCCCCTCGGACTCCAGCAAAATTTGGGGCGCAATTACGTATTACAAAAACGTTAACTCGATAACAATGGATAATTCCAGTGTGAAAGATGAAGAAAATACGTTCCTTAGGTCGCACGTGAACGTCAAAGTTCATGACAGGTAATTACAGATAAAAACATACACAGTTATGTAAGGTGTTAGTTCACATATTCCCCAGGCTCTTTAATCGCCTTTATTATTTATAAACTATAATACGATACTTTTAGCGTAGCATATAATGTTTATGTTACTTAGCCATTAAGATAAATGTGGAGAATGGAGCCTCAATCGCTTGCCTTGCATTATAAAAATAGTTTGTTATAGTGTTCATTTTACCCAGTGAAATAATAAAAGTATTTCTTTGTTAATTTTGTTGGCATTACTTAGTACTCGTTAATCTAACAAATCAGAAGTGGGATACCTGAGTTCACGTCCTCGTCCTCGTCTAGTGGTACATCATCTTCTAAGAATGTTGGTAGTCATCGCCGACAGGTAAAATGGCTCAAAATGAAGTTACAAAGACAAGAACGAGTTTTGAATCAGAGGCCAGCTGTAAGTACAATTTTTATAGTAGTTTAAGAATTGATGAGTCGCTAGTACCTGCGTTTGACCCTTCGCAAGAACACTTAAGTTCAACAATATAGGTGCAAAAGGTCGATGAGTTAAAAGAGATTTATGGTTGGGATAACAACAGCAGCTTTTCATATGGGAGGAAATGAAGATTTTATTAGTAAGTACCTTTCCAACAGAATTAAGTTTTGGAAAATTATTTGTCGAAGCGGCAAACTATTGCCATAAACCGGGTCAAAAGCTAAGTGATTATTGTTTCGAAAAAGTAGACAAATTACAGAAGCTGAAGAGAGAAGAATCTGTAATTGAGGGCATGCAAAATGATAATATCAAACTGGCCGCAAGGGCGGCAAAGTTTGTAAAAAAAGGATGCCTAGCAAACTATTTAGATTGTGCTAATCCCAGTAGGCAGTTTAATGATCGACCGGCGCCAAGCACCTCCAGAAATTTTATTATTAAAAATGGGAAGGAAAGTAAAGTAGGCAATTTCGTAGTCATGTTTTAATTGTCGTGGTAATCATTTAATTAGAGATTGCCCCAGGCCAATTATCACCTGTTAAATATACAAGAACACCGGGCACACTAAAGAAAAATGTTTTCTTGACAAGAATAAAGAAAAAGGACACAAAGTAAATGCAGTTAAAATATATGTTATTAATGGGCACTTACAACACTGTTTATTTGATACTGGTAGTTCCTGTACTTTAATAAGGGAGTATGTGGCACAGGAGTTAAACACTCCTGTTGGAGTAGGTGACTGTTATCCCTACGGTGTTTTATGGGAAATATAAAAACCTGTAATAAATTTACCCTTTTGGAAATACGTATCGACGATATTGTAGCTAAAGTAAATGCCGTGGTTCTAAAAGACTTTTTGCTACAGTATGATCTTATAGTAGGATGCGATTATTTAAACCAGCCTCATGTAGGTTTTGTTAAAGTAAAAGAAAAAGTGGCACTCCATAATGTGACAGTTAGAAAAGCCTGGAGCGAACAAATTATGAACGTAGATACTGTAGATATCCTGCTTAGGCTAAATTAACTAAAAACTTCGGCGATATTATGGATGCTTATAAAGTTGCTCGCTTTAATTTATTGTCACGTTTTGTTGACAGAATTGCGTTTTCATTTAAATATTTGGGTAAGATGAAACTGGCCGAAATGCATATACAATGTAAAACTGAAGAACCAGTAGTTTAAAATCCTTATCGCATGTCCATTCATGAAAAATGGATTCTACGTGGTATGATGCGAGAACTTTTAGATAACGATATAATTAGAGTCTCCCATACAGAGAGTTGGACTCTGTATGGGAGTCCGGTATTGTTAAAAAAAAAAGAAAACCGGTGACTACCGCGCATGCGTAGATCGTAGATTACAGGTGATTAAATTCCATTACTATAAAAACAAATACCCGTCACCTTTAATTGTGGATCAAATTGACCGGTTAAGGGGTCACAAGTATTTCATCGCTCTAGATTTGATGTCGGGTTTTTATCAGATACCGATGGCTGAGGATTCAGTAGAAAAGACAGCGTTTGTAGCCCCTAACTCACATTATGAATTTTTGAGAATGCCTTTTGGGTTGGTCAACTCTCCTGCAGTCTTTCAGAAACTTCTGAATAATGGATTAAAGAAATACTTAAACAATATCGTTTTTGCTTATATGGATGATCTGTTAATATCGTCAAACATCATTAAAGAGGGACTGGAAAGATTAGAGAAGGTGTTGGAAACGCTACGAGAATGAAATTTATAATTGAGGTAAAGAAAGTGTAATTTCTTCAAGAATCAGATTACTTACCTAGGTCAAGAAATAAGTCACGTTGAAGTTCAACCAGGTGAAGCAAAAACAACAGCAGTAAAACCAAATAGTAGCAAATAAGTCCGACAGTTTTTAGAATTGTCAGGTTACTTCCAAAAGTATATAAAAGACTATGGTCGGTTAGCAGAACCGCTCACAAGACTTCTCAGAAAATATGTTATTTTTACCTGGGGTTCAGAACAATAAACAGCTCTTTTAGAGACTCATCTTAGTGTAGTATTATCGTTGCAGCGTTTTAGACTTTACCTATTAGGAATACCATTTAAGGTTGTGACGTTGTGACCGAGTGCAGTGCTCTAAGATCAGCTTTTAGCAGGATATTGTACCCAGAATCGGGCGCTGGTGGTTACAAGTTCAAGAGTACGATTTCGAAGTGTATCATCGCCCCGGTAGGAAAATGGAACATGTAGATGCTCTGAGTCAGACCCAGTAGAAGACAGCTTAGACATAACAGTCGTAGAAATTACAGAAGCAGATTGGGTTCTAGCTGCCCAGTTGCAGGATGACCAATTTAGCAAGATAAGAAGCATTTTACGAGATAAAGTCGTTAACAGAAATACCAAGCAATATTTTGATATGTTCGAACTAAAGAACGACAAGATTTATAGAACACCTGGAGACGGAAGGTTCTTGTGTATAGTCTAGATTGTCTAGATGGCAGATTTGCAAATTATTTCACGTACCAATGGTTAGTGTGAAAGAACGTTTGTCTAAAGACTAAATTAGACAAAAAGAACGGTTTGACAGGACGAGGGCTGTGGCTAAGAAGTACAATGTCGGAGACGTTGTAATGACTCTGAAGACGGACAATCCTAATATCGGCTCTGGCAAGAAGTTGCTGCTTCTGTTTAAGGGACCGTTTAAAGTAACAAAAGCCATATATGACATGTATATGAAGTATGAAGTAGAAGAATTAAGAGAAAATTTTCAGAAGTTAAGGACGGTAGTAGCCGTCGATAAGATGAAGCCATGGAATGTCCTTAAGGTAGACTAAATTTGTTGTCAGATTTATTCATAAGATAAAAAGTTGTGACTGTTGAGATGGGTTTACTTAAAGCACAAGACTCGATCACAAAAGTAAGATAAAAGTTGTGACCATTATGATTTCGAAAATCATAATGGCCATTAAGATAGAGGTCGAGAATGTAGGGTTACCTACCCGGGAGAATATGAATAGATGCAGGGTAGTCTTCGATTATTCGTCGCCTGCCATGCATTATAAAAAGAGTTTGTTAGTGTTCATTTTACCTAGTAGAATATTAATAGTATTTCTTTGTTAATTTTGTTGGCGTTAATTAGTACTCGTTAATCTAACAAGGGATTGATCCGACACATGCATAATAATATACTATTTAATAAAACTCAGATTCTTGACGTTGCAATTTACCATCTAGTAAAGTGGTATATGCCAAGAAGGTATTAGCAGAAATTTGACCCACTCATGTTCTACGAACATACGTACATACACATTGATTAGCTCGCTTAGATAAAAACGGTAAAGAACTACGTATATAAACGATACAATTTGAGCTTCCGACCACGCGCGACGTGGGTTTAGGATATAGAAAGGTACAGCACATAGCAGATAAAATAACGATTTAGAGCTTGCCCGCAAATTTATCGGGTATGATGCTTCTGCTATTCAACAGAAATCGCTTCCACCGAATTTTTCAGATGTAACGGTGTCAAATGTCTATCTAATCTGTTTAGTCTAGACGAATGTTATTCCAGTTTAAACTAATAATTAGCTAAAATCCACACCTCACCGCCTCACCTCGTCTAACTTGTCTATCAAACCGTCTTGAAGTCTGGCGTATTTTTATAGCCATTTCGAATTATGAATATCAGATGCGTTGGAAAGCAATCTCGAGTGAAAAATTATGTACAACGTAATGTTAATACCAAATTAGCGAATTCCATGAGTAGTTCAAGCTCTTGGCCATGTTAATGCCATGGAGGCCAGTAGCGTGCTAAGTGAGAAATTCATGGCTGTTTGAAATTTTAATGTCATTTACTATCACAGTGAAAAGTATAGAGCTCAGACTTTGAGTCTGAGGGGTTTGAAAACTGAAGGAACAAATATTTTGAATTTTTAAAGCGCACTGCTAGAGTATTTGATAGAATTGTTAGCATCACTCTTTGAGGGGCTTTCTCTGCGAGGCGTGCAGGGATGATAATCAGCTAAAGGTGAACCTAATGAGGGAACCTGGAGACGACAACGAGACACCCGAGACATTCTTGGTTTAGCGGCTGACATAACTTAGAAGTGGCTCACTTTAAGTCTAAATATTGTAGGCGGTGGCCCAATAAATTGCATTAAACTTTAAACCTAGTTTATTTTAGATATTAAATATAAAACTTTTTCGGAGCATTAAATTTTTTATTGAAATAAAATTTGCAACGTGTTTTTATTATTTCACCAAAATAAATATTGCCTACCACCCACATCGACACCTAGGACTACAGGGAAAAATACTTTAAAATTCCAAGTCAGTGGCATCCGTCGCGAAGGGGTCGTATCTTGGTTAAAAAATCGGTAAAGAAAAAGATTTTTGAATCGTATTTGACTGCCCTGAGACGAAGTTCAGGTGCGTCCGATATCCTTGACATAAGACTTTTGCGGGGTGGTAGTTGGGAGACGGCAATAGCCGTCGTGGTAATGGTAATAGATGGTAATGATGGTATTAAGAAGAGTCGTTTCCGAGAATGCCTAATGCATAATTCCTATAGATATATTCCTACAGATAGAAAATAAACCTGGCTTAGCGTTTTCTTAACTTTTTTTTCATATCTTGTCTATATCTACCTGACCTGGCAATTAAATGAAACAATATAATTGCATGCGTGTTCAAAAGGTCACGACCATTTCGTACGATGAAGCCATCTGTTTTACTATAGCTTCCGCAACTACTTATGGCATGTTGATTAAGTGATATAAAAGAAAGCGTGATAACAAGAATTCTACATAACGAAACATTATTGGGGTTTCGGAATGACATTATCAAATGTATAGCCGATGCAATGGCAGTAGTTGAAAATGTCAACGTTATAGCTTCCTGCATTTAGTGCCATTTGTATATACACCAGAAATTTAATAGGTATAAATTGTAATAGGTCAGAATCTTCGACTGATTTTATTTCACACATTAATTTGAGATCGTCTGCATAAATCATATAATGAACATGATAAAAAGAAGGGGTCCAAGTGTCGAACCCTGTGGTACTCCAGATATTTGCATTATATTTCTCCGACTTAACACCGTGGCACTGAAAAAAACTGATATCGAGTAGTATATATATATATATATATATATATATATATATATATATATATATATATATATATATATATATATATATATATATATATATATATATATATATATATATATATATATATATATATATATATATATATATATATATATTGATATGTATTATTATTATTTTTTATGTGTTTATATTAAATGAGTTTATATTTTATATATTTTAATAGAATATATAGTTAAAATATATGTTAAAAATAGGATATGTAGATGTTTACTTACTTTATTTTATGCTTATTATCTGAAAATTGTTTGGTCGACAATTTGTAATGTTATGGGCGCCAGTTCACAGTTTTACTGAACACTTTAATAATAAAATTACCAGTTACTTATAGGTATTATGAAAAATGAGTTTTTATTGATTTTGATAATATTTGTTTTATAAAACAACATGCAATTCTTTCCTCATGGGTAGAGTATAAAAATTCAGATTAGCTGCAAGGAAATGAATTTAAAATAAGGAAGTAGTTTTACTATTGTAAACTTTTTTTTGTACAAGCATCTTATAACTTGATTTTGTTTATCAGTGAAATGTCATTACCAAGAAAAGAAAGATTAACATATTTTGTCAAAGAAGAAGAGAATTCTTATTCTGTTTGGTTCCTCTTCTTTAATAATATATAATCCTACACTGATATCTGCAAGCTCGTAGACCCATGACCTCATAGCTATCTACATCGTTGAAAAACTTGGTTTAATCACCTGGATTTTTCATAAAACTAGGATTATTAAAAACTTAATATTTTTACAATATTTATGTTAATAGCATGACACTACAGCGTACGAGCTTCGTGTTACCATAGGAATAGGTATTTCTGTCTGACACCAGAGAGGGTTGAAATATTAATTTCCCAAATTTTTGAGAAATAAAATAGCAACCTTTCATAGCATTTGCTAATCGATTTTGATGGGCAAATACCGTTAGCGACCTATTTCTTCCGATGCCTATCCGCAAGTATAATTATTGAAAACACCTAGTAATTTCCGACATTATAACACAACCATCATAGTACTATTATACTATGTAAAAACAATTCCGCTGATTAAGGCATCGTAATTGCTTTACGTTTGAAGGAACGTTATTTAAACATATCTTATAAGCCCACTAAAATATTCATAAGCGTTACCATAGCTATATATAGAAAACCAGCTAGCAATAATAGAATAATTTCTTACAGAATCTCCATATAATGCTTAGTTTCTTTAACCAAACTCAGAAAGGAGAATAAATAAATGATTAATATTCATTTTCTTCAAATGTCTCGTAGTCGGCGGTCTCTTATGGTGTTTCGTCAAATGTTTATGTATGACTTAGTATATTGTATGTATATTTCGTGCGTTGATATTTATTTATGTATCAGCAAGATCGAGACAAATAATTAAACAATTTCCTCGACAAGAAATTACATATTGATCAAAATCCTGCAAAATTGCCCGCTTCGCTAAATATTCAAAAGAGCCGAACTTACAATAACGACCGCACGCGGCAATGTCTGCTGATCTGCATTTTTGCATATTTATCACATAGGTGGGGTAAACACTTTCCCAAAGGGTTCAGTTGTACTTAGTTTAATTGTAATCAATTTGATGGTACCGCGAACGAAATGACAGATTATAATAATATGCCGTCCTTGACCAGACGGGTTCAAACAGCTCCGGTATAAACATGATAAAACATCTAGTAATATATTCAAAACTTATCATAATCGCATCTAAGATAGCGGTGAGAAATGGGTGATCCGGTAGCGGCTGACTCTGCTATCCCATACGGGGAATCCGAAGTTTGATAAAGCAAACGATTTTTACATTTCATATAATATTTTAAAATAAGTAATTAGTTTGAGCAGGTGTGATTTGTATAAAAATTTGTTGCTTTGAATACTATATTTTATTAAGATACCTACTCAATTATTTTTAACGGTGTTTTTAGGGGAACGCTTCTACACTCAGTGCCAAAAAAACTGGCACACATGATTTTTTGTTAAAAAATTCTGGGCGCCACTTTTTTGCAACTGAGATATTAATGAATATTGGAGTAATATAGAGTCTTCCATTAATAAAAATATGTTTATTTTTAAATACATTAAATAGTATCTTAGGTTTTCTGAAGTTTTCATACAATTTTTAAGACGTGTCTATGAAGATTTTGCACGTTAATGGCACGTTAATGGAGAAATATCTTCTTTAGGTTCCTTCAGGACGAGCTTCTGGAGCTTCCTTTTTAATTTTTTTTTCAATATTTTGTACTTTGGTATTTCTATGAATTTGGCGAAAATCCACATCTTAGATAAGTTTTAACAAGTGCCACAGCTACAATATTCCATATTTTAAGATTATAATTTTTACTACGTAATCGTGATTAGTCCTTCTATCGATCACAGTCGAAAATAAAATTAATAGTGCCTCACATTTTTGAAAAATAAGTATTTTTGCCCGTTACAAGTGTAATAATTTTAGTAACAAACTTCGTACTATAAAAAAATTAGCATGTTTTAGTACACAATTTGCTCATTTAGTTTATAAAATGGTATAATATTTTCTGTTTTACTTTAGAAAAAAATATATTACTATTTTACTGCAGAAATTACTTCGATAATTATTAAGATATTTAATAATTTTTTGGACTTATAATAACGAACTGACCTGTATTGGCGTGTAAACTGTCGTATGTTTGTGTTACACTTTTAAGGTTCAATAGTACTATTATGCCGTCCAGTGTACTTCCCAGGAATACGTTATCATACATTACATTTATGGGAAATTCAGAAGAAATTGTGCTGCTGCAGCTAGTCTGTATCGCAAAAGATACCCGCGTGCTTTGCGACATCCTGATCATCGCGTGTTCACAAATATTCACTGAGCATATTCGAAAGGCCAAATGCCTGGCAATGGTATAGGTATGGATTACGATGAAGGAGTATTACAATAGATTGAAAATTATTCGTCTACTTCAGCACGAGCAATGGAAATCCGCGTAAAAGGATATCGAAATCTACTGACGGATATCGAAAATGACAGCTGCTTAATGAGCTGGACATTACGTACGAAGAGTAAAAACATCTTTAGACCAAACTTATCCGCAGATATATTACAGCAATTTGCAGTAAAATGACAATGTTTTTTAAAATATTACAAAAAATATTATACCATTTTAAAAACTGCACTATATGAGCATTTTTTTAAAATAACTTTTTAAATAACAGGCTAGGTTTCTAATTTTTTTTTTACAGTATTAAGAGTTTAAGTTAGCTAATGTCCCCGTACATACTCATAGATATTTCAATGTAACAAAAATGTAACAAAAAATTGAGTTGTTGTACCCCACCAGGATAAATAACTATGGGATTACTCTGATAAGGCTGAATAGGATTATAATTCATGACCTAAGAAAGCAGACGATTACAGCGGCAGATGAAAGCCTCAATTATATCTATTCGGTAATAGACAATGACATCACTGAATCAGTTTCTTATATCAAAGCCATTGGAGATTATGCAAGCGCGAAACAGATTTTTTATTTGTTTCTTTTATTAGTTACAGCGTGTTATCCTGAAACAGTACGCGTTCTCAACTTGATGCCGGCCGAAAAAATATAGGAACATATTAATATAGCAATGAGATAACAGCTCTCAAATCTTCAAGGATTCCTGCGATTTTTTTAATGGTTTTATCTATGAGTAAATTACGCTACCTATGGCACACAACTAGCTCACAGTGTATAATTTTTTTATGCATACAAATTTACTGATATATTTATTTTAGTACAAAGTTGCCATTATTCGCGCCATGGCCATGACTAAAGTTAACCCCAGGCTGACTTTTACCGGTAATTGTTATGTCAAATGATTAGTTTTTTGACATAATAATTATTAAATGTCAGATTGATTTTGTTTTAGTCACGGCCAATACTGAATAAAGATCTCATGGTTCTTGCTGAACGCATCCAGCTGTTAAAATTACACAATTCGCTATATTGTCGAGCAGTCGAGATGGTTTGAGAATTATTTAATACAGGTTATACCCAATTACAGGTAATGTTATAAATAATCTCAAATATCTCTTCATTTAGTAACTTGAAGATTTTTCTATCGAATAATTATTTATCGGTCATATTGATTTGAATTATTTTATTCTCCAACTATTTTTTGGTGTATTTATCATCATCAGTGCCGCCTACAAACTTGTTAAGCTACTGGGCAGGTTTAGCACTACTATAAATTTGTCGCAAATTTCATTAAACATTAAATTTAATTTTAACTTGTTTCGATTTGATTGAACTTTTTTTGCATAGTAGGTTGGATATTGTCATTGTGCTCGTTATTTTTGAAAAAAAAAATAATTAAATTAAATAATATTAAAGTGAAAATAAAATAAAATGAAAGTTCAAAGTAAAATAAAATTTTGTTTTATTCTTTTTTAATTTTAATTTTTTTTATTCATTTTTTTTGGCACGTTGCGCGTAGGGATCTATCAAGACTTTGTACAATCACATGACATACAACGGATCTAAGAGATTAATATAACATGGGGATAAACTCCGGGAGTCCCAACTAATATAATTTACTAATATCAAATATTAAAAAAGAAAAGGTAAAAAGGGAAAACAAAGGAAAGTTCAATTTAGTATAAATATTTTATATTATCATATAAATCATATATTTACGTTATAATCCGAGCACTTAAATATTAGGTGGTTTAGATCAACGATAGAGTAATTGTTACTCCATTAATCCAATTATTCATCAAGTTTATTGTTGCAAAGGCCAATACCATACTTGCTCGAACAAAATATGTTCTGCTAACTTAAATGTTAGCAATGTTAGAAAATGTTAGCAAAGTAAAGTCAACAAAACAAAAATGTTCTTATGGAGAATTTAAAGGTTTCTTAAAAGCTAATTAAAAGCTCCATTACGAAATTTAATGCTCGCATATTTTTTTGAAAAAACGATGTTCTGCTAACTTAATAATACGTTACGTTAGTAGAGTAAAGGCAACAGGAGAAATGCTCTTATGCAGAATTTAGGGCTACTTAAAGGCTAATTAAATGCTGTATAGCGAAGTTAAATGCTCCCATACTTAAAAAAAAAATATGTTCTGTTAACTTGAGAAGAAAGTTAGCAAAGCAACGTCAATAAAACAACAATGTTCTTATGGAGAATTTAAAGGATTCGTAAGGCTAATTAAATGCTCTATTACGAAATTTATGCTCCCATATTTTTTGAAAAAACGATGTTCTGCTAACTTAATAGTAGGTACGTTACCTTAGCAGAGTAAATCCAACAGGATAAGAAATGCTCTTATGGAGAATTTAAGGCTTAAAGGCCAATATCATACTTTTTCGAAAAAAAATATGTCCTGCTAACTTCAGAAAATTAGCAAAGTAAAGGCAACAAAACAAAAATGTTCTTATGCCTTCTTACTTAAAGGCTTCTTAAAAGCTAATTAAATGCTCTATCACGAAATTTAATGCACACATATTTTTTTGAAAAAAACGATGTTCTGCTTACTTAATAATAATAGAGAAAAGTCAACAGGAGAAATGCTCTTATGCATAATTTAAGGCTACTTAAAGGCTAATTAAATGCTGTATAGTGAAATTAAATGCTAACATACTTTTTCGAAAAAAATATGTTCTGCTAACTTGAGAATAAAGTTAGCAAAGCAAAGTCAACAAAGCAAATATGTTTTTATGGAGAATTTAAAGGATTCTTAAAGGCTAATTAAATGCTCTATTACGAAATTTAATGCTCCCATATTTTTCTGGAAAACGATGTTCTGCTAACTTAATAATAAGTACGTTACGTTAGCAGGGTAAACAGGACAATAAATGCTTTTATGGAGAATTTGAGGATACTTAAAGGCTAATTATATGCTCTATTACGAAATTCAATACATCTATTTTTTTTTCGAAAAACGATGTTTATTATATTACTTTATTCTAAAGTTAGCGAAGCAAAGTCAGTAGAACAGAAACTGCTCTTATGGAGCATTTAAGGCATTTACTTAAAAATAAAAATAAAAAAAATAATTACCTTTTATATCACTTCATGTATTGATGTAGGAATAAATAAAATAATTTAGGAACAATAAAACAAGGCAAATATTTAACCTTTAATAACCAAAATAAAAAATACCTGGCGATATTATATAAGATGCGCTTATATGAATGAATTCGTTAATAACTCAATAGTTCCTAAACAATGTATATGATATTATTTGTTTAATGATTTAAACAAATTTGGAATATTTTTATATTTTAGATTTTTGTTGTCATCTATAAACTATTGTGTTATTTTCCGTTATTAAATTTGCTATAGTTGCTATATATTGGTGAATCCGGTAAAACTAGACCTCCTATCGAAAAAAGTTAAATGCGAAGGTTGTAGATGGTGGAAGATGGAGACTTTTTATTTCAAACATTTTCATAAACCTGGCAGTCTCGAATTTTCGCGAAAATATTTTCGAAAAAAGATTGTTATGTGTGAAGTATATGGTTTATATGATGTATTTATTCTGTCTTCGTGTGCTGTCTTGTAGGGCTAGCTTTATATGTCCCCTAACCATATTCGATGGAAAAAATTTTATTAGTAGTAGCTTCCTTAAAAGCCGACTGAAAATGCAGTTAGCCATGAAATTAAATACGAGAAAATTGAGACTTCACTAGAAGTGTTTTCTTGAAAATTATGCCTCGTATGGCGTCAGTAAACCTACCTGATATAGTTTTGCAGTTTGATAGCAAAAAACAACTAGTAAAATGGTACGATTCCGGGTAAGAGGCGAAAAACCGAAACCGCATTTTAATTTCTATGAAATCACCGTCGGCGTTTTATATTTTGCCATTGAGCGATTCGTCATACCTTTTTGTCGAGAGCGTATTCAATTTCATTCATAAAATTTAACTTATTACATTTCGCACTGAACAGAACATGTTTGATGCAGCAATAATGGGTGACCTATAGAAACTACACCGACACCGGTATATGGATGTTGTAAACACTTCCTGATCATTGGCGTAGAAACTGCTTTTCATATATGTATTGCAATCAAGATGGTTAATCAAATGTTTTAATATTTGTACGGCTTTTGACGTTTCCAGTGACAGTTCGCTTCGCTTTTGGAAAATATGATTTTCGCCGATTTCGCTCGTCAATATATTCGGCTAATGCAAAATTAATGTCCATTTTTATACTATTGTAATTTTAAAAATAGCAGATGGATTTTCAATCGCTTTTCAACACATGAAAACCTAATCTTTTCTCTGTGAGCCGGTTTGTTTTAATCTTCAAAATCTTCATTTCAACGGTATTGTCCGTTGGAGGTACGTCCCGTTTTCACAAGAAATGTAGCTCATTTTTTTCATGATGATTTTTAAATACTCCATAAAATTATAGCCTATATAGGGGTGTATCGGCGATTTTCAATTTTTATTTTTGTAAAATTGTTAAAGAGTGATTTATAGATATTGGCACTTTTTCGTATTTTTTTGAATTTTCAAAACTATTTGGGAAGAAATTGGATTTTTATGACATCACTCGAATCGCAGAAACCTTTCGAGCATGTCTTCAGTGATTTCGTACAAATAAATTATACAGGGTGTACACTATCTCATGCTAAACTTCAAAAATAATAAAAATCTTAATTTTTGTCAATATCCTAATCACTATGCTTGTAATTGTGCCAAAATTGAAAAATTGGTTACTTCTTTGGAATTATTACGTTCAATGGGGTATTTGAGGATACCCGTATTCGAGCGTTTTTTTAAATATTGCGAAATTTTTTTTATACGGGTCAATCTGTATTTGGCCATTACTTTTTTGCATTTTCAACAAAAACATACCTTGCAAATCAGTTTTCCGAGTTTTCAAACTAATTTGGATAATGTTTTAAAATGGAAAATTTAACTTCGTAGGCTTAGGGCTACTTGTCGCCATGGAAATGTAGATTCTGAATCAATGGCAAATTTCAATGGGTTTGAAAATTCAGAAAATTGAAAAAGTTGAAAATTAAAAAAAATACGAAAAAGTGCCAATTTCTATAAATCGCTCTTTAACAATTTTACAAAAATAAAAAAAGATTAGGTTTTCATATGCTGAAAACCAATTGAAAATCCGTCTACTATAAAAGGCCAGTACAAATTTAAAACAATTAATTGTGAATAATTGTATTGTGTGCTGATTGTTATCTGGTTTTTGTTGTAAACATAAACAATACAACAAACGAATCCCTTAAGAACGAAAGACGTCATAAAAAATCTCTAATATTTCTTGGCCCTTGGTATTACCAGTGGCGGCTCGTCCGGGTAGGCAAGGGAGGCACCCGCAATTCATAATAAAATTAAAAATATAAATATTTTTTTTCATGAATTCATATTACCCCTAAATAGGTATATATATATTTGAGTAAATAATATTGTTTAAATAAATGAAAGAAATTGGTCAGTTAAACCCCGTCTCTCGTCGCTCAGCGTTATGAATGCTTCTGGACAGGCAACTTCATACCTAAAGTGCCTCATGTGAATGCATTACCCCGTTTGCTGATGACAATAATTGTAAGGCGCGAGCGGACATCGTCGATTTACGTTATGCCAGAATTAGCGTTGAAAAGGCGAACCGAATTGTTGCCTAACGGCCTCGTGACAGATCGGCCACCGGGGTTAACTGTTTTTATCTTCATCTCATGTAGTAGTGTTTACCAAATGCACGTGGTACAAGCACTAAGGGTATTTTTGTTTTGACAACGCTTCTCTTTGGTTTTAATCGTCAACAGAAACAGGTGTAAATGACCTTAAATAATAAATAACAATAAATAAAGTGCAGCAGCGCAGGTCGGGAATTTGGGAAATAATTATTATAAAATTGATTTGATAATAAAGGTAGGTGTTAAAATCTAATTTATTTGTTTATATACAGAGAGTTTATACAGATTTGTTTATACGGAGAGATACTTATAATCATTAGCCATGGATTTATCTACCACATCATTTCGTCTGCAGTATACTAGAAACACCATTATCTCTTCGCAATATCGCTGAATGTTCGGAAATTATTTCGATTGGCCAATCTTTATCAAAAGTTAATATTTTGTCAAAAGATGAGAAACACGGTCAGTCATTTTCATTTTGACTAAAATATCCACGAGCCGACACTGGCTATTAAAACGTGAAGAAACCCGTATATATGCATGTCGTTATTATTATACAAAAAAATCTGATAATTTACAGTCATTTTTCTGTGTTTCTGAGAGCATTTGCTCGGAGGAGGGTTTTACAAAACGAACAATTAAACAAAAATTGTTATATAATATATTCCATCACCAGTAACAAAAAAAACTAGTATTTTGATACGTAAAACATTATTTACAGTTTCAAAGAAGCAACAAATTTTCTAGTTGTACAAATTTATACTACAAAGAATGATACAGAACGTTCTCGCGTGTTCCATACCTTCTAATTGTTAAACGTTGTTCTAAGTATTTTTTCTGCCATGTACAATTATTCTGAATGTGAAAAGGGGGATTACTTCGATTGTATCGATTTAATACGAGATTAAAAAGTCAATGCGGGATTGCCGCCGTTACAGATAAAAGCCTCAAAACTATCAATAGAAATGACATCATGAAATCACTTTATATGACAAGTGATTAGGAACTGGGCGATTAAAAATATTTAAATGTGATTTATTGACGTCATGTACGGAGTGTCCTGAAGCTAGAAGGCGTGAAGTTTAATATATAAAAGAGACGTATGCAATCAAGGGTTTTATATAGGAAGCTGTAGACGGTAGTAAAATTTCCTATAAAACCGAAGCTGCTGTTTTATTGAAAATAGCAGCCTTGGGCAAAACTTGATTTTCTAACAAAAAAATTAATGCTTTTTCTTAGTGCACGGTAGGTACAGTAAATCTCATATATGAGAAATAAAAAAAAGACATTTTAAGTTACCGCCACACGGGCTGACTTTAAAGCCGCTACTCTCGAGTAGGTACGTAAAATACACTTAAAATAACACTTACTTGTTCACAGCACTAGTCGCTTTAATATTAATAATAGCAATATGTAATTCGCTATCCGAAAAGTGATTTTTTTTGGGTTTTCTCAATTTTAAGCGGTTTCATGTAGAATAAACTATCAACACATATAGACTATTTTAAAGTAGATATTTCAACGGTTAAAATGAGCCCGGATAGAATATTCAAATAGAAAAATACAAAATAAACTTTTCCGTGGAAGATTTCGTCTTTTTTTGTCGAAAATTGTAAATATCTAGGAAACTGCGCATCAAGATGCCAAAAAATCATGCTTATTCAATGCAAGAAAAGGTATAGTTACACAAAATTTCATGTAATTGAATTATCTTTACGAGAAAACATAAAAACCGAAAAATCTGTTTTTCGACATTTCTTCGGAAAATTTGAGGTTTTGCGAAAAATGCTTTGTTTCATACAAGGCATTTAGATTTTAGATTTTTTATTATCTACAACTTTTATGAAGGACATTTTCCGCTAGGGGGTCAAAACACTTCCAACCTTTTTTGTGTCTGTATCTTTCAAGAATTTTTTATAAAGTTTTTGGTATGTTTCATATTGATAATAATAGATATTTACTTTATTAGGAGTATAAGTTCTACTTTATGTGCCTGAGCATGAAAGTGTAAACTTAAAATTAAATTCATGCAAGTCACATAAAGTACCTTCTACTCCGAATGAAATAGAATATTTTATTTTCAAAGGACTTATTGTATACGTGTACATATAATTCAGGAAATATGTAAATATGCAGTTAATCGCAATGAAAACCTTGATAATTTTAGTTTGTATATACCTACATATATATTTTTTGTAGAAAACCGCCCCATGGACGTTGGATATTGTAACTAAATTAAACGTAACAATTTTTTCTTAATATCTAGACTTAGTTGTTCAGTAGATGAGTGTCCAGATTCGTGATTTTCTAGCCTCTTCTGATGTTTGCCTGCAAACCTCTTGATCTCATCTTCAACCATAGGCATATTCAGCTCGCGATGGATGTCTTCATTGCGAATGTACCACGGCGCTTTGATGATGAATCGAAGTACTTTGTTCTGGAACGTTTGAATTGCTTTAATGTTGGATTTCTTAGTGCATCCCCAGAGTTGGATGCCAGAAGTCCATATAGGCTTCTCAATTTGCTTGTAGATAAGCAGCTTGTTCTGTATTGACAACTAAGAATGACGAGTTTTTTTAGGTTTAATTGCTCACGTTTCTTCTTCACGTTTTCCATCGAAGTTTTGCATCAAAGTCATGCCTATATACTTTGCTTTGCTGGCATGTGGGACTGGCTGTTTGCTGGCTGACAATTACTGGATATATTTCTTTGTCCAAGTGATGACATTTTTTGAAGTTTGTGGCTGACTGAATGCCCTTGTCAGTAGCGAGCAGAGCAGTGTCGTCGGCTAATGTTCCTTCGCTTTGTGGAGTGTCGTTGCTGTACAGCAGGTAAAGCACAGGTCCAAAGACACTGCCCTGAGGTATTCCAGCACAAATCCTCATGAGATCAGAATATTCTTCTCCATATTTAACTATGAAGTGACGTTTGTATATACGAAGAAAAAAATACCTGCATTGGTTTGTATACAATATAATTTGCCTCTACAGTAGCAGCATCTGCATAATATTATTTGCTCACCCTACATATATGTAGAGGTCCTATGCTATATGACCAAATAATTCTAGGCGTCAAGGAAACGCCTTACACAAATAATAAACTGTTAAGTGACGTACCACAAGCTTATATTTACAATATCAAACTTTACGTCATCTGTTTTCGTTGTAGTAATCTAGCCACCTGTCCCTATTCACTTCTTTCAACTGTTGTAGTTCAGCATCAATCACTTAAGACTTAAGCCATCTAGCTACCGGTTTATTGGGAGGATGTAATTTCGTCTAAATGTATGTTTTCCCAACCTACTTCGAAATAATTAAGAAATTAAATATTTTAAATTTCAGCTTTGTAGATCAAACCGAACCTCCCTACTGCAATCAAAATATCCATACAATCAAATTAATCACAGCAGCGTGGATAATTTATCCGTATTGTATGGAGGCCATGTTTATTTTTATATTAAGATTTGTGTACGCGCCTATAACGCATTTCTTCAAATTTGTTTTATTATTGTCTTGCGTATACACTGACATCTAAATATAACCTTGTCAACATAAGATGATCCCGATAAAAAAACAATCTTCTGAAATTTATGCATTATGTGTTGATAGTTGATAACTCTTCAGATCTCTTCTGCATTATAATTGAATCAATAGTTAAACTATAATCAGTGATTAAAAAAAATCTTAAATAGAAACAATATAGACATAAATAAAAATTAAAATACATTTTTATTATACATTATACAAATTAATAAAATTATTAAAAATAATTGTAATACCAGGCTTTTTGCTGTATAATTTTTGAACTCTTATGTTTTTTCTCCTAGTTCTTGTAAGTAAATTTTCTTTATTTGCCTTTGCTTAGGAAAAAGTAGATATTGCCGAGTTGTTTTTAAATAATTTGAATTATTTTACACGAGAGAAAGAATGTAACGATTAAAACGGTTCTGACTTACTTTCCAGCGCTGTAATTAAAAAACTGTATGAGTCTGAAAGACATAATTCTAACAACATAATTCTAATAATTCTAACAAAAATAGGCCAATGCCAATAGAAAAATAAAAAAAATCAATATCTTGGTATACTGGATCAGCACTTAAGATGGGAAGAACGTGCTTTCTTCATCATAAAAAGGCTTAGATAGCTTATTAATAAATTTTACAATATAAGAGAAATTTTAACATAAACAAACATGCTCAACCGATGCTATTCCTTATTAGTAGAATCAGTATTCTCTATTAAGATATGGTACTAGTAGTGCGTAGTGATGTAAACTGAAAAAAAAACGTTTTGTTTAAAAAAAAAACATTTTTTTAGCAATAAAACAAAGCGGCTTGTTTTTTTCAAAAATTTGTTTTTTTTCAGAAACATTGTTTTTCCTTGATAGAGAAAACAATAAACTTGAAGCACCATTCCTACAGTTTAAAAAAATAACCATACACACACACACCTTACTTTTTAAATAAAATAACCATGCAACACTTGTAGTCAGGGCAGTAGCAAGATGGAACCTAAAGCCTAAAGCTATTTGACCCTAACTTAGGGACCCTAACTATACAAATGTCGTGCGTTTTAAATTCATCTCGCGGAGGAAAACATTGTTGAAACATAAGCACAAAATCTCCGAAAGTTTTCCGAAAGAGAAAAATTTTCCGAAAGTTAACAGTACTAAAAACTAAAACCGGCAGCTAAGCTATCGAATATCGAACGATGATTTGTAATATGAAGTCTCCCATTTTTTTTGGTGTCGGGAAGTATTTTGATCAAATCTTGGAGGTCGTTTGCTACTATAGACATTCTAGATGGCGACACTTGTCCTTGTCATAAATTGTTTTGTTTATTTTTTTCATAAAAAACAAAAAAACAAACGTTTTTTAAATTATTATGAATTTTTTTTATAATTAAAAAAAAACTTTTTTTTCAGAAAAAAAACAATTTTTTTAAAACGTTTTTTTTTCAAATTTGAAAACAAACGTTTTTTTACATCACTACTAGTGAGTGGGGTGGCTTATTTAACAATGTATTAAATACACTAATCAAAATCCTGTTTAAAAAAAGTAAGTTATACACAACAGAACTATTATATAAAGAAACTGGTCTGTTTAATATAAAGACACTATTTAATATAAGAAATACTTCAATTATTAATTAAAATAGGATATGGCGGTAAGAAAATGATTCGTAATCATAAAATGGAATAAATAGAGTCGGCATCAGAAAGAGAACAGTTTTATTGATTTATCGCATGATTTTCCGATCTTTCCACACCGAATTATTCAAATCACCATTTGAAAACAGGATTTCGATAGTAGTCCTTGGCAATAGGCCAGCATTTAGTAAACACATAATATTACATAGTTGACAATTTTGATAACAGACATTGACAAGTTCAATCGGCTTAATGTTTTTAACATCTAAAGCTTTAACAGATAGGTGCTCAACCTTTGTTAGTATTAACCATGATTTGCGGCGACCTTGGCAATTTTACAGTTTTTTTATTATAAACCTCAGGAGTAAATTGGGAATTATAAAACCTGAAAATGAACAGAGGCAGGCATAGATAGGATGAGGTTTAACGTGAAATTAAATTCATTACTACTTTCTGTAGATTTTATGGTCCGCTTAATGGTCTCTGATGGACCCTGAGTCTCATCAGGTCCCACTTAGGAGTAAAAAAATGTGTAAGCAAATCAACAATTACCTACATACCGTTTTCTGGCAACTGGTTTTAATAATTACTTAAATTTTCTATAATAAAAATTCAACAATTATAATATAAAATATAATATAAATATAACATAAAATAAACAATTATAATTACAAACGGGTTAGAACCTAATTCTACTGATAATAACATTGGTGAGTGTTTGCTACTGTTTAACGACTTATTTAAAGATCAATATAACTCACTTCCGGGCTTATATCTCCTTATACCAAACTTAAAATGAACTGTAAAAATTCAAAACAAGAGTATTACCAGTCAATTATATGGTTGTGCTAGAAATACTAGTAAAAATAGCAAAATAAAAAAGGATTCCTTTTATTTTTTCCTTTTCCCGCCAGCCTCGATCCCTCCAAAGCCTAAGCTTTAGGACGCCACTGCCATCTAATCATTCATGAGATTCACAAGACTTCTTCGATTATTAATGCAGATCCCTGGAAACAATTTTATAGGCGAAATATTTGGGTTTTATATAAGTGTTCTTTCATCTCGAACATTATGATGAATGTTACCATTTTTTTCCACTACCTATCTCAGTTTCATATGCGCTGCCGTATCAGCACATCAATGTCCCCCGGATGCAGTTTCATCTTGATCATAATATCATTGCACTTCATTAGAGTATTGTGAGAAATCTATACAAAATTTTAATAAATCGTTACATATTCAATTATTGGAAACACCAAACAAAAAGTTTTAATAATACAAGTTGCACTCGTTATATATCCTGGATATTTTCAATCAATAAAAATAATTATATATGCAAAAAATACTGAAAACTAATTATGTACTTACATCTATTAAAATTAACATCCCCTTTATCTCACTTATGGACACGATTTTTGATGAATTTATATATTCTGAAAACGGATGTAAAATTTTTTGTAAAATATACAGGGCGGTAAATAAAATTTTCACACCAAGAAATGATATTAATTTTCTGAATACCAAAATATATAGTTGTTATATTATCACCCCACTTGTTTACTCCACTTACTACTAAAAACTGATCACATTACGTCAAGTGTCAAGTTTAAAACCAAAAACATATCAAGACAGCCATGAAGACAATGCAGATGTGCATTGTTTATTTATGGATATATGTCATCCAGTTTTTTGTGGAATAGTCGTTGACTCTGTTATATTAGCGTAAATACCTGTGTTATTTTGAGTATTTTCATTTATTATTTATATTTTAACAAGAATAGGTCTATTGTTCAGAGGGAGAAAGAAGGGCTCCATGTCAAAATGCTTTTTTAAGACATAGGTATATGGAAAGTTTACTTGTCCGTAGGAATACCGGTGTAATTCCCAGCATTTGGCTATTCCAAAAATTCTGTATTTTTTTAGGGTGACCCCCTAGGGTCACCCTAAAATTTATATTTGTAACAGTTTCTTGTACATTCTCAACTTCTTTATCATAAGACGCATCTTGATGCCCAATTGGTGACGTACGAAGAGAGGAATATTTTTGAAACATTTCCACAAGATTGACTCAACTCCTCGATGTTCTCACTAAAAATAGTAAATTCTCTTCTCAATTTCGTCTTTGTGTTGGCAATATCTATCAATATATATTCGCTCATGTCTTTTATATGTTTAAGTTGTAGAGTTGTTAGTTCTTCTCGATGACATGCTACCAACAATCAACACTATCTAAAATATGAAACAATTTCAACATTTGGAGAGAAGTGTGAAAATTACACTTTACCATCATCATCTGCTTCTTTAAAAAATCGTTCAACTTCTGATTTTCTTGAAGCACTTACGTCTTTCTTAAATTCCAATTTCTTTGTCAATATTATTTTTCATTTTTGTTCTTATCATTGGGTAAAGACTCCACAGCGCGAAACTGGTATGTTCTGGATTTTTGGATTTTCAAAAATAGGCTAGTAGAACTGCCTCAGTGACAACAGTTACTCTTTTTAGACGAACAGTCTTCAAATAAGCAATACGCTTATTTGCTTGGATTTTGTGGGCAATCATGATTGAATCGTAATTATTGTTGATTCTTCTATATCATCTTCCATGTCATCGTTGAAAGCAGAATATTCGGATATTTTTCTTAAATCACTGACACAATAATATTAACGAAAACCTAATAAACAAACTTCCTTAGAAACTCACAATTTTCATTGAAATATGTTATACATATAGTTTATGGAACACTTTCATATAAAGTGATCTTTACTGATGATATTTAAAGGTATAAAGTGGCCCATAAGTCACTAGTGAGATAAATTAGTGAGCTTTAGATCACTAGTGAGATCAAGTAATTTAGTCACTAAAGAGTATTTTTAAATAAAAAAAAAATTCTTAAAAAAAAATATTTATGTTGTTTTTATTATAGGGAAAATTGAGAATACAAAGTCTTCATGAACTAACATATTTATTTATTAATTTTAACATTTTTTATTGTCTTCATATTTGATTTTTCACAAAGAAAACTGTTCTCCTGTACACAGTTTGACTCGTTGCGATGTTCTCCCTGTATTTTTTCAGCAATAACAATCTTGTTTGAGACTAAATCTTCCAAATAACCCTCCGCCACGTTGGATGATTTCCACCCACCGTGACATCCCCCAGCATTGGCCGAAAGAGTTGCCGCGGAACGGCGCATGCTATGGCCAATATTCAAATCAGCATCGGGCAATTACAAATAACCAGCTGCAATTCTTGGATTTTTTGAGAGCTTATTTATTTAATCCAACGCATTGGGCATTTTTTTTAATTAAAAAATTTTAATTTAAAATTTCCCCTTTGAAAATTTACAAAAAATCTTTTTTGTAAATCCGTCGGTTTTAAAGACATATTTCCTAATCGTTTCCTAATCGAATCAAGCAGGTTTACCGAAAATCCTTCATTTAGAACTGTGAAACTTCTTCATTTATTCGTCGTGGTATCTCATATAGATATGAATATAGATTGATCAATGCCACCTAATAAACCCAAACAAGAACATCATAATAAACACCTACCTTTGCCATAAGATGCCCATCGTCAGGGGCATCCATCAAATATCGTTCGTTATCTGCTCTTTCCAAATTTGGCATTTTTGGGTCGAAATTTCCATATTATATCTTTATATCTTTCACAATTTTGATGCTAATTACACAATATTTATTAAACATACCCCTAGTTACAAACAAAATGAATAACAGCCACAGCTTTCTCGCCAAATCCATTTAGAATCTAATTAGCAATAAGCTATTTATATTTTTGGACAAACACTGTTCACTTTGACAACTGACAAAAAATCGTTAACATGATATTTTCAATATTTTATTGTTTGTCACTGAATAATTATGTATGCAACAAGTGCAAAAAAAAGTGTTTATTGCACGCGACGTGAAATTGTCAAACGAGGCCGAGTTGGACAACACGTCGAGTGCAATAAACACTTTTTGTACGTGTTATGAGCATACGATATTTTTTCTAATATTGACATTTGAAGTGACACTTTGCAAAACCTTTTGACGTTAGGCAACGTCTTACTTCACAACAAGTTACGTAACGTAAAATTTTACGAAACTGGTTTTGTAAAGTTCATTTCATAGTAGGTTATTTAGGCCTGACAAGCTATGAAAGTGACAAGCTGTCACACCGTTACAACCTACTGGATTGTTTTTTATATAAAATTCAGGGGGATCCGCGTCAATTTTAATAGAAAAAATATACATTATTATTATTATTAATTATTTTATGACCGTCTCTATATTATTATAATTTACTTTATACCCATACCGAGACACATACTGTGTAGTAAATTAAAACCTACTTTATGATACTAGTTATCCCGTATATTACAAAATAAGTAGCGATTAATGTTACACAAATTTTATAGGCATACATGTCTATTTCACCAAAAATAGACTGTTGCTCACGGTCAATTATACAAAAAGAATTGTACAATAACAATGATTAATGTAGCAAGTGGCGTCTACACTTTATATACTTTGATAAAGTAATTATTGTGGGTTATCTTCCAAATGTCAAATATATAGTACAAAACTAATAGATAAAATATATAATTTGCGCTATTGCAGATTTGTCAATGCATGTGTAATTTTTTAGCACACTTAACATGCTATATCATCACTTCGACAAATGCAGCTGCTACACTTTATTTTCTTTGTTGCAACTTAAGTTTTAATGCGTTTTAAAGTTTATGCCAAATTTTACGTATATATATATATATATATATATATATATATATATATATATATATATATATATATATATATATATATATATATATATATATATATATATATGTAAGGTGGCCTGATATTATTTAGAATTAAAATTAGACAGAGATATCAAGTGACCAAATATCTGAGATTGTAAGATCTGGTATTTGTTGCTGACAAAGCACGCAATGGGAATACGGGGAATTCTCTCTCGTGGATAATATCAGAGTTAACCTTGCAGTTCCTCAGGGTTCTGTATTGGGTCCACTTGTCTTCCAAGAAAAAAATAATTCTTTGGTAGAAAAAAGTTAAAAACGACAGGTATGACAGGCAGGAAAAAAATTGCTCCAAGTCGAATAACAAAATTTCTTGGTATCGATTTTAACAGTGACTTTTGAGCTGGAAATATATTAATGATACTTGCCGGCTTGCCGGAAAATAAGCAGCAGCTACTATGCAATTCTACAGCTCCGAAATAGTTTTGAAGGAGGATATTCGATGTCACTGATACTTTTGACCTTGGGTGGAGGGTTTAAGATCAACTTTGTTTTTTAAGCGGAACCCCCTATTTTTCACACCTGCAATTGTAGGTCAAAAAACATGAAACTTTTGCCAGAAACTTTTTTTGTGAAAACGCAAATTGTTTTAACTTATTTGGCTTATAAAATTGAAATTTTCAAATTTTGTAATTTTTTCTCTCTCGTGAATGGTGTGTTTCTCAGAAAAATCGCAAGAGACGAGAAGTTCTTAGAAATGTGCATATAATCCACACGCATTTTTACATAATTTTCTGGTTTATGATATTTAATTAAAAATATACAAAAATAAATTTTAAAAAATCTAAGAAGTATCTAAGATTAGTAATTTAATTAAAACACAAAAAACACAGGAGTTTATTGTACGAAAAGTCTTCACTATTGACAGGAGTTCAACTATTAAAGAAAAACATTCTCATTTTTTTAAGAAGGAATGGAAAACGTATTTAGTCAATGACTGTTATTATTCGGTTGATGAGTTTTTAAATAACTTAATAATAATTAACAAATTATTTTTTTGTATAATATTTTGTATTTATGTTCGTATGTTCAATCAAATTTTGATTGATATGTCCTAGTTATTTCATTATAGTATGATCGGAAAGATAAATAAATAAATACTAATAATTATTATTACTTATTATTGTACTTCTTGGCTGCCGACAAATCCTAAAAAATCGGGATGGACTAACCACCCAAAAACCATCCTCTAAATGTAAAAAATATTTTGGAGTTGGGTATACAAAGATAGCACGCATGTTTGTAACAGTCGATCTAACTTCATATTTGATGGAGGCCTAAGTAAAATATTCCTAGTATAAGTTATTCTACTCTTATTTTCATTACCGTATCAGTTGCCACCCCCAGAAATTCCTGTCCCTAAATTATGCCCCAAAACATTCTTATCCAGAACCAAAAAATAATTAAATAGATCCACCCTAAAAATACAAAATAAAAAACCATATAAATAAAAAAAATGCTAAAAGATTCATAAACATACCAAGTTAATATTGTGCCATATTATTAACCATATTTTGTATTATGCCATATTGGCCAAATTTTGTAAAGCTAACCATAATTTAGAATAAAAAATCTCCACCACGAACACCAACAAACCTAGAGAAAAACAGTGTCAAAACAAAAAAAATCGGGGAAAAAGTACCCCGAAGATGTGCCCAAGAAATGCTGATTGTGGCTGCCGGTAGGTCATTTTTTGGGCAATTCAAGATAATTCCCAATTTTATTGCGCATGACATTAAAATCACATTTAAAATTGACATTTCTTCCTTTATTTATGGTAATAATTGATTATACGTTATATGTTTATTTTACAGAAGAGTTTTCGCATATTCTCGTACAATTTGTTCGCTCCTAGGCCACTTAAATAGTAACGAGTTTTTAGTTTTTATTTCTTAGAATTTCAAGCAATTCATACGGTATACAGTTACTCCACGGTTCCCTTTGCTATGAGTTAAGAGCACGAACCGTTTATTATATTAAAACATATAGTCGTAAAGTTTCTATTTTAGCTTTGGCATTTTGGAACACATGCTGTAAAGTGCGTAAAATTGTATAGTAAACTAGTGGTTTTGCACAGTGTTTACTTGTATTAGGATGTAATTTCCATTTTGTCAAAACATTTATTGAAAAAGTGCGTGGCTAATGTTTAGTTAGAATATGTCTGTTTTCTCGCAAAACCAAATTTTTAGTATGCCTGTTAATTATATTGATACATTCTTATGGCATAATTAGCTACTATAATACAGAGTAGATCTTAACGCATACAAAAACCAGCCACTAACACCGAAGTAAAATTGCACTCGATGCGCGCTTCGCTAACCAAGTTAACATCATTAGTTATTTGAACTTGAAAAATTCTATCAAATTTTGGGATTTAAGTCAGACTTGAAATATATATGCAACCAGAACCTGTTATTATTATTATTTTATGAAATAGGCGGTATTCAGCCATAACGAACTCTGCATCTGAGAGAACGCAAGGGATAGTCGACCTCGACGCAACCTGGGCACGTGCACTTACACAAATCAGCAAAAAATTATAGATTTATCCAAATGAAAATATAATGCATCAGCAAGCTGAAATTACGCTGTAAAACGTTGTTAACGGTTATTTTTTAATCAGACTGCGAGTTAAGTATCTATTGCTGTGTAAAGCGGGAAAATGTTGAAAAATTAAGACCCATTTCACTAGAATTAGGCAAACGCGGTTGTCTATTTAATCCTGGACTTTTAAATTATAAAAAAATATATTTTACGATGTACTTTACGATTTCAGCTTTTAAACACAAAGTGCAAACGAAAATCACAATTTGAACGTCCGTGGACTCTACTATAATGCTGGATAATCTGCCCAAGGCAATTGACTGTCTCAGTCTAGGCGGTGAAACTAGCAAAATATGCAATAAGGGGGATTTGACACATTTGCCGTACAGAAAACAATGTGTTAGTTACCATAATAATATATCCGCAACTGCTGCTAGAATTCATGGTGTACCTCAGGGATCTGTACTGGGACCGCTGATTTTTAATATTTATATCAATGATTTTATAAATTTTGTGTCACCAACAAGAAGTATTTTATTTGCTGATGAACAACTTTAATTATGTCACCTGTTAAACGTCATCAGTGACAAAAGAAGGGAGTATCAACAATACCAATGTATAACATCGACATTGCAAGCATTCCCATGTCCTAACATTGCAAGAATTTGAATTAGGCGGGTCAGTAAGAAGTCTTTAAATGACGTCAAGTCAAACAGTAACGTATTTTTAAATGAAGGTGATTTTTAATTGAAAAAAATGTGTTTCAAATGAAAGATTCCGACCTAGATCTTCTACAAAATATCGGGGACTTCGTGGACCAGCAGATTTGAGAAAATTACTTGATCTTCGCCCCTGGTGAAATAATTTTGGTGCTCGGGTAATCTTGTCTACCTTGCATCGTGTTTAATATGCTATTAGGTGAGGCATTAATTTTGCCTGTAAGTGTGCCCATATAATAACCGTTGAAATGGTTCGACGTGCCGGTGCAAATGATAAGGTAGGTGGAACCCGTGGTACCCTCCTCTTTGTTGTAGACAAGCGATGACCGAGCGAATAAAATATGCGAAATGTATAGAGGGTATTTCCCGCTGTCTATACTCCAATTAATTGATTTTCGTGTTATATTGTTTGTAAACAATGAATGTAAATTGATTCGGTCAATATTAATCGATAAAATTAGGTAAGCGATTCTGAACAAACATATTTGATTGAATTTGTATCGTTGGAAGCTCAAATTATTTTTTTATATACAATTATATACTTCCAATGGACTTTTACATTAACTGGAAATTTGATGGCTTAAATTAGAACATGTTAGAAAGAAGTTAGACGGGGTTGGATTTCTGATTAAACTTAACAAGCCCGCATATAATTAGCAAAAAACATTCTTATTTGGGTCGATGAATTAGATCTGAAACGGCAAAGACCGGAGCATGAGATCAGCATCAGAAGATGCTCCAAATTAAATTTAAGCGGGTTAATGTCACATTCTCCTAGTATATATCAATTGCTATAATTCTTAAAATGTTACGGTCAATTAAATGTTATTCATTTTTTACTACGCTATTTTAGGGATCAATAAAGAAAAATTCAAATCAATTAAGCCTTTATATTCCGGTATATGAAGACAAACAAGATAGCATTTAATTTTTTTCAAAAATTTTGGAATTAGTTTTTTACTAATTTAGAACTAAGTTTTTAAGAATCACCAAATAGAAGGTAAAAAGACCATTAGGTGTAGTATACAATTTATTAAAAATTAACACAAAAATAGTAATAGAAAATTTGAGAGACCATTGTTTGACTACCATTTTTACGAGATTTACAACCTTCTATGCAACAAGAGAATTTCAATAAAATTCATACTGATGATTTTTTTGTCATCGACTCTATCAGTTGCGAGGAGCTTTGGATTAGTTAGATCATCAACTTTGTTGGATTAGAGCTACTGGATGCGTTATAATTGTACAGATAGTATAAGACTATTCTAGACTAAACAAAAATACCCAACACCAATAAGATATAGCCTATATACTTCCTGAAAATTGATCCTATTCTTAATTCATCCTAATTCTTCCCATGAATCCAAGCTCTGGCAACCAATATCTGTGTTAAACGTTAAACTATTGTATTGGTATTATCGCTTTGTTTGATAGCACACAAAAATGAATTAAAATATTCACAAAAAATATCAGCAGGGTATTCGTTATATAATTTGCACGTACAAAATAATGAAGACATATAAACAATACATTTTCAATATAGAATATATTTTCAATATAGAATATACCTAAATTATAAAATTTATATGAAGTTAAAACTCTAAATGGCACAACCAAACGGATATTAAAAATATTAGGTGAAGCGGTGCGTCACTTGCGTCCCCTGGCGAAAAATTTTGGAATCCGACATCAACAAATTGTTGAAACTCGGTTGAGAGACGGTTCAATGGTCTCTCAAATTTTCTATTACTATTTTTGTGTTAATTTTTAATAAATTGTATACTACACCTAATGGTCTTTTTACCTTCTATTTGGTGATTCTTAATTGATACATAATTAAATTATAGATAAAATGTAGCAATATTTTAATATTTTATACAACAATTGGATTTATTTTTTCTTGTAAAGCAGGCGGAGGTCTAGAAAAAGTTGTGAACCTTTAAACTATTTTGGTAGGTCTCATTCGTAGTAAAAGTAAAATGTATCTGCCTATTTCTGTAATATAATTTGCGAGGTGTTATATCTACCCGTCAAAATTTTGGGTTATTTAACGAGTATTTGAAGTACACAAAGATGGCTTCAATGGGATTACGGTCAGATGGATTAGCAGTAAGTAAGCTTCCTATTTATATATTTTATTCGTGTTAAGAATCTCGTAAAAATGGTAGTCAATAACATGATACGTCTGTGCGTTTATGTATCTTTATTTCTATAAAAAAATATTTTATTATAATAACTGTAACCTATATCACGGATATAAAATTCCCATTAAAGAATCGTAAAATGACTAGAAGGAAGTAAAGTTGCAGATGTTTCATTCGACTGGCATAGTTATATCAGTGCTGCAAGGTTCATTCGCTCGGGCTAATAAAAATAATGTACATATTATACAGATTCTAACATTTATGATCTACGTACGTATTTTATATATCGATTGATGATAGAGATCGTGAAATATAAAATTTTTGATGTGGAAACATCTATTACGGCGATATGAGGATACATTTCGGGAAATGGGACGGAAATGTGAAAGCGGATGTGACATCATAACCCATCAATTATCATGCACAGTACCTACCTACTAAATTAATTTAGCTACTACCTGATAGATGGCGTTTACAGCGGCAACCTCCATGGTGTATGTGTTGCGTTGCCTACCTTATTAAAAAAGTCCTGATGTGAGTATCGAACCAGCGATCCCTGGTTTGGAAAGCGGGGCTTGAACCGCTGCACCATCATATGACTGCTACGAGTATATGCTTTGTTAAATCTCGTATACTTGGTGCTTTGTTAGGGCGGCGGTTAGCGTGCACATGATGCAAGTACAATGGACTCAAGGTCCGTGTGGCAGTTAAAATATTTAAAATATTAGGGTGTAGGTGGAATATTGTCATGATGCAAATGCTGCCCCAAAACCATTTTGTATTAAATCAGTTTTCAAGACCCCAGAGGTACATCTCCTCCATTTTTTAGAATTATCCGTTTCGTTGTGAAAGCGGCAAAAATATTTTATGTTATTGGTTAAAAGACCGCTTGGTGGAATATTTTATGTTATTGGTTAAAAAAAAGATTGGTTATGTTTCGTTTCAGCCATGAGACTTTTTCCATTTATTTTTTTTAAATAGGAACTCTGTATATCAGTCAAGTAGGCTGTTGTCCAAAAAAGTCACGCTGACAAGTATTGTCATTGTTCTTCTTATTGTTTCTTGTCATACATTCCAGAATTCCCAGGTAAAAATTTTCGAAAAAATACTATACGTCTTTTAAAAACTGGAATAATTAATAATAATAATAATTTAATTTAAAAAATAACTAAAATCACGTACATGGAAACAGATAATACCTATTTATGATATGCTCACATATAAATGCGTCTGTCTTGAGACCATAATAGTTTCTGATATTATGGTATTATGATACGTTTTTTTTACTTATCTATATATCAGACATGTTAATTAATGCTCTCCAACACAACTGTGCGAATTTTAATTTCCGGAAAATAATTAGCACCTGATATTTCGGCGGGTTTCACTTTGCTGATATTGGACTGCGGCCCGCGAAGGAATGATAAATTCTTTGGCAACTGGACACCGTTTTATTTTCACTTAAAAAAACCATCCACATTTATATACTGCGTACTTTGCCAAAATATTTAAACGGCTCGGATAGTATCTACCAGATTTAATGGATATTTAAAACTACTTTGGTTTATTTAATTGAGCTCAATTACAAAATTTCCAAATCAGAAAAGTTCAGGGCTAGAGGCATGATTATTTCTGGCCAGAATCTTCTGACGTAATATAGTTATGTTCCTTAAAGCGTATACAATTTCACAAGTTAATAGACCTAATGTTTCTTTCAGCGTCCTTACTATAGCCCGTAATTAGTTGATGATTATTTTAGGTTATTTTTAATCCTGTTTTCAATTAATTATTAATAAAGAAGATAAGTATTGGTTCAATTAATCACGTGCACATTGTTGCCATTATTTTGTTTATTACCTTAACTCCTTTGTTTGAAAAAAATAATATCAGGACTGCAAAGACAAGGGCGTCTCAGTTAGTTGTTTTCGAAAAAAAAAACCTCAGACAGCACCCCGTATGCCTGTCATTCTGGCGTTAAAAATTGTGTAGGTTCATTATAATATAAGAACCTCTGACAAGCTGAGCAAGATTTTGAAAATTGTACGAGCAATACGAGCAAACTATCAGCGAAAATTGCATTCTAATAGAAAATGTTACTGAAAATGATAGCGATGCCCAATGCAATTTTATTGGGTTTGACAGCTAAAACGTCGCGTCGGTTGAAACAATATAAAAATTGAAGATATTTCCTGTCTTTTTTATTTTTCTATTAATATAGCAGGTATATAGAAGAAATTTTTTTTAAAATCGATTTTTAAATAAATGTGCTTATCTAATAATTGCGACACAAGAATAAAGGTATAACCCAGCTGTGGTTGTTGGCATTCTTGTTAATAAATAAATACCAAAACATTGAATACTATACTCAACGCGCGTTTCGCCAACCAAGTTGGCCTCATCGGGAGATGATTCAAACTAAACTGAGCGTATCCTATTTATACCTAAATTATTGTCACTGTTCAATGAACCATGATCGACTCGGCAAAAGACCCGGCTATTTGGGATAGGCCCTTTGTCACTATTCATACTATTTCTAAGTTAAGTTACTAATGTCTATCCTATAATTGTTGGCAAAAGCATGTTGAGCAACGCTGGATTTTTCTGTTCTTCCGTAGTTGAGATCAGCCATGTGCTCCTTGAATCTATTTTGGATAGATCGCCTAGTTTGTCTAACATACTTTTTATTACAGTCTTTACATTTCATAAATCCCCGACCTTTCGTTAAGACTTATTTTATCCTTTGGATACTTAAAATTTGTTACATTTTATTCCCGGATGAATGAACAACTTTTATTCCTATATGTTTAAAAATTGTGCTAAGACCGTTGGTAAGCCGAGGTTCATATGGAATTGATATAAAGTTGGAATTTTCTCATTTTCATTTTATGAACTAGTCCTGTACAATATCCATTATCACAGCTATATCCTTGATGAATGACTTCTCTTTTTCGAACCTCTCCTTATTAAGAGGGAAATTTAAAAGACGGTAAATTAGAAAATTGAAGCTTCCCATTTTGTGTTGAACGCAATGGTTAGATTGTAGTATTGGTATATTTTCGGTTAATATCAAATTCTAACTTATTTTGTGTATTCCTAATTTAGCTGTATGTTGTTTTAAATTTCATATGTAAATTGAATTAAAGGGAATATAATGTTTAAATTATTAACAAAGTCATCAATGTTTTAGCTACTTTAGTATCAAAAACTGCAAAAATATCATCAACATACCTTAGCCAAATTCTAGGAAAACACTCGAGATCTTCTTTTGCTTCAACTTCAAATCACTCATGAATAGACTGGCAATAAAAGGTGACAGAGTTACCCATTGCTGTCCTTTCATGTTGTTCGAAAATTTTGTTTCATGCAAAGTTTGGTGAGTTTATTGTACTCATCTATTACCTCTTAACTAAGTGTTTGATTCGAGTAAATCCTTGAGATAGTCCAGGGTCTCTGGAATCTGTACACTTAGAAACAATGAACAGGCGTCAAAGGAGATCAGAAATTCACCCTCCTTCAGCCGAATATTCAGTTCACCATTTTGATAAGAGGTTGCCCATACAATGGGACGCGCCAACTTGCCAGGTTTATGTATTTTGGATCAACAATATAATAAGGTACTTTCGGGTTTGAAATATGTAACTTATTCTATAATGATAGAGTAATAAGGTTGTTACAGATGTTAACTACGTTTCGTAGTTCGGTAATCATTTTTGGCAACGGCAAGTTTTTTACAAGGACCATTATTAATGAGGTTGTTAACCCTTTCATAATAGTCCTCTTTATCTAAAATAACAACATTATTACCTTTATCAGCCTTTAAATTAAAACAATCTCTCTCGCGCAATCGTTTGGGACTTTCTTTTTCCTTATTTGGATCGTTTTCGGTATACATTTTAAGGGATGCAATGCTTCCCAAAAGAATGGGCCATACTTCAGGAATATCTTCCTTGGACGAAAATAAGGTGACTTAAGTACCTACCTCAGTACAATTTTGTTTGTTCATGGAGTTATACTTACCACTACATTGCTTGCCTCAGACTTTTTTGAATGGTAGGTGAATGATAGGGAATGTTAGCTTTTTTTGGAAAATGATAGGTTATTTAAAAACAACATTCGATTTGCCTTAAAAAATGTGTACTGACTAACTGATAACTAATTTTATTGACATGCAATAAGTGCATGTCACTAAAATGCATATATAATTTTTAAATAAAGAAATGGCGCGTTTTAGTTCTGATGAAAAATATTATAGGGATTTGTTTTTTTTACCCCCTCGTAACAATATATCAGGTTTACAAAAAACTGTCATAAACTCTCATTTATTAGTGCATATTGTTCTCAAAATTTCAGTCTTCTAAATTTCATAATGGAGAAATAAAAACAATTGTTTTACCCCAACCTCAGGGGTAAAAAATTCCCTCGCATCAATTAAGAAACACCCTGTACAAATAAAACATTTACAACCTGCTCTAAAAGAAACAAAGCGTAGGTATGTCCTAAATTTAATTATAATCAGTCTCACAAAGCAGTTTTTATATAGTTTATATAGTTTCCGTAACGTTGTAATAAAATGTGTACTTCACAAAAAAACAAGATTTATAATTCCGTGCGATCAGAATGAATAAACAGCGATAAAATTGAAACTGTCTGAAAAGAGCTGTGACGTCACAAACTACAATATTCGGTAGGCTTTGTTGCCGGAAAGCGGCCGAATGAACTATGAAATCATGCGGTCGACTGCTGGGATCTCCCGTAGCCGACCGAATCAGCCTCCTCGTCGTTTGTAAATTGTAGGCTGTGGCGTAACGATATTCAACCTGTTTGAAACGGTTCGCTTGCGCGCGAGATTAATAATTTATAACAAATTTATTATTGAGAATTATGGCGTCATATTTTGCGTATCTTGTTTTTCAGTATGGGAGAACATATTTATGCAATAAAAAATGGCAATGTTCCCTATTCTTAACAACCCATTTCGCTGTATTCCTGGAAGAGACTGCGATTTTAACGTAGGTACATAATCAGAGTACGATAGGTAGATAAAAATATTGAAACAATATTTATCTTTCGTCGCGTAAAACGTTAAGTAAACATCTATTTAAATTTAATTAACAAAACTCCTAGGTCATTATCAATAGGTTAACGAACCTGATAATTATTTAGAACGAGATAAAATAAAGGTACCGAGAAAGGCAACTGGATCCTAGATCAAGGTAACCCTATACCATAGAGTAAATACAGTAAGAGTATTCACTCAATACAAATTAACTATCTCCCAAGTTTCGTTTCTTATTATGGTGTCCCTGTACATGCGCACAATCAATCGGTGAAATGACCGTTGTTACTTAGCAACTAGGACAACTATACACAAAAGCTGTTCTATGATAAGACGGACTGGATAAATCTTTTTTTAAAAGTAGAGAACGATTTCAAGGACCCTTTTGTAGGCGCCCTGCGTAAGTAGACAGAGAGGCAAATATGTATAGGAAAACTAGTGGCAGTGAACTCTCTTATTGTTTCTGCTCGCTGCCTATACCAAGTAAGTGAGTAAGACAAGCCATTCAGTCTGTCAGTGTCTTTTTCAAAAATTTGAAAATGCTTACTGATGAATAAAGAGTGAACCAACTGATGATTATCCTTATTAACTGATGAGCCAATAACAATAATCCAATAACGCTTAACGCTTAACTTATCACTTAATATACATTTTTAAATCATTGGTATACAAAGAAATTTCAAATAAATAATAATTTAAAAAATATGTCATTTAAAAATATCCTAAATAACAGAGACCCCAGGTAGGATCCCTGAGGAACTCCTGATAATACCTGGGCAATTAATTTTTGATTTGAAGTTATTTATATCAACATTTCTACCAGAAAAGTAACAAGATACCAGACCAGAAGATTACCATGTACTCCATTTTTTGTCCGTATAATTAAATATGTCCAACAAAAAGTGCAAGATTAGTTACTACTGATATCTTTTTATAAAATACGTGTTATTAGTTAAATAATTTTTACAAATAGAAAAACAATTCTTCTGGAATAAATTGTCTCAAAACCTTTACCAAAAAGACAAATCAGTGAAATCTGTACTTGTTCAATTTTCAAATAACGCGGAAATTTGTTTTTGATTAAAGACTTATTATAAGTTAGAGAATATAAAACAGTTATGTGTCATAACATAAAATGTAAATAATTTTTACGAACTCGTTTCGTGCAAAAAATTGCAATTTATCACGTTTATTTAGGTTTTTTAAATGAGCAGTCATTGATAGACGAGTCACTCTTAAGTTTAACTCAAAGAAATTGAATAATTAATTCCTATGATCCATAATTTAATTTTACGCTTCGAGTATGCCAAAACTGGTGCGAAGAGCCAGGTGTTGATTACTAAAATATGTTTTTTTTGTTCCAGGTGTACACAGGCTACCGAGGATGGTTTGCTAGTGAGCTACAATTTTTAATAGACCGCTTTATTTAAACAATGATCTTTAATACTATTTTGTTTAAATACTACAATAATACCGCTTTTAAACATTCTAATTTGTTTGTATCGCGAGTTTCCAATACGTAAGTGGAAGGTGGAGAGGAGTTTTATTTGAGGTGAGTTTAACATTTCGTAACAGGTTACAATAATATATGATAATATTAATAAATTAGTTCTTATCTTTCAAACATTGAAAGAGCCTTCGGCAGATCTGGTCATCTGACCTGTCGGGGAAAAGCAAGGTATGTGCTACCAATATGCTTGCCGTGTAGATTCTTCTCTATTCCTTCGGGGTAGTGAAATGGACACTAGAAGAGCTGCGACAACTCGATGTAGGAACCCGAAAAAGGATGGATCTCAGTAGGAGCTTGCATCCTAGATCATCCGTTCCACGGTAATATCTCCCACGCAATCGTGGATGCCGTGGACTCTTGAGTTTGGAGAGTCTCCACAGCAGGATGATTCTGGAGGGAGCCTGTAAAGTCATAAGGAGTTCGGAACCCCTATAACAGTCCGAGACCACGAAAATGCAGGGGTACGAGCTTTTTTGTTTAAGGCGGCACAAAGGGCAGCTGATGAACTTAACTTGGCCTCGTCTTTGATACCGAACGGGCAAATGACGACTCTCTCACCGATTTGGAACCCGTTCGGTTAGAAGCCCAAAAAGCTGCAGAACACGCTATATTTCTGCAGATTTACAAGGATAAGTCGATGCATGAGGTTCTCTATAAAAATATAGAAAACCTCAGCTTATCCAGAAGACTGACCTTCTCGTTCTTAAGGTCAGCCGGGCTGAGGTCCGAAACCGAGGGATTCATAATTGCTTGCTAAGATGGTGTATTTAACACACTCGTCTATCGAAGTCGTGTCATGGCTATAGAGGTCCCTGATGTCAGAGGGCCTGCCACAGGGCGCCGGAGACTTTAATGCATTTATACTGTCGGCATGTCGCGCATATGCTGTCTCGGCCTATACCATCGACACAAGGCGGCCCTACGACTGCTTTATTACCACCTAAGTCACTCGACACTAAGTCGCTCCGGGGGATATTGAGTCCGTTGTGGGTAACGAGAAGTGCCTAATTTATTAGAACTACCAGTTTCCCACCGCCAGACTGATACGAGCCAATAAGCCTGACGTCGTCCTCTTAGACCACCAACTAAAGACAATGACGAATCATTGAGTTCTCGGCATCAGCCGAGAATAACATTGTCTTGAAAGAGGAGGAAAAACGGACAAAATATCGAGATCGCCTCACCCCACGGACGTGGGGAGTGACTGTTGGTATTGCTCCGGCTCCTCTTTGTGGATATGTCAGAGCCGCAGAGAAGAGTGACTGGTTTGCTTAAAAAATATTAAATTATTAAATAATAATAATAATATTTTATTAATTAAAGAGCTTACAAGACAATAAATAATGAAACGTAAAGTTAATTCTCAATAATACATTTGTTAATAATTAATTCCCAATAATAAATTTGTTATAAATTATTAAAGCCTCTCGCGCGAGCGAACCGTCTCAAACAGGTTCTACGTCGCGTCGTGACGCCACATCCTACAATTTACAAACGACGAGAAGACCGATTCGGTCGGCTACGGGAGATCCCAACACTCGAGCGCTTGTTTTCATAGTTCATTCGACCGCTTTCTGGTGCAACACCTACCGAATATTCTAGGCTGTGACGTCACAGTTCTTTTCGGGCCGCGTTCTATCGGAATCCTATCGCTGTTTAGATTCCTCATACTGATCGCGCGGAATTAGAAATCTTGTTGGTATGAGTTTATATAAAAAGACAAGGTGGCATTGATTCTACGATTTTCAAGAGATGCAATGTTGAATCGCAGCAGTAAGCTATTCTGATCAGCATTCCTCATTGGATAGGTATACGATCAATTTTAAAAGCCAAAGTCTTTGAATCTTTTTTGTGTGGAATAATGTGGATACCATAACAACAAACAATATTCAAACTTAGAGCGCACTAGAGCGAAATATAGAGTTTGGAACGCATTGGGATCAGAAAATGTTTTACAGTTAAAATGAAACCCAGCATGGTCGAAGCAGAGGAAGTTATATTTTTAGTTTTAAGATGTTCCTTGAACATCAGTTCATTACCTAAGACTATGCCAAGGTCCTTAATTGAACTCCAGTGCTGAAGTGCAGTATTATTTAGCTTGTAGAAATATAATAATAAGGTTCTAGTATTACGTGGATATGGGCATACTTAACACTTAGAAATATTTATAAATAATTTGTTTTCGGTGCATCATTCCTTAATTACTTAGTGCTAATGAAAGTTAATATCACTACAATCTTCATGTGAATAAATAAGTCGTCGGTAAATAAAAGGTTATTTAAGGCAAGTTACTTTCTCTGTCAAATCATTGATGTACAATGTAAATAAGAGTGGGCCTAGATTGGAACCTTGCGGTACTCCTGAGGTTGCTACACACCAACTGGAACCAAAGCCGTTAAAACTAACAAACTGCGATTTATTATCCAAGTAGGAGGTAAATAACCAGACGCAATGAGATTCTTATGCAACAAAATACATCAAACAATATTAAAAATAAACAAAATTTTGGATTTTTCCTGCATTTTAACCTACTTAATACGACCACTTGTAAATTCGGATAGGTTTTAATGTTAGTCCCAGGGGTGTGCCATTTTCGTTGTACACCTAATTAAAATGTAAAATGTTGTACACCTAATTAAATTACACCATATTTAACACTATTATTTTATGATAATTTTAAAATTTACGACATATTTATTGGTAATTCCGAAATTACTTTACCTATTTTGAGGTAAATTCCTTATTTATTTAATTTTATATATTTCTTTTTTCTATAATTATTTGTACTTTGTGAGACTTGAAAATATAACACATGCACATGTCCAAATATAGCACATTCGCAAATGATTCAAGCCGGTGTCGGCACTGTTTTAGATTATTAACTTCTTAGAGATGTATCACTATATATCGGACATTATTTATAAATAATATTAATAACAATGTTGGATTAACGGTAGTCGATGCCAGGAATTTAATGATTTCAGGTAATAAAATAAAATTTTTCTTGGTAATTTGATTACTTTTTCGTAATTACAATTTTTTTTTTGGTAATTCTAATATATTTTTGAGTAATTTCCGCATTCTATGGTAATTTCAAAGTAATATAATATTTGCTCCTATTTTTTAGTATTTTTTTATACTCTTCTGAATTGTACACCTAATTTTGAAAGTGACACATCCCTCGTGTTAGTTGATTTAGATTGGCTTTTCCCTTTGAATAATAGTATATAGGGTTTTCCACCCATTAAGGGGGGATTTTGTGAAAAAGTGAAATGGAGAAAAAAACAGCGCCCTGGCAGGTGTTTGTGCTCTGTGAGTCAGCCCTCGAACGTGTGGTATTTTTTAGTCGGCCGCTTTTTAGCCGAATGTGTTTTCTTTAGCCAAAATAGAGGTCGTGATGTATATATTATATTTTACTACAGCGCAGACAGTAGAAAACTATTAATAAATATTAAAATGAATGTTAAGTAGAAGTGATCATAGATGTCCGGCCTAGTGAGTGAAATAGATTTAGTTTTTGTTTCTGACCTAGTTCCGTCGAAAATGCGATATGACGACACACTAAAAATATGGCTAAAATTGAGATATTTTAGTATTTATTTAAATTATTCTTCTGGGACCATTGCGAATATGTTAATATATAATAGGGTCAAATTATGTCGAATTTTCCAAGCCATTTATGTTCTCGTCTGAACATGATGCTAGACGGTAAAAATATACATACAAAATCCCCACCTTAAACATATCTCGTTAACGAATTTGAATTTGACTCTGAAAATTTGGTGTCGTTTTTACAAACAGTCTGTTTTTGTAAAATGTTTTCATATTTTCGATAATATCGGAAGTTGACACTCACTTTGTTATTTCAATGGAATAATGGAATAACCGGAAAAGCTAGAAATATTAAAATATTTTAGAAAAATCCAAAGTAGTCACCAAGTTTATCCAATTCAGATATTTACTGTATACTATTATACCTATCTACATCTGTCACATATTTAAATCAATATCGACGTTTGAAAAATAATCACCGCCACAATTTTCTACAGGAGCTAAATAATCTCGCACATAATTCTCGCGCTCCACTCGCGTCTACGAAAATAACACATAATTTGTATAATCTGTAAGCTATTGTGAGTTATAATTTGGTCTAAAGTTGAGCCCCGTATAACAACGTCTGTTTTATTTCGAATAATTGTAAACTTTATCTTTTTTTAATATCGTCTGCGTGTCTGGCTCTCATTACGCGGGTTCGCGAGACTGTAATTACTCAAGAAAATATTATTTGGGACGGGCATATTGAGATAGCATGTCTATGTCTCCTCAACCATGCTAGACTTCCTTCGACATGTAGGCCAAGGTCACGCAACCATTGTACCGGGGCTTCTTTTAATTATAAGTGCTCATTAATAGTCTGGAGGCAATTTTAGGGCACGTGGTTGTGGGTGGCCGGGTGGCACAGTCGCCATCTGGGCATATTAAATTTGCTTATTTTTACGAGGTTCTCGTAATGCGACACCGTATCATTACAAGGGTCAGACAGACACAACATATCTGGTACCTTGGATTAATGCATGATAACTTCGTATATATGTCATACAAAATAAATGTTCTTGGCTATTACCACTCAGATTGAATGCCGTATCATTTTTTGAATTCCTTGATTAAAATAATCCAGATATTTTGCCATTACACGCGAGGCATAATAGTTGGATCCAATTGGATGGTGCTCCAGCACATTACGCAATACCAGTTAGGGACCTTTTGAATGCTAATTATCCAAGACGGTAGATTGGGTGTGGTAGGCCTGTATCATGGCCAGCACGTTCACCCGACATTACACCCTTACACATTACACCCTTTTTGCATGGAGATTTTTGAAAGAAAAAGTGTATTTACTGTAGTTCAGTCGATACTAGAGATTAATTAAATGACCGCATAAATACTGCGTGTGATGAATTACGTCAAAATCAGCATCAATTGGTATTGGTTTGACGCTCATTAATTCTGAGATGTGAACTGTTTCCCTTTTTTCGTTTTTGACCATTATTTTTAAAGATTTCATTTCCGCTTCGCTGTTTTCTATGAGGTTATTATTGCTTAAATCAAAAATAATGTTTTCATGTATTTGTTTTTATTTTCCCAATGAATACGTGAGCCTAATTTTCTTTAAATAAAATTTTATGGAGTCTTCAATCTTCTTTAAATAAAATTTACTAGGAGTATATTACTTATGCATTATTTTATGTACCCAGTATTCTATTGATTTGATGCAATATCTATCCCCCAAACGAGATACCCCCCAAACGAGACGTCTCTGTTTATTTTACATAAATCAAAGTACAATGTAATTAAGGTATTTTTGGTGAAATAATCATCATATAAAACATATATATATATATATATATATATATATATATATATATATATATATATATATATATATATATATATATATATATATATATATATATATATATGTATATATATATATATATATATATATATATATATATATATATATATATATATATATATATATATATATATATATATATATATATATATATATATATATATATATATATATATATATATATATATATATATATATGTCTGTATTTAGGAGGTAGGGCGAGATCGATTTGGATATACAATTATGTATTTCCAACAGTGACTAATACATTATAATGTTAGGCCATAGCCTTTGTTATGGCAGATAGTTCATTATGATTGACAAGAAAATCCGCACACACTACTTGCTCTAATTATTTAAACTGGGGCCCAGTAATTTATTAGTCATTATTACTTATAAAGTAGTAAAAGCCTGCATGTAATATAAACAAAACTAATTAATATAATCGGAGTGTTGCTGTAAACAATTTCGTTAAATGCACGAACCGTTATTTTAAGCGGCATGTTTAATTATTAATAAGTACTGAAATTAGCAGAAGTAACTTAATTTTTCCGACTGTAACTTAAAATAAATATCCTTGGAGGTAAATTTTATATTAATTCCAGTGGTTATTTAAAGAAATATGTAATCGAAAATTTGTTGTATCATATCTTGTCACGGATTTTTTCAAAGTTCCAAAAACATCTGAAGCATATTTTACATTGTTTTTAATATATGTACATTCTTGTAATTCTGCCAGTGTCATTTGTAAAAGTCACGTTTAGTATCGAGTTTTAGAAATATTTTTTAAATTTCGTGCTATTGAAAAAAAGGCACACTGACGTGGTTTTGTATACACACCGGAACACTCAACACTATACCCGACGCGCATTTCGCCAGCCAAGTTGGCACTTTTACTGGTTTTACTCATCGGCAGACAGTTAAAACTGAATTTTAGTTGTAACATCAGTTGTAACAACCTCACGATGATGCCAACTTGGTTGGAGAAACGCGCGTCGGGTCTAGTGTTCAGTGTTTTGGTATTTGAGGAAATCCACGTCAGTATTAGTTTCACATCAAATGTTCCAACACTCTACAGGATCACATAATTTACACATGCAAAAAAATTAGAAAGGGTAAGGTAAAAATTATATTAACGTCATTTTCTTTGTATATGATATATAAAAAGTAAGTTAAAGACAAATACTCATCAGGAGTGTCAAATATTTTATTTTGAAATGCTATTTGCTATCGGTTTTTCAGAACAAATAACTAGGGAAAAAGTAATAAATCGTATACAATAACAAATATGATACAATGAGTATTATATATGCGTGATTGATAGTCACGTCACGATTCATTTATTTCTCAATTTAAATCAATTTAACAAACTGCATAAATGTTTGCCCTCTGATAAGACTTGCATTTTTCGTTAATTTCTAAGTTATTAAAACTATCGAAAATATTCCATTTGTCAGAAATAGCATAAATAGTGAACAGTGTGATAAAATATTCATTATAATTTTAAATAGTAGTGCAGCAGTTCGGGAGAATGTTTTACAGAAATGACAACCACTGGGTTATTAGGTAACAATATTTATGTAAAACATTAGATAACGAATTATTAACGAATTATTTAAAATATCTTTAACAGTTCTTCAGATATTCCACTTTGAGAAAAAACAAGGATAACATTAACACAAATTAAAACAACTGTAGATTTCTAAAATAAATTTTATTGATTAGATATTGTAACAACTGCCTAAAGTGTTGTCCATCAACTTGCTGACGCACTCCCGACCTATGACGGAATGAATTAATTATTTATTTAAAATATCGTGTTATTCTTCTCTAGAGTTTTCTAGAATTTTCTAGGACATTCTAGAATGTTGTTATATAGTGGATAAGAGAAAATGGTAATAAATAAATTATTATAAAAAAATTCTATCCGCTACTTAACCTAATATAAAATTATTGACATTTCCGACATTTGTAGAATTTTGGGGTATTAAGTCCAAATTGGTTTCACCAAAAATCATATATATGAGCTCTATTTAAATTGTTCTTTTATTAAGGTTAGTAATTGATAAATTTAGAAAAACTGTTAAAAAATTTTGTAATCTCATTTTGTAGTCTTGACTTATATTCGATTGATATGATAAGGTACCTTAATGCTGTCTAATGTTGCTTCTTAACGCTTTTATTTTCACACTTTGCTTTTGTCCGTCTAATTTTGATTAAATTTCAGCATGCTACATCCATATGGCTTCCATGCAACTCAATAACTCCTTTAATACTATTCTCTCCTTATTTCTCTCTGCAAACTGCTTCCAAATTTATATTTCCAGTCTCCGTTTCTTATTTTCTCCCCTGGCCTTTGCTTTTTCCGCTCAATTCTTATCTGCAAATTCCTTCCAAATTTCTATCTGCAATCCGTTTCTTATTTTCTTTCCAATTATTATTTTTCTTCCTTGGTTTCCACCCTTTTTGTTTTCCTGCTCTCTTGATTCGTTTTAAGAATGAAGTCTATGCCATGTCCTATTTTTTATACTAATGTCTATGCCATGCAGACTTTTTCACTTTCGAGTTTATCGAGTTTATTTATATCTAGCATCTTTACACCTTTACTATGTCTACTATACACTATATCTACTATACCTACAGTTTGCGTTCCTACTTCCTATTTAATATATACTATTTCCCTTCTATATCTGATATATCTTAATACATACATATATAATTTTGCATTCGTAATCATTTCTGATAATATCTCATTTGATACCTACCAAATTATCTTGCACAATACTTTAACGATAAATCTCTACGCTAAGTGATTTATAACATAATTACAATTCAAATATAGTTCACCTATTATACAACATGATTATTTAATACAACATGATTATTTACAGATATACTTAGTTATAATATGAACAACTCCTATTTTTCTAAATATGATACGTAAGAAATTTTGTATTCTAGTATGTGTATTATCCTAACATATGATTTAAGATTATGGTAAATCGTACAAAGTCTATTTTCTTCTTAATATATATATATATATATATATATATATATATATATATATATATATATATATATATATATATATATATATATATATATATATATATATATATATATATATATATATATATATATATATTAGTGTCTATTCAAAGTTCAAGTATTACTCTTGCACCATTGCGATATGAATGCTGTCTGCATTTAAAATTATTTTTATTTGTCACGTCTGGACGATGAGAATTGAATTCTTATATATTTAAAAGAAACAACATGGTACTGGCTAACGAGAAAAATAGGTAATGTTGTCATTCTACGTGCCTGTTTCTCATATCTGTTTCCCTTGGTGTGCATTTACTGTAGGTAACAAAATGTTCATGCTGGTAACATATTTTCAGGAAAAACGTTCTAGGAAGTGTCGATATTATAAAGTACATGTAAGTAGTAAGTACGTTGTACATATAAGATGAGTTTTAACTAATTGTAAACGTGTATGTACTACCTGTTTCCTCACAAGGATATGTTATAAAAATCATTCTACCATCTCACATCATATGAATTTTGTTCCTCTGAAATTTTGAATTCGGTTGTGGAACACGCTATTGGTCTAACTATTGAGTTTTAAATGTGTTGTAAAACTTTTTCGATCATAATATAGATTTGGCAGAACGGCTATAATAGTGTCTACGCTACTGATTCCTTGAAAACAATGCAATCAGAAAAATAATTTTTCGTGTCATATGAATCTTGCTCACCTGAAATGCTAAGCTATTGTACTCCACGATAGAACGCGAATTGTTGGCATTTATAAGTGGTACCAAATATTTACGACCATATAGATTTGGTAGGAACAAAAGTTATTTTATATAACACCTAGGATATTGTGTAATGTGCAAGTACACTAAAACTAATTAACTACTGTAAAATTGAAATAAAATATTTCATGTAGATGCAAAAGAAACAATATGTAATATTACATTAATTTTGACTTTTGTTTTCTACCAATAAAAAATATTTGTGTAGATATCACAAATTAGGTTAATCTTGGTGTTCATTCATGGTGGTGAATCGTGAAGTTCTTAGACAGATAAATCCGTTATAAACATCTTAAAAAAGTTATGTAGCTCTACTTGGTAATTTTATTCTCGGTAATTTAAGAGTTTATTACTTCGTACGATCCCCAAAATACAAACATCTGCACACATCTAAGATTCTAACAGACCTGCCAATTATTGTAAAATGATCAACGCTAGGTGGGTAAGAGTAGATTATCACGACTATTAGTACACAAAATATAGAACTTACATTCTTTAGCAGCAGCACGCGATAATAACTTTTTCTTTAATATTTTTTCTATTGTTTCAGTTACGTCAGAGTTAATGAGTGCGAAAATAAAATCGCCAGAATGACTACCAAGTTCGCAAAAAGGTGTTCGTCGGTAATGGCGTGTGTCGCGATCGTTGTATTAGGGGCGATCATCGTGGTGGTGTGGGTGCAGTTTAGTCAAGGCGCCTTCACGAATAAGCAGCACCACAGCATTCTCAATATAACGTCTACCACAGATGAGGAGGAGATCTCTAGGCAAGCGAATAAATCAAAGCATAAAGGTAAGATATTTTATTTGCTTGCGTAGGTATGTTTTAATTGCGACAAAATATCTTTTATCCCTTATATGGGAAAGGATATATTATTTTATATTTTTATATATATTATTTATATATCTATAACATTGTTTTTAAGAAAGCAATAAGTTACGTTGAATTTATGTTAAATGTTGCACCAATAATCAACGAGGGGCAAGTTTTCTTGACATATTACTTCTACGTATATACTTTCTCATGTATACAAAAATTAGGCTACGTCGAAATAACGTTGACTTACTCGCTGGCGGAGACACGATACATATTTTATTACTGGTTATACTGTTACTTATATGAAACGTAAATCATTTATTTTTGTCGTAACTTTACAAAGTTTAGCTAGACTTCTCTTCTTTGTAAGTCTTGTGCTCACGTCTCTTTTATAAACTGAAGACGTTAAAAAGACGTTAAATAACACTTTTATATATTATGGATGAACAACGTATATATATATATATATATATATATATATATATATATATATATATATATATATATATATATATATATATATACATATATATATATATATATATATATATATATATATATATATATATATATATATATATATATATATATATATATATACATATATATATATATATATATATATATATATATATATATATATATATATATATATATATATATATATATATATATATATTTTGTGAAAAGTAATCTTGGGTTTGTAGCATTTCATTACATAGAAATAAGCAACTAGACGAATATATATATATATATATATATATATATATATAATATATAATATATAATATATATATATATATATATATATATATATATATATATATATATATATATATATATATATATATATATATATATATTTTGTGAAAAGTAATCTTGGGTTTGTAGCATATATATATATATATTCGTCATATATATATATATATATACATATATATATATATATATATATATATACATATATATATATAGATATATATATACATATATATATATATATATATATATATATATATATATATATATATATATATACATATATATATATATATATATATATATATATATATATATATATATATATATATATATATATATATATATATATATATATATATATATATATATATATATATATATATATATATATATATATATATATATATATATATATATATATATATATATATATATATATATATATATATATATATATATATATATATATATATATATATATATATATATATATATATATATATATATATATATATATATATATATATATATATATATATATATATATATATATATATATATATATATATACAAGTTGAACCAGGACTCAACGTCATCCGTTGATAGGCCAGCTCATGACTGACCAGAATATCAAATAATGATCGTAGTGAAACATTGTGAGATTTTGAGATATTAGCTTTAGGAGATTACCAGCCGATTTGGAGAAAATCGACTCCGTAGAGCAGTTTTTCGAGTGTCGCTACTACAAAATTCCATATTTTAAAATTCCAATTTTTGTTACGCAACCCTGAAAAGCCCATCTATCACCGTCCAAAATGGAATTTAGTGCCAAACAATTGTAAAAAAAAACATTCAAGTGTAATTTTCTTTTATTAGTTAACAAACTATGTATACTGTAAAAGCGAACTAGCCTAGTAAGTTATTTTAAATATTTGATCATATATATTGACTTTGATTTTCGAGTTTCAATTAGGATATTAAAATTTTAGTAAGACCAACTTATAACTGAATGAATTAAACTGATGAAGCTTATTTTGGACCTCCTCTGAGTTGACTGATTATCATGCTCTAATATATTTTTATAAAAGTCAAAGTATAATAGTGATAAGAAAAGTACAAGTGTTTCTATCTTTATCTCTATAAATCCAGATATTTCAAAATTATTATTCGCAAGAGCTGGCCTCATTTAAAGGAGAGGCTTGAAGACTGTAAGTAAAACTATTGTTTATAATTTTCAAACTTTAACTGTACTAATTGGGTATTTTTTGTTTTTCTAACTACTAATTTTCCCGCCAATTAATTATAATATTAGCTAACGGTACTGGAGATAAAAATTAACACAGCCTATATTTTTCCATTGTTTAAATTGTGAGGCAAAAGTAAAGATCATAATTCATAAGTGCACATAAATCTTCGTTGTAAAAACATAATCGCCTTTAATTTGTTTAAAATTCGCTCGATTCGCATTAATTAATTCGGGACTGGTGCCGTACCGGTTCCAGTAATTATTTAAAAAGTCATCACCCGAGTATTGGCAGACTGCAATTTGGCACTCCTAATAAAGTCATTTTATTTTTAGCCCACGTTAATAATTGTACGGTATATGTAATAATACACTATAGGGCGTGTACATACATACAGTGCCTCATGTGTGCATAATGACAACGAGATTTGTTGTCGTTTTTTTGTGGGCCTTTTAGATTTCCTTCGCTAATTCGACGACAGGTTTGAATCCACATCATGTTCTATTAAGGTTCGATCAATGCTACTTCTTCCGAATGATTTATATTGTTCTACTTTTTGCTCGTGTATCTCAGACAACATGAATTAGAAATCAGATCTCTGAGATTAGATTTTAAATTAACATATTGTTTAATGCTGTACTCTGGTTCCCTTTCACAACAAAGCAATTCGTTTTTTGCCATTACTTGTCGTGTCGTTGCAAGGCGGTTGCGATAGAGGATGTTTAAGCAATTGGATTTTAAATTTGTCTGAAAAAAACGATTTTGTGACATAAAGGCGTCTTGACATAAAGAACAATTTAGTCAATCTAGTAAATCATGTTACCATCCAGAGTATAACTCAACGGCAATAAAAGTTTACCTAAGTTAAATTAGTTCGTTCGTACAAGGTATCGAACCTACTAATCCCGTGGACGCCACTGAACGTTACGCAACCAAGTCAGATGGTTCCCAACTAAACTGGGTGTCGAACTTACTGTAATACTTACTGTAATACTTACATAATTCACTGTAATTTGGTGAAATAAAAAAAAACACAGTACACTATGATCTAATTTTATTTCCAGAGTTGCAATAAAAATGGCATTTCCAAGTTATATTAAAAATTGGATTTTTAAAAGTTATAAAAAAAAATTATATCACCGAAGTAGCATTAAAAAATTGCATAAGGAAAATTGCATTAAAAGTTACATTTTGAATCAGGATTTATAAAAACTGCTGATTTTGTTGATAATCTTATTAGGAACTATTACGTTCTAACTATAAGTTCCTTTAGCCCCTGAGTGTAATATATACATATATATATATATATACATATATATATATATATATATATATATATATATATATATATATATATATATATATATATATATATATATATATATATATATATATATATATATATATATATATATATATATATATATATATATATATATTGTTATATAATTGTATGTAATGAAAATATGCCCCACGTTGTGGAGACAATTGTTATGTTTGGTATAATGAATAATATGAATATTTTTTTAATAATGTCTCACGTTGGAGATAATTTAAAAAGTATAAACATTATATATGGATAAGATTTTTATATATAAGTTATGCAGTGAAAATACAGAGTATAAACACCTGACAAGTCTGCTATACTATCACGATCTTGATACTACTGCTAAAACTGGCGCCTAGGGAAAGGCGCCAGTTCTTTGAACATTTATTTTTATTAAATATTAAAGTTCACTGCTGAGCATGAGTCCTCTATAGTCCAGTAGGGGAAGTTCAACTAGGTCATTTCGAAAGTCGAAACTATTTGCTGGCAAATGAATTGAAGTAAATCTTATTGAGAATTGAAATTTTAAAACTTTGTTTAATTATAGAAGGTTATTTTCATACTTTTATATGAGAATAATGATAACGCAGAAACTATGTGAACTTGATTATTTTATTCACAAAACAAAGTAAATATATGTCTATAAGACTGAAATTCAACCACAAGAGGTATGTGGTTTCATGAGGTAGAGAAGTATGTGGTTTCACACATTATCCTGCAAAATAGCAGTATGCTTGAATGCATAAATACAAATTACAATTCACTATGATTAGTGAAATCTTAGAAAGAAAACTTAATATAGATCCTACGTCAAACTACGCGACTTAAAATTAATTACATGGGCAGTGGGCCTCTCAAACAATGCATTCTTATAACTAAAATTGTTTTGAAATGCACGTTTAAATAATCCTTAATATGTTAATACGTTTAAATAATCCTTGCAGTAATCGAGGCACGACACAAACCTCTCGCCTCCCTCCCAATGCCTCGCCTCCCAATACCTCCCTCTCTCGGAAGGGTCTCGTACTTTTATCCAGAAAAACTGCTTACTCAGCAAGCTCACCTGCCGCCATCTAGTGGTGTATAATCACACTCTGGATATTTGCTACTCTTGACACGTAGCGTGTTTATTTAGGTAGGTACTGGTTTTCATTGATGTAAATTTGGAAAAACTTTTATGATCTGCTTACTTTTGTTTATGTTGAATGTTCTTCTGCGACCTTAAAACACTGATTATACCTCTTATATTCTCCTTACACTAAAACTTGGTTAATTCTCTCTCTAATTATTTACCCGTTGATATCTCTATTATAGCACAACATTTCTTATTTAACGTTGATTTTAACTATTATATTTTACAAAATTTCTAGACACAAAAGCTTAGCTGCCGTTTTTTAAAGGACGCTATCACAACTCTCGAGTTTGTTACTCGTTTCTCCGGAAGTTTTTCCATTTTTAAACAATCGAAGTTCCTTGACAACGAGTGTTATGTTATGTTACTCTCATATAATGTGACCAATCATATTGCAGCTAATTATTTAATTTATTTAGTTTACCTTAAATGTTGTTGAATTTTGGTTTAAACAGTTTAATTCTCCATTCTACATAGGATTCACACAATATTCACTTTCCACAAATCCGTTTCAATGTTCACAATACAGTGACCTGTACCCATCTGTACCTCAAACGTTTTGCTTCAGAATTATAATCCCGAACCCCTATTCTGGCTTGACGCTTTTACAATTGTACGTCCAAATATACCGAGTTTATGTTAGTGTGATATACCATAATGTTTGTTAGGATTTGTCTATTCCGATTAAGTTGGATTTATAATTTTGCGCTGATAAATGACTTTAATATTTTTAATTTACATACTGGCCAATCAGATGATTTCTCGTACATGGTCTGTGCGATGTGTAGAGATGCTTGCGCTCGCGACTGATACTAGAGTTGGGACTTTATATATTGAATCTCCGTACACGTATTACTTTATAATCTAACGTGTGTTTTACCTTGTGTTTTACCTCTATATTTGGGCTCTGGATATTCGTTTATCTCAATATATATACATATATATATATATATATATATATATATATATATATATATATATATATATATATATATATATATATATATATATATATATTTAGATGTTTACTTACTTTATTTTATGCTTATTGTGTGAAGATCTTATTAATATGAGTGCCAGTTCACAGTCTTCGTAAACACGTGTAAAGTTACTAATTATATAATTATATTGATTTTAATGATTTTTATTTTATAAAAGAGCATGAAATTCTTTTCTCATGGGTGGAGTTCAAAATTTAGATGTTTTAATCAAATGAATTTAAAATATGGTTATATTAATATTGTAAACTTCTTTGTGCAAGGATTCTCCTTGATTTTGTCTATTAGTGCAATATCACAAATGAAGAAGAAAAAATTATTTTGTAAAGATTTGCGTACATTTATTAAATGGAAATCATGTTTTGTGAAGTTTATACGAAATTTTTTAAAAATAAGAAGCAATGCTACCATATGACACCTAACTATCTTAGACTAGTAAAAATATAGGACTTTTCCCTCTCGCGGTGGTATGCTGCAATCTCTAAACTCAAACTCGAAAATAAGTACTTTTCTAAGTTTGTCTAGGATATTTGCACTCTTTAGTTTACTTTACGGTTATTATTTTCGGTTGCTTCCATTTTGGATACTGGTCAGCTCACTTGATAGTTATATCTTTCTTCGAGATTAAGTCACTAATATAATCTGGAACCCTAGCGTCGGTGTTAGTTACTAATATTTTCGTTTTCGATATATATATATATATATATATATATATATATATATATATATATATATATATATATATATATATATATATATATATATATATATATATATATATATATATATATATATATATATATATATATAAGTAGTTCTTTTCAAAGCTACAGATGTACGAAAAATATTACTATGAAAATTTTCAGTTGAAATCTTCTAATCTAATTTTTTTTGGATTATGCCTCGTATGTCTTGGGCGCGTCATCCAAACCTAATTACTGAAGCAAAGTACAGCAACTGAAAATGTGCGTAAGACTTGAGCACGTGCTAGATATTCTGTATAAATATTTAATATTCTGAATGAATACATGAGTCAGAGGCGTTTTAATAGACTGCCGAAAATAGTAGGTAACGCACTATTAGCATAGAAATCATGTAAAAAAATGTTTATGTTAGTTTCCTATGGGATACTTACCTGCCCGCAAGAAAATGCAATGTAAATTTCTTTTATGCTACACTGTTTGTTTTTACAGTAAAATGGTTTTTTACGTAAAACGTAACCTTATCCTTACTTTACTGCCTCGTCTAAAAATAACACTAGGTCACGGCTACCTCCCAGAGACGAGAAGTAGGTTTTATTAATAAAGGATTACAAGCGGCCGACGTGGAAAGCGAAACATTTTCAGGCACAGGTGATGGTTTTCGAATGGAAATCCACGCGATTTTTAAATTGTGAATCATTCTATAGTATACTTGCAGATTTGGGTATTTAATGTAAAAAAAGAAAGTTGTATGATCATCTATGTATTATTCCATAAAAATTGAAAAGGTGTTTTTATTAAGATCAATTAAACGGCGATAAACGTATAACAAACAAAAAATAATAATACAAGCATGTTTTTTTGTTGGTTGCCGACTAACTTTGTAGGGCCGACCCCTTAGCCCCCTCTGGCTGCGCCTCTGGTTATGATTTAAGAATATATTGTAGATACGTATTAGGAAAAAATTGTATCGGTATTAAGTTGTATTTACGAACAAAAATAAACCATGTACAACAACAGGTTTCACAGTAGAATATCTGAAAAGGAACACTGATTGATTTTTTATCGTCATTTTTTTAAAAGCAATCACGAAAATTACATTAATTAAACAATTATGTGACTCGTGTAAATTATCGTGTAAATTAATTTACACGATTAATATCCGTTTATCCATAACACTTTCATATAAAGTGATCTTTATTGATGAGATTTTAAAGCTATAAAGTTGTACATGAGTCACTAGTGAGATAAAGTATACTAGATCACTAGTGAGGTAAAGTAATTGAGTCATTAAAGAGTAATTTTAATACCGGTGCGGAATTGGTTATTTTTAACAAAAGATACTGAATTATTATCTGACACTGCATCCACGACGTCTAAAATAAGGCGAACAGTCGGATCAGATAAACCCGCATTTTGATTCACTATTTCAGGAATAGATGACAATCGTTAGTCATTCCACTTGTTAGCAGGTAGGTGTTTAATGGCAGGAATGCAACACTTCCGTAAATATAATGCCAAGCACGAAGTTGCAAAACCACTTTACTATGCAACACCTGAAAAAATCTCATTATGGTAATTTGATATTCTTTCAGTACGACTTGTATCGACTAATGTTAATGGGGTTTCCGTGTAGCTTTTCGGAGACGAGGTTTAGGCAGACTTGATACTAGCATAAGCAACAGCTGTCAAAAATTGCGTCGGACTACTGTTCATTAACATTTCAAACACAAGTAGGTATATAAATAGTGGTATATTAATTCAATTACTGACTAACTCTTTAAATGTATTACCACTGATCACTGTGATAATAACCAAATCGTTGATTGAATGGCATGATTCGTTCAATCAACGACCAAATGTAAATATCTGTAGCAATTACAAAGTTTTTAGGAAACGTAATTTTATAAATAATGTGTTGAAAGTATTCTCTTTGATAGTCTGTAAAATAACCCAAACACTTACACAGAATATTAGTATCACTTTCTTTAAAAAGAACTTATGGTCTGGAGCCTCTTTGAAAAACTTAGTTACGTTTTTCGTAGTGAAAAGTTTTGATTTCTTTGCTTTGTTTGTAAAGCCCGGTGAGAGGCAGGAACATTCCACTTATCAAATTTGAGGGGGGTGGAGCGTGGAGGTGGTGGTCAGCATGATTTTTTGAGATGGGCCTCCTCAACCTATTTTTGGACGACTACGACGGCTACGCCCCTGATTATTTTTTCAAATGATCTTTATCTACACACATACAAAAAAATAAATAAAAATCATATTTTAAGAGAATATTACCAAAAATATTAATTTTTAGGCATTCCTATTACTCAGCTACTTTTTTGTACACCACTGTTGGCTTTATTTCAAAAGATAAGGAAAAAGTTTGTATACCTATCGATAGAGAAAACTCTTTTCTAAAATTTTTGCATCTACTATTTTTGTTTGTGTTTAAGTGGTTTTAAAGATATTGATTAACATGTGTATTTGTGATCCCCCACCATTTTCTTGTTCTTATGGGGCTTTACCTTGAAAACATAAACAAAGATTAGGTCAAAATCACTATGAAGAATTTTGCGCTCTATCGAATGGCACCAAAATGACGTTTCCATCTCTTACCGGTTTCGAGAAAAACAATAAAAACTAAAACATTCCACTTAGCAAATTTGAGGGGGGTGGAGTGGGGATCAGCATGACTTTTTGAGATGTTTGTTCAAAAATCTACTAATGTTGGCACCTTAGAAAAGCTTTTACTCAAAAACCGAACCTATTTTCCTGAACCTACTTTTGGACGACAAGTCAGTATATCATAAGCATATTGATTACTGATTGTGGTCAGATAATTAAAGCGTTATTTGCAATATTACACTTAAAGCATACTCTTCATCACACGGCTTTAATTAATATTTGTTATTCCATGGCATACAGTAATACAGTCATAGTGTTCAACATTCTCGCTTGGGGGTAGAGGTAGCGAATGAGAAAGTTTTCATATGTCAAAAAAAAATTAGATTAATTTTCACCTTAAAAGTGAATGCGAGCACTGTAGGGGCACATTTTTCACAACTATGCGATAAATTGTTTGTTATAGTAGTTTTTTTGTGTATATTTGACTTGCCATATGTATAATTTTGTATGTTTTTTGGCTAAAAAATTGTTATGATTATTATCATCATTATTATTATAATATGTTATAATATTAATCAGTATTATCAAAATCTCTGTCTGTTGAAGTAGAATCAGCCCTGTCAGGAGGTTTTCATTAAGCTGACTGAAACAAGTTCAATACTCGGTATCATTTCCTTATAGCTGGAGCGACCTTGATGTTCAAAAATAAAAAGCTAAATTAGCCTGTCGTCTAGCGCTTGGCCACGCCGGTTAAGCCTGGCATATGGGCTGATCCGACTATTAAGGCCCACACATTTTTTTGTATTTATTTGTATATAGTCCACATACGTTTACTAGTTCACTGTAACTCTGTATTTATAACGTGTAGATTATCTCATCTGTAGGAAATTGGAACGCTGACCGCTGCGACGCGGCGTCGATAAATAATTGTCATAGGAAAAAGTTGATTCTGTCGTTGTCAATAGCAATTATAACAGTTTGTTACTATAATTTCTATTGTTTGTTATTAAAAGGGTTAATAATATGAATAATAAAACCAATAATAAAAAAGATCTCGTTATACATATACATATTTTCAAATGGAATAGGCAAAATGACCGGTTTCGGGTGTTCTATAGGGCGCGGATTTGCCAACGTGGCCAATCCTAGCGCCCTCTGTGGGCGAGGGGTACGATCGGACAAAATATTAGTTGAAACTTGTAGGTAAAAAAGGGAGAAGAATAAGTTTCGTCAGGACTATTTACGCCATGAGACTAAAATGAACGGAGATAATGCGCGTTAAATATGTCGCTGAACTTTTTCTATCAATATTCATATTTAAAATAATGTCGACTATGGAGAAACATTTTTATGCAAATGTTGTAAATCGGTAAAACCACAAACCATAAAAGATCGTCAAACCTGCAGAATAAAAAAATATGGCGTTGTTCTTTGATAGAAAGTGAGATTTCTAAAAAATTCTTAATGATTTTTTCATTGTATGTTGTTCGAAGAAAATTTGCATTTAAAAAAGCTTGACGCACTTAGAAACCATCCTCTAGCATTATTCAAAAAACAAATGGTTTTTGGATAACAATTTAGAACAAAATTTTCGCAATTTATTAACAAAAATAAAAATTCTTCTCTTTCTTTTTAAATGAAAGATGGAATAATTTGTTCTTATTCCTTTTTTAAATACTAAATTTCTATTCTTTCTTCCATCCTCGAAGACGTTTTTGGAAACAAGTTTCTATAGAAGACCCCCTTATTTGTTGTCAAGGAAAAAATAGCACATTTAAGTTTTCCGCACTATCAAAGAAACGCCCTGTATAGTGCTATCAATAATACCATTGCAACTTCTGCTTTTAATAATTAACATAGATATGTAACACCTATTAAGAGATTGATTAATTTTGTCTTAGTATTATAATTTGCAAGTGGCCACCATCCAAAATTCTATTATTTACTTCGATGCCAAATAACTGGCGCTTACATTGTAGTAGGCGGAAATGAATTTAAAATAAATTGCGGCTTACGAAATTTCGTCTGCCAAAGCACATTAAAAACTAGATTCAAATATCAAATTATTTACCAAAAAACAAACCGTCCTGAAAACCTCATCTAGCCTTATAATTACGAATATTACAATATTGATGAAATAATACTAAAAACAGTGGTCATTCCACGAGGAACATCGTGATCAGTTCTTTCAGTTTTTCTGTCGTGGCGCTCTTATAAATTATTATTTATTGACGCCATGCCGATGAGAGTGCACATAATTGTCTTTAGTAATACATTTACAACTTTTTTAAAATTTATTGAATCAATTCATATAAAGCAGCTTAAACTTCTAGTTATGTTCTCCATAAATACTATAAGAGTCGTAGAAATATATTAAAAATATTATGAAATAATCTAAATAAAATCTTCAGGGTGTAAAAAAAACAGTCATGGGCATAAAAAACCGGACAACCAAAATTATGTTTTTTCTTGTTTTTCTCGATTTGCCAAGAAATTATCACCTATAGAGGTCAAGGGATAAAGGTCAAGAAATATTTTATGAAGGTAATTAATATGGCAAGCGATTAGTTTCTACTTGAATATTTTGTCTTCAATAATTATTAAGATATAAGACATACTTAACAGAACATACCAATTTTTCTACATGCACATCCCCTGCTGAACATACAGTTACAAAATATCAATTTTTTACATGGCGTGAAATTATTCTCCTCCTTTTCTCCAACCCCAATCCAAAGGATTTAAAGCATTTGCTATCCTATTAAAATCTGCTTTATAATAGACAGATTGAAAGAAACTGTCTTCACTAATTGACTGCATGTGTTATTTGCCTCTCACTCTACAAAACCTAACCTTAAAACCAGGCTTTTGGGATTTCTGTCCACTGTGGGAGGGGGCAAACTCTTATCGCCGCCACTGGCAACCTTATTCCTACGGCCCGCCATAAGGCCGTGAGTACAGGTCATGGATGCCATGAGTACAGGTAATTTCTTTTATGTAATTCTTTTATTGAAAATTGGCAGTTAAGATTATCAGTTTCGATTGATGGCAGTTAAGAGATTGGTGTGAAGTTAGCGACGATTTTTTCAGATTTTAATATTTGCGCATCTTGGCAACATTGCCGGAAATAGATTTCAGATTTAGATTAGTAATGTCTATTTAGAGTTGCTGTGAATTCTTATTTCATAAAACCATCCAGTGGAGTAGCTATTTATTAATAAATAAAATAAAAAACGAAAAAGCACCAACTAATTAATCGTATGCGACGTGGAAATTACATTTCAAGTGAATAAATTATATTAATGTATTTTCTCTCGAAATGTCTCCTTTAGATTTTATAATTCCGGTTTTTTGTTATTTATTTACGTAATATAAAGGGACCAAAATAATTGTGGGGCCACAGAATTCGTCTGCGACAAATTTGGAATATGCTATCGAGCTAAAGATATCATGACGAAATTTTTCTTAAAACATGAACTTTTTTCTATTTTTTATTAATCTATAATACGTTATGCCTATGGACAAAATAATTTTCGGACGCCACTGTATTCGTTTGCGACAAATCTGGTATATACCGTTGGTACTCATCAAGTTATTTGAATAAAAATATGAACTTTTTTCTATTTCCGGTTTTCGTTTTATAACACGTAATATCCAGCGACGAAAATAATTTCAGACGCCACTGTCTGAGTCATCTGCGACTAATTTGGAAGATTCAATGGAACTAAGAGTGAAATGATGCAATTTCCTTAAAATATGAACTTTTCTATTTCCGGTGTTTTATTAATTTATAATACCTTATGCCTATGGACAAAAATATTTTCGGATGTCATTGTATTTGTTTGCGACAAATCTGGTATATACCGTTGAACCAAGGAAATCAAGTTATTTTCCTAAAAATATTAACTTTTTTCAATGTCCGGTTTTTGCTTCATCACACGGAATTTCTAGGGGAATGAAATAATTTCGGACGCCACTGTATTCCTATGTGATAAATCTCGATTGTACTATTGAACTAAGGGTGATATGTTTTTTTCCTGAAAATATTAACTTTTTTCTATTTCCGGTTTTCGTTTTATAACTCCAAAAAGTTAATATTTTTAGGAAAATAACTTCATGATATTCTTAGTTCAACGGTATATACCAGATGTGTCGCAAACGAATACAATGGCGTCCGATAATATTTTTGTCCATATATAACGTATTATAAATTAACAAAAAAACGGAAATAGAAAAAAGTTCATAATTATAGGGAAAATTGCGTCATGTCACCCACACTAATTTGGAAGATTCGATGTAATCTTCCAAATTAGTCGCAGACGAATACAGTGGCGTCGGAAAATTGTCATCAAATGTCACCCTTAGTTCCACTGAATCTTCCAAATTTGTCACAGACGAATATAGTGGCTGGCGTCTAAGATTATTTAGGTCGCTGGATATTACGTGTTATAAAACGGAATTTCATTTCAAATTTTCATTTCCGGAAAAGTTCACATTTTAAGGAAAAAGACGTCATATTACCCTTAGTTACTATTAAACTAAGGGTAATATGACGTCATTTTCCTTTCCATAATTGAGATTTGTCGCATAGATAAAGCAAAAACCGGACAGAAAATAGTTCATATTTTTACGAAAATAACTTGATAATATCCTTAGTTCAACGGTATATACCAGATTTGTCGCAAACGAATACAATGACGTCTGAAAATATTTTTGTCAATAGGCATAACGTATTATAAATTAATAAGAAACAGGAAACAGAAAAAAGTTCATATTTTAACAAAAATTGCTTCATTTTACCCTTAGTTCCATTGAATCTTCCAAGTTAGTCGCAGACGAATACAGTGGCGTCGGAAATGATTACGTGTTATAAAACGAAAACCGGAAATACAAAAAAGTTAATTTTTTGAGGAAAATGTCATATCACCCTTAGTTCAATAGTACAATCGAGATTTGTCGCATAGGAATACAGTGGCGTCCGAAATTATTTCATTCCCCTAGACATTCCGTGTGATAGAGCAAAAACCATAGAAAATAGTTCATATTTTTAGGAAAATAACTTGATGATACCCTTAGTTCAACGGTATATACCAGATTTGTCGTAAGCGAATACAATGGCGTCTGAAAATATTTTTGTCCATAGGCATAACGTATTATAAATTAATAAGAAACAGGAAATAGAAAAAAGTTCATATTTTAACGAAAATCGCTTCATTTTACCCTTAGTTCCATTGAATTTTCCAAGTTAGTCGCAGACGAATACAGGGGCGTCGGAAATTATTACGTGTTATAAAACGAAAACCGGAAATAGAAAAATGTTAATTTTTTGAGGAAAATGTCATATCACCCTTAGTTCAATAGTACAATCGAGATTTGTCGCATAAGAATACAGTGGCGTCCGAAATTATTTCATTCCCCTAGACATTCCGTGTGATTGAGCAAAAACCATAGAAAATAGTTCATATTTTTAGGAATGTAACTTGATGATATCCTTAGTTCAACGGTATATACCAGATTTGTCGCAAACGAATACAATGGCGGCGGAAAATATTTTTGTCCATAGGTATTATAAATTATTAAAAAACCGGAAATAGAAAAAAGCTCATATTTTAAGGAAAATAGCGTCATCATATATTTAGCTCAATAGCATACTCCAAATTTGTCGCAGACGAATACTGTGGCCCCAGAATTATTTTGGTCGCTTCATATTACGTAAATAAATAACGAAAAACCGGAATTAGAAAATCTAAAGTAGACATTTCGAGAGAAATTACATTAATATAATTTGTTCACTTGAGTGTAATTTCCACGTAATAAAGTCGTATATTATTAATTAGTTGTAGCTTTTTCGGTTTTTATTTTATTTATTAATAAATAGTAACGCCACTGGATGGTTTTATGAAATAATAATCCACATAAACTGTAAATTGACATTACCTGGTATCCACTTCCGGCAATGTTGCCAAGATGTGCATATATTAAATAAAATTCGTCGCTGAAAAAATCGTGGCTAACTTCACATAGTATCACAGTTAAGAGTATCAGTTTCGATTGTTGTGTATTCTTCGAATGCCTCCCCAAGTAAGTCACTAGCTTTGGTCTAACTTCATGCATTTATAAGTGTTGTATGTGAAGCCCCAGGTTCAGATAATAACCTGTTCTTGCGACCACTTAATCGTTAGTCACAAATCAATCAAAACCGTGTAATTTCGTCTAGGCAGACCGTACGTAGGCTGAGACCTACGACACCCGATACCGATGGGCAATGTCCTTGTGAAGGCTCTGCGTCGACGTCGCGTCGTCGTGACCATAGACACTGCTGGGGGCCACCGATTTGGTATAAATTAATAGAGTACACAACATCTGGTTTATTAGAGAGTGGGCACAACCGATTTTTTTTTTCGGACGGTGATGGAATCGCTGATAAGGCCGATTTACAGACAGCCTAACTAAAACAGATCTTGCCGATACAGACGTCAAAGAGAGAATGAATAACGAAACTAATCTTTCGACGCTTTGGTAATTGCAGCGTGTAACAATAGGCAGGTACCAGTACTGCTAACAATTTTTAGAAAGCGGCAATGGCATGAAATTTGACTTCCAGAATCGGTTATGTAGCTCAGTATTTCACACTCGATGGCTTATTAGACGTATGTAACCACTGGGGATTGGACCAGATTTGACGATGTTAATATGAAAGGGAGCATCTTCGGTTAGCAAGAATATGTATACATACATCTATACACATATATACACACATGATCTCATAGTCCTGGGTTCGTCGCGTATGCTTTAAAGTTAGACGGGGAAATCTTGATATTGATACATTTGGAATTATCTTACCTCATGTACTCTCATGTTGTCGATGTTAATCCTGGAATGGCTAAACTCTCACATAACCACTAAGATTCACAAACTAACTTTGTCGGATAATATTGAATTTTGTTGGTCGAGAGATTAATTCAAATAACTTCAAACCAGGATATATATATTTAACGTTTAGCATAATAAATTATGACAACAATAAAACATTTACGCCAAACAAGCTATAAATTTGGACAATAAACCAGATGCGTCGCGCAAATAATAAACCTAGCTATATGAGACATAAATCTAGTCACTAGAGTTAGGTAGACCTGACTCTAATAGAACAATTTTGACTAACTTTCCGCTAACTAAACTGTTTGGTTTTAAACCCGATTTGCCTGTATGAAAACCTGCCGGAAACTGAATAATTTTGGCTAATATTGTCACTCTAGCCCTCTTTGTGTGGGACCAAGGATGGCCTTTCCTCCCCTTTAAGTAATACCACTTACGGGGGATAAAATCGCAACCAATCATACGGGATCTACTTTACCCCTTACATAATCTCAGGAAACTATTCCCGTAGGCTAACGACATCTGGTTGCAAAATAAGAACTAAACATTTTACATGACATTGATAAATAATAACAATATTTTTTGTATTTGTGGGGGCCGTTATACAGGGTGAGTCAGTTTTTTGTAGACAAACTTTAACAGGGGATAGAAAGCACGTTTTTAAAAAGAAAAGTGCCTATAAAGATATGGCCGATCTAGCTTCCTAAGGAAGATACAGGGTGTTAAAATTTAATTTTTTTTTACATTAATGTGTAATATTTTCTGAACGGAATGATATATTCACTAAATATTTTACACATATCTTAACCTGCATAGGATCAACATGTTGTATTGTTCCTGTCGAAAATACTATAGTGGATGTTACTTTTTTCGGGTACTTCGACTATTCTGCATAATAGAACTTTTTTTTCGTACGCCACTGACATTATCTGATACATATTTCCTTGAAATATGTATCAGATATATCAGGAAATAGTGTATACCACTCCGGTTAATACACTTGAGGAACTTCAAAATCGCATTAGAGATGCTTGCAATGAAATAAGGGTGCATCATTTAGTTAACTTAAGACGTTCTATGATACGTCGCAGTGAAATGTGTATTGAGAAGAACGGTTTACATTTTGAACAAAGTATCTAATTTTATGTATGTAGGTACTAGTGTTATTGTTATTAATTCTTGTAATTGTTATTTATAAATCATTATTGCTAACAATTGTTATTTATTCCACAATTATTATTGTTAATTAAATATTGCTATAAATTCAAAAATGTTTATATCTCCATAAACATTAACATCAATGTTCATCTAATGTTTTTTTTTGTAATTGTAATTACTTGGAAAGAGATAAAGAGATTTCGGCTTTTTAGAATCCTTAACAAACCATATTTAGGTAGGTTTCGTTGAAAGAATTAAATATTTAGCCGATCATTATTATTGCTAATAAATAAATTACTTAATTTAGTACCACATCAAACACTAAAAATCAAAATAACTAGGAAACGCACAGGAATTTCGAAACAGAAGAAGGGACATTATTTTTGTTAAACTGTATGTAGATAATGAAAATAACAGTTTTTTTTAAATAGTCTTTGGCGTAGAAGTTCTGTTTACGAAAGGGGTGGAGCACCCCTTCCACCCCGCCACTGTGCAAGTTTTTGAACATTCTTACCGCTTGTTTTATGCGCCTTAATTAATAGGCATTATCCCCCAAACATGAAAAAATCTAAGCGTTCGTTTATAAGTCATAAAGAAAATTCGAGAAAAAAAAATTATAATAACGACATTACACTGTCAGAGAAACAACGGCCAATATCTCGAAAACTGTCATAGTTAAAGCAAAATTACAAGAGATCAAAATTGTTACTAAGGGGCCGTTATTTTAGAAATATGTATCAGATAATGTCAGTGGCGTACGAAAAAAAAGTTCTATTATGCAGAATAGTCGAAGTACCCGAAAAAAGTAACATCCACTATAGTATTTTCGACAGGAACAATACAACATGTTGATCCTATGCAGGTTAAGATATGTGTAAAATATTTAGTGAATATATCATTCCTTTCAGAAAATATTACACATTAATGTAAAAAAAAATTAAATTTTAACACCCTGTATGTTCCTTAGGAAGCTAGATCGGCCATATCTTTATAGGCACTTTTCTTTTTAAAAACGTGCGTTCTATCCCCTGTTAAAGTTTGTCTACAAAAAACTGACTCACCCTGTATACACATATGAAGAGAAAACCAGAAAACCCCACAGGAAAACTCTTTTTAGGCTTATATCCTTCATTCTCCAAAACTTTATTTCTTCTTCCATATGAAACTTATACATAACTTATACATTCTAACATATGAAACAAAAGTTAAATATAACAAGAATAAACATGATAAACCCTATATAGGTTACATATGGTAAACATGGTAAACCCTATATGATATACATATATAGGTTATGTAGTTGACACGTTAAAATTAGCAGGGTAAAGAAAACATTTGGCAACATTGCAAAACTAAAATAATTTAATAGTTTCTGGTTGTCATTTTAAATAATAAAACAGTTATATCCTATAAATATGTATTTATATAACAAGTTATATATCATATTTGTTTTAAAAGGGTTTAATTTTATAACTATTCCTCGGATATTGAAATGATTTGTAAGGTGACGGCATGTTTTGTGAAAAAATTAACTATAGCTTAGGTCGGCCATGTTGTCTACTATACGAAAACCTCATTTTCATAAACTTAATTACAAAAAGAAATTAGCTATAATTTTATTACCGATCTCTACTAGCGCTGAGTGATGTAAACTGTTACAACTCTTCCGAGACGTATACTCTTAAATAATATATTTATAAAGTGTCTGGGAAATTAATAGACGTGTAATTTAGAGCATTATTAAATTACAATGATTTATTTATTACTCTTAGCGCATGTATGTGAATATAAAAAACTCTTGTTACCCACATTTTAAAATGCTCAGCAGCTGGTGCAATAAACGTCAACTTTATTAACAATTTTCATTTGTTTTAACTGTGCTTAATAATAAATACAGAGTGTATGAACAAAGTGAATACCCGATTATTCTTTTACAGAGTATGTAATATTTAGTTAATATATTTAAAAATTATTTATTCTATAAGACAATTTTTTTTATTCAATAAAACAATTATTTTCGGTTTATCAATGATAATAATTAATTATAAAGGTATTTGTTCAATATTGTTATATTCATACGATTACATATAAAAAAAACTAACGTACTAATTTATTGTGATGCTATTTTAAAGATTATTTTTTTGAAAATTACATATTTATTACTCGTTTATTATTTGTTCGTGTGTAGGTATTATTCAGTAATTCACATTTTAGATAATTAACAAGTTCCTAAAGCAAAGGTATGTATGTATGTAATTGTATATGGGTCGGAGTGTAGTGGTTTCACTTCCACTACAGCACTTAGGCCTCATTAGGCCCTTTGTGCATTCCTCCTTTTTGCTTGACTACTTTTCTTCTTCAAAACATCCTATTTATTACGGGTGGCTTGGTGACAAAGTATCTTTACAATTTTTGTGTATGACAGCATGGTTCTGGGGTACCGAGATTTATTAATCTGTCCTCATTACCATTTATCTGGGACCACGCGCCCGCGGCAGATGTTGAGTGTTCCCAGGTCTCAGTTGGACTGCCACAGCCCATCGCCAAGCCTGCCTAGGTCACCCATCCAAGTTCCCCCAATGCCCGCCTTGCTTAACTTCGAGGATCGAAATCTTACCGGTCAAGTCTCGCGGCTGGGCGGCCCCTTAAAGTAAAGGTATTTCTCCAAAGTTTTCATATTTAGATGATCTTTAATATGAAAAAGAATGATAATAATAATACATATTAGTAAACCTTGTGCATTCAGGGGATGCGCATCTTCTACCACTTCTGCTTTTTTCAATATTGTCAAAAAAAATTATCAAAAAAACAATTTTTAGGTATTTTGAAATAACAATGCATGTCCCGAATATATCAGCATCTCCACACATCGTCATTTTTCTATATTCCCCTGAGTTACATTATGTAATTCAGATAAATGTATTTTCTCTGAATTACATAATGTAAATTAAAAAATTAAAGGAGATCATATACTTACACATATATTAAAATGTTCTGCTAAAAATTGATATTTACTTTGAAACTTTTTCTGTTTTAAAAATTATGCGATACTTTTTGTGACGAGTGTCTAACTAGTATACCATTTTTGAAATTACAATTTTATTGTTAAAAATATTCTCTCTCTAGAACCTAACCTTATAGTAAATTAGAAGTTGGATATATTATAGCCCGAACGAAGTGAATATGTTTCGTAATGAAACTAAAAATGTCTGCTTAGTATCTTTTACTTTATATGAACTATATCTTCTCGTTTATGGGGTCCGCCGTTTCACAGAGAACATTATTTTCTAAAACACGCCAGTAAGGGGAGCATGCCCGATCTAGACAAACCTATAAAACGTACCGCTTATTATAAACCTTCTATACAATACAGACTATAATATTATTTGTATTTTTGTCTGTTTGCGCATATATTTAAACACAATGCTAGAGATGGGATACAAAGTGTCTCTAGGTCGTTAACGGCGTCCTTGTAGTACAATTTGCATACATTCTCGCTAGATTATACAAACAGTTATTTATAAAGTTATAATGTGTTATATGTACGATGGTTATAATATATTCGATAATCCGAATATATTAATATATATTCGGATTAATGTGAGATTTTCCAAATTTATTTACTAAGATTACTAAGTACTAATAATAAAAATAAAGCAAACTGTTTATTCATCGTCTTATACCTACCGAATTAAATATCTTTATGGAATGCACTCTACAATGTAATATATTGTATTTCTAGCTCTTTTAGTTATTTTGAGATAGAAGTAAAGATACAATTGCCAATGCCGTTGTAAGCTAGAACGGATTTCTTATTTCCTTGTAAAGATAGTAAATTTGCAATTTCATTTTATTTCTGGTAGTTTTATTCTAGTAACCTACATAGGACGGAATGAAGGAATCAAGACCGCTAAGCACTAACGCCTCTTAACGGAGGTCATTAACAAAATTAGTTTATTTAGTATATTATTAGTTTATTATTATATTATATATTTTTTTGTTTGCATATTTTTGCTGGAGTCATTATCAAAATTATTTTTGTGTCACTATGTTTCGACATATCAAACCCTTTAACCAACTTAAGATTCTTATTTAGACTTCTTGATAGATTGCCATTAAGACTTTACAGACTAAGAGGTCTAGAAAACAATCTGAAGGTACCTAGTTTAGAGTTTTATGAACCAAAACGTAATGACGTATAAAAACTAATTTTATTAGTGTCTGCCAATACATAAAGAAACAGAACTTCTAAATGATACGTTTCAGTATATATTTAAAGGTACAAATAGTATGTTTAATATCTCTTTTATAATATATTGCTATCCCAAGATAGCTGACTACAGCTTATCTCTTGATAACAGATTTGTCTTAAATTTTCGGAAATATTCGATTTAGGTGACAATTCATCATTTACGAAATAAATTAAGATTTTACCATGAACAAACAGACTAAAGACATCCAAAATACCGCTTCAACAGGGGAAAATGGGAATTCGTTCGTATGCCATTCGGTCTTGAAAATGCCTAAATATATTACTGCATATATTAAAAATACCATCAGTAGTAAAGTAATGAGCGTTAAAAAACACTCCCACCGCATCGCACCCCCACCAGCCCTCACCAAAAGGTCCGTGGGGGAGAATGGTGGGGGTTAAGATGCGGTAGCGGTTGTTCTTCAACTGCCATCAATATTCCAAGGGATGTAAGACAACAACTATAATAGGAGTTAAAGGACTTGTACAACTTCTAAAATGATTCGGTTCAGTATACATTCCTGTACAAAAGACGAGTTATCTTATTTAATTTATCCTTCTGTAATTTATTGTTCCTATCCCAGGATTACATCTAACATAATAAATAGAAGAAGTTTGTATGGACTGTGCATAAGGTGGACTCCCAGTCGAACTGACATATTCCAACGGATATAGACTAAATGTAATGCGCAAGTGTTAACCGAGCCATCTGCCTGCCAAGAGCAACCAGCAAAGTGTCCTTTGGGAGTTGATAGGTAACCATATTTAAATTCATGGCGACCATGTAGCATGAGACAATTTTGAAGAGTGAGGGGATATGGACATCTATCGTGGACAAACTTTAAAAAATATAAAATATAAAAAGAAGTGGCAATTACAGGAGTTTTTGGAGTTTTTATCAACCGGCAAACTTATTTATTAGAAGAAATAAAGGACGAAGTGTCACGATTTTAAATATAGTAAAATTCAGATATAACGATTTGACTAATAACGTTTATAACGACTAATCATTTTTAGTGACGAAATCGCACTCATGTTAGGTTTCATATTGAAGTACTATGAAAACTATCCGTTTAGTACGACTCCGGTTAAAGCGACTAACTGCTTATAGCGACCTATTTTCCGCATCGCTTGGTTCCGCTTCGAGAAATCGTCCGCTTAGAGCGACGCGCAGTGTTGTGTACATTACCTACGCACAAACAATATCCGTCGCCCCGAGCTCGGCTTTCTCCCCTCCTACGTACGCATACTGATTAACGCGCGTAAATCAGTGAAGTTACGTGGTCAAGGACTCATTACGTGGTCTCAAATGAATTCCGTGCAGCGAAAGTATTTCACCATTGAAGAATCAGAAGAAATGGTGAATCAAATGTAAGTTCGTTTTGTGCGTCGTCCGGTTAGTACGACTAAGTGTCGCCGTCCCATTGAGGGTCGCTATATCCAGATTCTACTGTAATAATTTTTTTTCAAAAGGAGCGCCGTATATATTTTTCAATTTTTGTAAGAATGGATTTTATTGTCTTCAAATACTTTTAATTTGCCTATATTTTAGTCAGTTTTTTTTCTTTTTATTCGATTGTACATTTTTGAAGTCAGTGAAATGCAAAAAAATGTGAAAAAAAAAATAAAAAAATATACAAGGGGTTCCATACAAAAATGGAACTCCTTGGGGATGGAGGAGTGGATCGATTTAAAAAACATTGAATAAAAATTAAGTGACGCGCACTGTATGTCTGATTGATGGATCTAAATAAGACTATTCCAGAACGTAGAGCATAATATATACTTTACTGTCTCGAGTGACTCCCACGCCCAAACGCGATACCCGTCGCGCCCAATATCCCCATCGCACTAGACCCCGAACTCCGAGACATACACCCAATCCTACCACAAAAAACGGCAATAACAATGAATATTTGCTAGCTAGTCGTTCATTCATCCATTCGCCGGACAAATCCGCCGTTTAATTACGGATTACAATGCAATTAGTCCCTTTATTTGAGGGATTTAATCAAACCGCAATTATACCGCATTACGAAACCATTGGCGGACTTAATATGGAATCGGTTTTCAAAGCAGCGCGATAAATAATTTATTAATTATTATTGTGGGTAACCCACGGGAGGAAATTATACTTGCTAATGTTGGTAATCCGGGCCCACTATGATATATGCCCGCTTTAAAACATTGGCAATTGCCAATTAGAAAGTCTCTTTGCTGCATATCTGGCTTTATTAATTATTATCTAGTTGGCAGTTAAACGAAATAGGTAGGCAGTCGCATCAAGAACTCCAGGATCAGTTTCGGTGCATTCGAGCGGTGATGGGTATGGGCAGAGGCGGTGGATCGTCTTCTATATGCGCTCGGTATCGCCCAGACGGATTTATAGAAGCTATTATGTATTACATTCATTATATATGTATCTAAAGTATGCGTAGGCAGGGAAAACACTTAGCCCATACACAGAGGAGAACGAAGTATGTAATATTTCATAATGCGCTGGGCACAATTCACGATTATCTTGTCATTTGTAACGATGACAGAGGTGAGCCCAACAGAATTATCACTTTATATCCATTAGTTAGTGATTTTTTATCAATAAATTATTAAAAAAAATAGAAGAATAGCCAAAAACCTGCTCCTATGCTAACTGAAAATCATTAATTAATTATTAAACTTAAAAACAAAGCATATGCTAAGTATCTTATATAGAGGATAAACATTTGCGAAACGAAGATCCGAAATTATTTTTGAAAACCCTTAAGAATTCTAAATATCAATAAAGAAAACAATTAACTCTCTGATGAAATCGATCCAGATTCAGTTACTTAATGACTTTTCATTAAACAACGTACCTCAGCCGCAGAATGTGATCAATGGTAATTGTATTTTACTAGAGACCAGAGAAATCGCTGGAAATTAGTTGCATGTTTGTAGCATCACCGCTAGAGGGCGTTACAGTAAAGTTAAATTAGAAAAATAAAATATCCCCTTAATTTACTGAAAATATGTTCTTGGTAATAACTTTGGTCTTAAAGTGTTTTCATGGCTCTGAATATTAAGTGGTGGGGGGAAGGTAAACATTCCTTGTCGTTAGGCGTTCTTGAAACATTTAATCTTTCATACTACACTAAAGAAAAAAAATCCAGACAGGTAGAGTCAGGTGACCTAGCGGGCCATGGAAATAAACTGCCTCTTCCAATCCACTTCTGAGGAAATGTTCTAAAATAACTGGACATAACATTTCTTCTTCAAGTGGATTGGAAGAGGCAGAAAAAGAAACTATAAACTGAAAATAAATAATAAATATAAAAATCAGTACAAAATATTTAATTAACAGGAATTTAATTTGAAGACTATTTTGTGTTTTGCGGCAAAAGTTGTTGACACTGACTAAGAAAATGTAAAAATGAGCTTTAAATCGAAAATGACAAACAGTGACAAACTAGTTTGCAAATCAAATTTGCTTTCAATAGGACGTAAAATTTTTAAATTTTTAATATATTTTAAAAATATTTGTAGGGCCGTACCCCCCCCCCCCCAATTGCAAGGTTCTAAACTTTTTTTTTTCCAAAAAAGAATCATAAAGTAAAAAATGTTTGTGCCAATTTTCAAATTTTTAATTATTTCCCGACCAATATTTATATAACTTTTTTTCTTATTTTAAAATGTTTTATCACCCGGTAAAGTTTGGTCCAGAAATTCTGGCCCCCCTGTATATAATCTACCGTACACCGATACAAGTTGATATTTGGTTCCGCCAATCGAGCGTTTTCTGAAGTAATTTATTATTATAGAAAAAGTTGAAGATTGGTATAGAACATGAAGTATGGACATTTCTAGAGTTGAACATAAAATGTTCTATTTTTTTTTAAATGCATCTTTCTCTCGTCACATTTTTTTAGCCACCCTGTATATATTAAAAAATTATTTTTACAATTGTGGTAGTAATAAATTTTAAACTCCCATAATAATTTTTATTGGATTTAACCGATAATTCCAAATTCAATTGTGATAAACCAAAAAGCCAAAACAACTCGAGACAAAACGAGACGAGACGAGATAAGGCCTTGTCTCGTCTCGACCTTGTCTTGTCTCGAAAAACTTTATCTCCAATAATAATACGACTGACCAATAGTTTAAATTTCACACATGTAGTGAACATTTGTTGGGTAAATGCTGTATGTTCAAAGGCCTAGAAAGACTATGTCGCCCCCTCACCCCCCATTAGAATGAGTGTTAGAGATATTATTATTAAATTTGGAGATGTTGAGGCTGGAAAATTCGTCAGCTGGTGATGGCCACTATCATATTTTCCGTATGGATCTTCTGGAGATATTTTTTACGAACGTCTTAGAATAAATCGTCTTCCATGGGATTTTGCAAGTGCTCTTACGTGCCAAATATCTGATGACAAACATTTCTAAGAATCAACAGTTTAATGGGCTGCCGCACCACTTTTCCATCAACCTCCGTACATATGAAGAGCGGAGATACTGGGACTGATTATTCTCGATGGTAGCCTCGAGAAATTTAAAACAATTGAATGCTGACGCCCACTGCACGAGGATGGTTTACCATACAGCAATTGCCACGGGCTTGAAGGCAATCTTACGTTTTCAGATATAAATTCATGGATGTACTCGAAAAGTATACCATCAAGTCTGCTGTTTACGGACAATCTTCGAAAAAAAGAAAAAAAGGAAATAATAACTTTAGTATGACTACACAGCTAGTATGACTAACACGAGGTAACGCCAATGTTTGGATTTTAGCAATTATTAGCATTGCATTATTTTCAAATTATAGGTACAACAAATTTCAATATGATATTGATAAATGGACATAATGGCTTCTAATTTTTAATGAGCACTTTTTTAAAACAAGTATGGTCCAATATACTTCCAATGCCATTCGTATATAAAATAATCAACACATGTCCTAGCACCGATTCCTGAGGTACTCCTGATTCAAGTTCAGATCAAGATAATAGAGAGAAGCAAACTATTCTCTACAGCTAATAATGACGATATCCACTGTAATGATTTACCTCTGATATCGTATTCAGAGAGTCTCGACGGTAATATGTTGTGACTGATGCAGTCGAATGCCCTACTGAGACCACAAAAGATCCCAACAGGGCACTCGCCAGCCTCAATAAACTTTATCAAGTCATTATAAAGGAGATTATTTTTTCGTAGGATCTGTAGCCAATCAGAACATCCAATTTGGTTGGGTTAACTTATAAGATTTAAATAATACACGATTATACATTCATAGAGTAGCTATACCAATAAGAAATTAGAATTTATATTATTTTCCATAGGAATAAATTTGAAATTTTTACGTAGATAGAAATCGCACAGTCAAATTTTGACATTTATATAAGTTACTGTAATTCTTATTGTACTAATATGTATTTAAATTATTAATAAATTGTTTCTCCTGTTACAATTCGGTTACAAGACATTATTACATTTTCAAAATCTAATTGAAATTGTACATAAGTACATAAATGGCAAATGTTATATCCCAATTTCTTCTTCGTCCCTTGAGTCTCCATGATCCATATTAATACTTTCTCTTTCTAAATTTTCACAAAGCTTTTCTTCAGCTTCTCACTCACACAATGTCATCTCTGTACATATCAACTGATCTGTGACACATTTGCAGCGTTTAGTAATGCATAAATTTTTTTCCAGCCCCATCGAACCAAATTGAATATTTCTGGTGGTGTAATTTTATATGCAAAAAATAGGTACCAGGTGTCCTGCTTCGTTACTGTGCCATCCAATATCAGTAGGGTTCAACGCTTCGGCTTTTGCAATGTGAGAACTATTGCAAATAAAAAGTTGCAATCTTGCTCTTTGAAAAACACCACCATCTTAACTTGGATTGATGTGAATTTTTTTCCATTTTTTCAGCGACGAATTTTAACATGTGCACAACTTCGCAACATTGGCGGAAGTGCATACCAGATTTAGATCAGGTAATGACAATTTTGAGTTGATGTGGATTCTTATTCACCGACACCAATTTAACTCGGCCAGTAAGCAAATATTTAACGCAAAATCCGTAAATAAGGATCTTGTATTTGACGTAGGTCAATAGATACTACAAATTAATTTTTGTTCATCAGTTTCTCTGTCTCCTAAAGAAATAAGCGCTTTAAGGATCTTGTCATCTGCCTATTGAAAAACTTTCGAAAATGCCAGTTTACCTGCAAAATTAAATATCAGATTTAAGAATGAACCGATTAAGGAGGCGAGGAGGTTTGTTCGCCTTTCTTAGAGAATCCACTCTCGCAACCTGAAATTGCAAGTAAGGACGGAAGTGCTTCTCCTTACAGTTCAGTTAGATTTTTCCAAAAGTATTAATTTCAAGATTTCTGTTATGAACACCTGTTATGTTACCAACACCAATAAACACAATGTGTCGGAGGTCATTGATTTATAATATTTTATTAAGAATATGAGTACGTCGGTGTCAGATGAATATATTATGTTGAGCGACACTGATCCTGTGGAGCAATGTTTTTAAAAGGATGCAGAATGATTTTTGTATCGGCCCCTTCTTGGCTGGCTAATTCCTTTACGTAACCAGTGTTATTACAATAGCAAGTGTCTTTCCAATCAATTTTTAAAAGATGCTTGTCTGAACTTAAGTTCCTTTCCAAAAATTTATTTAATAGGTAATTAAGAAGGTAATAGAGGGAGGTAATTAATTAGAGCTTCTTTGGTTTCATCATTTGATAAAAGATCTCTCATTGGAATGTTTGAAATATTAGTACATCTTTAATATGGAAGTGCTTGAGCATTTTTGTAGTTTTGTATCGTTTTTGTCTTGTTGGTTCTTTAATAGAACTATCTCTATAGGGGTCAAAAATTAAATGTAACTCAATAAAATGAGAATTTTTTGGAATATATTGGTTTCAAAGATCTTCCATAGATCTAAGTATGTAAGCTTTTTGAAATGTGTAAAACAGAGCCGTAAAAGAAAATTGTGTCATTGTGGTATATTGTATTAATTGCTTGTGGTCAGAAGATAGACCCTCTTACTCCCACTAGTTTAGATTTATCGGAGTGTAATCTTCAACTTTTATTTTAATTTTTTTTCGTAGGGCGTGTTATCAAAATATTCCCGAAAAAACGATTTTTCATATGTCTACATGATGATTTTGATTACTTCCCCTCTCATGGTAGTTTCACTAAAGTGCCCTATCTTCATAAACCTATAGAAAAAAAAATTCCGAAAAAAGGACCCAAATCTACTTCACCCATATACGGGGCTAATAGCACTACCAAGTTAGGATGTATTGTCTTTTTTTCCTTATTAGATATTTTAGAGGCCAGCGTTTATGCTGCTCGTGATGAATTGTTAGAATTTAGATGTTTAAATTCAAATAATACAGGATCTATGAATTCGTTTGATATTAATATTTTTAAGTAATCTTAAGTCTATGTAAAATTTACTAAACATATAGCTACGATATAGCATAACCAAGATTTACCGTTTATTTCTAGAGAATCCACCTCACCAGTAATTTTATTTTCTTAACCCGTTAACTCTTACAAAATACACATTTGCAGCGAACCGTAATTTCCTATAACCGATTGGCGAGAGAAGTCGATTATGCAAACGACTGGAAAATAACATTTGCTACAACAATAAATAAATAAAAATACACTTTTTCCTAATTCCTAACTTTACACAGAAACATATTCCACGCTCAGTTAATGTTAACATTTGCGTTTGCCTGCTAATTGCCCAAGACTCATTAATCTTAACTGATTCGCAGGAAATCACTTCTTACGATTATTTTTAAGAATCGTATTGCTTATGAGGTTTCACAGCGGCTGACTAATCAATTAGATGCGTCTGCAACTGTTGGATGATAATTAAATAATTAATTCTTCGATCAGCAAGTACGAATACGTAAAGTGGAACAACGACTGGATATTATGATTAATGGGCGCCTCCGCCAAAATATCAAATATGGAAATCCCACACACCGCGCAATCAACGTATACACAAAATCGCAATGGCACGGAAGTACGTCATATTAAACGGAGGCCATCAGGAAATATTGCAAAAGTGTTTGGTCATTATTTGCCGGATAATTTTACAAAGAATTTGCAATGCTCCAATTCATCACTTGACCTTCTCTACTTCCGATGTAACACCTAAATATTTTTTTTGCTTACAACTTTATGATCGATACCGAGATAATCGATCGTTTATACTTTTATGTAAAGCATAGTTCATGATATGTGACCTTTTATAGTTCCGATTTTCATTTCTATATCTCGTGTGCTATTGTTTAAATGACAGTGCCTTTCATGGCAAAAGTAACGTTAGTTATTTGTATGATAATACAAAGGACGTTAAAAACTATTACGTGTTCAAATCTTGAGGTTGCAAAACTTTAGTCTGCCTTCAACAAACCTTCAGTCTGCCTTTACTGCTTCAAATTTATGATAGATACCGAGATCCTTAGATAATTGATCGTTTATGTTATTACCCTCCTCTGGAGGGTAATAACATAAATTATATTTAACAGCGATTAAAGTGGACAATAAGACTTTGACTAAGCTAGCTCAGCTTACTTAAAAATACAAAGAGCATAAAATTGGTAAGTTCGGTGGGTACCGAAGTTACGAATTACCTGTGAACGACACTGACCCTTGCGCAACCAATTCAGCTGGTTCCCAACTATACCGGGTATCGAACTTACTCCTAGAACTTTCTGTTGTTGGGTGAAAGAAACATAAAAAAGCACTTTATACTAATATCTAGGTTTAATTCCAGTCTCGTTGAGGGTTACATAAAAGTTAAATTGGAATCAAATTGCATATAAGCCAAATTACATTTGAAATTAAAATTGCAGTTGTATTTAAGTCGTTTTAAAATACCTAGTATACAAAATTGCATATGTATACTACGTTAAATCATCTTAAAAGTTGCCTAAACTACCAAGTTGCGTTAAAGTTACTTAAATGTTAAATTGAAGTTATATCAAATTGAATATGTACATATTCAATATACATCTACCTATTACCTGTGTAGACTCGACGTGCACCTTGCCCCCCAGAAACAATATTAAGCAGAATTAGGACTATGCCTACGAGTATATACGAGTATAATGAGTATGACTATATATAAACATACTACCTAAGTAGCGGAAGCATTCAGGTATTCGTACACTAAGTAAAATGAAACTTTAAATATTATCCAAGGGCTCGAAATAACTAGATATGGGCACACACTATCAATACCAAAGATCATTAGAAGAAGTTGTGGCCCTTCGAAATATACTTAAACTAAGCTTATCTGTAAACTGGTAAGTAGGTTTCTTAGTGAGATGCTCCTCTCCAGTATCCAAATCTACGTGTAGTGTATGTCTTCCAGCGAAGGTTTCAGCTGGAAAGCAACTTACTGACTAGCCAAGGGTTCAGGTAAAGTAAACCATAGATTGCAAGCGAGTGAAATGGAAGTTCAAGTGTAAATGGCAGCATCGTCTAATAAGTTTGCAAGTTCTAGGGAACGCAGGAAGGCAAAAATAGAAAATGGACACGCAAAAAAAATCGCTTACCTTTTTCGCTTAAATTTTTTAATCCGATATAGTCGATTATGTGCTGATTACCAAACCACCACAGCACATGACAGTGATTTCTTTAAAAATCCTAAGCGAAGCCACTTGCCATAAATCTGTGGACTGAGCCTTTACGCCATAGATAACAAATAGAAAAGTGGCACAAGGATATGTGCTGAGAACGGTCAATAATGTTCTATGAAACGAAGCAGAAGCCGCAAAGAAACTCGTAGTATACATGCTTTAAGTTCCAATCACGAATGTTAAAGGGAGTGTTTAGTCGCTTTTCATAAAACGTATATTATTTAAGAAGTAAATACCTACAATTTACTCTAAAATATCTAACGTATGTCAGTGAACGTAACAATGTAGAGCATAGTTCATGATATGTGACTTTATGAGAAAAGTAACAATAGTTATTTATATCATAATACAAAGGACGTTAAAAACTATTACGTGTTGATACCTTCAGGTTGCAAAACTTTATTCTGCCTTCAACAAACCTTGAGTAGCCTTTACTGACGCTGGATATGTTTCATCTGAAATATTACGCAAACGTGAAATCACAAGATCTTAGCCTGGAATATTTCGCTGTCACCAACCAATCTACTGTTGTAAAAAAGGTGTTATATAGGAGCATATCCCTCAAATTAGTCCCCCAGCAACGCTCCCCCAAAATAGATCATCTGGTTGATGATATGGAACTGTAACTGTAATGTACACGTTTGAGGGCTCGCTAAACTAACCAAGAGGGGTTAGTGTCTATTGTTTTCCTGGTTTACGGTCACTATGTTAATAAAAATTTCATCAGCACAAATGACGCTGTTAATAAATAGACACTTTCTTCCGATTTTTTATAAATTGGCACATTTTGGAAAGTTTTGAAGGGTGGCCAAAAATTGTATAAGGGATGAAATTGTCTGTAGATTATTTTCCCCCACTTTTTATGAGCCCAATTACTAGGGAAAATGGTTGACAGATATTTCCCCCATAATTTCGAAAATTATGTGGAAAGACTTCAAATTTTGGAATTTTATTTATATAAAATATATTCGTTTAAAATTCATTGAATATACATTTAACGGTTTTGAAAATTTCTAATAACCTCATGCAAAGAGTTTGCAGGTTCTTAGAATGAAATTTTAACAGTAGAATGCGTTCAAAATCCACGTATAAGATTAATTTTTGGTATCAGGAAATTGGAACACTTTGCGCATAAACTGACTGAATGAATTAACGTGCAACGTGCATAATAAAATATATGAACGTTGTTTTATATAATCAATATTTACCCAATTGAAAAGGGAAAATTTGATGTTAAACACATCAAGAAGGCCTTATCTGCCATCCAAAAGCAATGGAAGAAATTATGTCTTGTATATAATGTATATGATTTGGCATGTATTATTAGAAAACTGTAGTCGTTTTTATTATTGGAAATAAAGACATTTTTATTATTATTATTATATACACTGAAAATGCGTAGTTTCGTTGGTCATTTCCGCAAACAATTAGGGGTATAATTATATATGTGGTAAATTAGGTGTATGTAACGTCTATGTAAAAATTAATTACACTGCTTTGGGAATATTTTTAAAGAACTAACTTTGCAAGAAGCCTCATTTCATCGATTCTTCTACGAAGCACGTAAGAAATCCTTGATGGTTTTTAATTGCCGACATGACGTAACTAGTAATGTAAACAAATTTAAAAAAATATCAAGTATCGCTGGTTCCTTTGTAACCAAAATAATTTTTAATTACTATTTAATTTAGAGATAAGTAAGCGAGATAGAGTATTGAGGATTATATAATAGATAATGATGCATCAGATTTTCAGCGGGGAAGATTTGAATAACAAGATTAACTATTACAATTGTTACAGTTATATTAACTTTATCATTTATATTAATAAATGTAAATAAAACGTTGGACTTATTTTTTCAATGACAGTTATAACTTTAGGACGTAATACCCATAGACTAGATGCTCAATGGAGTAACTATGGGGATACGGTGTAAGTGCTGTCAAGTTTTTCTATCAAATAAAATTAATAGTATCATTTTTTATAGCAGTTCTAAATATATCGTCCCACATTGATTGATGACGAGCGAAACTAAAGCACTAATTCGTTGTTTTTATACAAATTAAAACTTCCGTAGTAGCTGAACATGACTTTAATTAATTGCATGCAATTTAATTACAATAAAAAAGCACTTTCGCAAATAAACCTTGTGATTTCCTATCTCCATTTACATCATCTGATAAAAAAATATTTGCAGTTAATTAACAAGTTTTCTTATAAAAAAAACTTGCCAATGCATGCGTGGGTAAAGACACATGAATACGGTCCTCAAGTATTTCATAATTTGAATAATTATCATAGAGGTTTATGGAACAAAGAAAGGCCTGATTTTGGCGTCCTGAAAAGTATTATACGAGTAATCCTAGAGATACTTGAAATTTTTGGTGTAGAACAGGAACGAGTATTCTATTTCGAGATAAAGTTGTCTATCAATGACTTTTGTATCAAATACTGCAAAAATATGCATACCTTAGGCAAATACCTAGAAAGAAGAGTTCATCTTTTACTTGCAAAACAATTTTTTTGGTAACACCCTGTAAATTTACTTATATAATCACACACACACATTACATATATATATATATATATATATATATATATATATATATATATATATATATATATATATATATATATATATATATATATATATATATATTATATTATATTATATTATATTACTTAATTCGGTTCAATAAACCAAAAAAAATACTGTACCGAGAATTCAAGTGACTGAAACAATGTAAAAAAAACATCATTGTTATATCCACGCGATTCTACTCAGGTGACATATTTGACTCTACAGACAGAAATACTGTTACATAAGCGTGTGCAATGCGTAGAGAATACAAATTAACCTTATGGTTCGTTAAAAAAACTTGAATTCAATAACTTAGGTGTGATCTTAATGCACTTTTGCAATAAATTTATAGAAACACGCCAACGCGCACTCGGCTAGGCAATGGTGTGTATTATCATTAATAAAGATAAAGATTAAATTCTTCGCGGTTGGTGTCGGTAGGTAATAAATGGAATTTCGTCAGTGGCAACGACACATTTAAAATTAAGAATCCCCGCATGTAGGATGCAGCACAAAGGCAAGATTGTATTTATTCAAACCGGTGTTTCAAATATATTATTATGACATCGGCTTAGCATTAAGAAGAATTGAAATGCAATCCTACCAATATAACTAAATGAACATCAACTTAACTTTCCAATTGTTGTATACAATCTAATTTGGGGCTAATAGAAATGAATCTTACTAATACGCATTTATTTAAAGTTATATTTAAAAATCAACTGGTACAACTGCCAGTATCATTTGGATTTAGAGAAGGGAATATGTAGGTATCGAGTATAAAAGAAGATTGGAAGGAAGATGACTAGGGAACATATATAGGACGAAGATATACACACGTCTATAACAAGAAGAAATACAGATGAATAATGGGGAGTCTCTAAATGATGAAAAGTCAGAGAGGCGAAGAAAAATATAAATAAGACCCTAGCAGAATCGTCAATGTTTGCATCAATAAGTAGGAACTTTAAAATTAAATAATTGTTAGATAATATATTATCATATTCTTTGTTCATAATTTATGACTAAGTTGAAGTAAAATGAACCGTTCATTATATGTGATTACTTTTTTAAATGTATGTTGGTTTTCATTTGAGTGATTGAATGACTTCTTTAGAACATAAAAAGTTAATATTAGGAGTAGTCATTTTAATGCATATGTCATGTTTATTATGTAGAACAACAAACTTGTTTATACTATATATTATTATACGTTCAGTTACCCCTATGGTGTATTAGGAATAAACAAATGAATAATAAAGGATTATTTAATGATACGTAATTTGTTTAAATTTTACCAATAACCATGTTTCAACCATATTCTCAGGTTTTACGGAAAGCGAGGCAATCATTGAAAGTAACGAACTTGATAAGGAGACGGTAAAATTGATTTTGAAAGAGGAGAAACAACTAAAACCTATCAAACAACCTAAAAAAACAACAAAACACACCTAACTGCAATGAAAGCAGTTATAAAACAATTCAAGCTCCTGCAAAGTGATATTCCAAGATTTTCTGAGAATATGAATTATCAAGCTCTGCTCCCTAGTAAATTATTGACAATAATAATTAATAATAACAGTTAGTAATGGAAAAGAACCTGAAAATAGCAGATGTTCTGCTCCCGAGACATCGTTCTATAAGATAGAAGATACGTGAAAAGCAACACACACACATCAAATATTTACTATATCACAATTTGATAAGCCACGTTTAGCTTTAATGCATCCATTTGCGGTTTGCTAATTTTGGGACATAACAATATATATATATATATATATATATATATATATATGTATATATATATATATATATATATATATATATATATATATATATATATATATATATATATATATATATATATATATATATATATATATATATATATATATATATATATATATATATATATATGTATATATACAAATAAAAAAATACAAATTCATTAAATGACCGTACAAAAATAAATCACCTTTCTCAAATTTACAATAATATTATCTAATATATCATAGGTATTCTTATTCAAATAAACTTCTTCCAAATTTCACTTAAATACACCCATACATGCATGCATATATTATCAATCATAACTATTAGAAAATATTTCAAATATCTTTCCAACATCCAATTTCAGAACTATTTTTTAAATAATAAAATGGTGATAGCAGACATTTGTATAAATACACATAAAATATGAATCAATCTTAAATAGTTTTTTAAAGGAAAATTATTATGAAAAAATTTTACGAAGTTAATTGGAAATGTTACTACTTGTAACCACAATGTAAAAACCTGTATAAATAAGTTTCGAGAGTGGTGTCATTAAATAATTAAAATATTATATATAAATAACTTTTATGTAGCGCGATAGGTATAGGGAACCATTATACCATTCAAAAGAGAACAAAATTGTTCATCAGGCTGCGGAAAAATATACAGGGCGTTCCATTTAAAAAAATAATTTAAGATGGTTTAAAGTTGATTAAATTTGGTATCAAATTTCTACCACCCTGTACGAAATTAAGTTATTTTGAAATTACGACAGGGAATCTTAGACTTTTAGTTATGTCCTTTATACATTTTATCGCTCTAGCTCTATTATTGTGAAATACACTAGCTCTATTATTTATCGCTATTTATCGCTCTAGCTCTATTATTGTTATGTTGTTATGTTCAATAGGACATAATATTTTACATCTGGCATGGTAGTATCACTATGTAGAGAAGCTGAAATAACCCCATGAGTTGCAAATGATGGAATGTACCCCGCCTAGCATTGCCTTGTGCATGTCTTACGATACAAGACAGTAAAATGCTGTCTTTCTGTCTACACTCTGCAGTAACGCATACTATCGAAAAAAGTTCAATACCCCCATTACTCATTGAGAAAAGACCTTTTAACACAGGTGTATATATTTTTCATTGTCTACCATTGGAGTATAATTCATAAAAAGCATCGTGCTACAGACGTAGCAGACAATTTAATGTCCTATTAAGTCATAACATAAATTATCGATGTAATGCGATACGAAAAAAATAAGATTCATTAATAAAGCGAATATCGATGACATTCAGAATTCTTTGATGACAAACCCGCATGGTATTTGCATACTAGCGTAAGCAGGTAATATACAGGTTACGGACGTGGTTTCTTTTGTCTGGTGGAGTACATAAAATATGCTGTGAATTTGCCTTGTACATATGACATTTGATGTTTCAAATATTAGATTCGCGGGCAAAAGATTTTACTATGCTTCTTCCAGAATAAACTTCTTCCTGAAGATCGTTTTATACTGAATAATCCAGAGGATCAAAATCGGGAGAGTTCGGCGGCCGTGCATTTGCCCATTTTCACGGTCAAATAGATAGCTCTGTACTATGGTACGCTATATTGTAACTGTCACGACATTGATTGTTTCAAATACAACCTACTAACACTTATTCCCCGTTTTATCATTTTTCATTCGCGCATTCACGGTAATATAATTTTTGCGGGTACAAACAATGGAAATGTGTAACGCAACTGTTAATGCATTTTTAAAAATTTTAGGTTAGGTTATGTTAGGTTAGGTAGTATAAACATTTATATCAATTGGAACTTAAAATACAGGGCCAAATAGGAAGTGTTTTTATGGGCTACCACCAGGTATAGTAGCGTTTAATTAATAAACACTAAACACATACCAGACTTTACTTAATATAATATACCTACATATTTATATTAGGGTAATACAGCATCAATATGAATGCAAATACATAGATAATTTAAATGTGTTTACCGAATAGTAGTGTGTAGTAAAAAAAGTTGCCTACATTATAACTGAAAGCTGAAATATACACCAGTCTAGGTCATGATCAAATTCAGTAGACATTAAGTAGCCATGCAAACACTTTAAATTCCTCTCCGAAATCATTTTCGACTGTTTAAACGAAAATCGTTTAACACCTCTCACCGCCTACAATGTCAATAATGACTGGAATTCCTGTCACAAAATAAACACCATTTGTGTTGGAGATATATCGTAAGATGGTAAACATCATTTAAAATAGTCTCTAAGGTATCTGCGCTGATAAACAAGCGTCTACAGATTAAAAGCTTTAATGTTGTTTTAATGCTTTGTTGAATTTTGGCTTCGGTCACACCCAAAAGCACTCATAATGGCATTTGGAAGCTTTAATTTTTACCTGTCTATCCATATTCCGCATCTAAATGCACCAGATAGTGATTTAGATACAATAGTAAAAATATTAATGATTTCTGATCAACAGTTTTCATGTTAGTCACTGAGAAAAATCATATTTGATTGTCGGTAAAATGGAGGATAAAATAAAAATAATTTCTACCAGTTAGTAATTAATTTATTTATTTACACTCCCCAACAAGTCTAAATACAATTACAGTAGGTACAGGATATTTTTGCCAAAGTGCAAAATTGTATCTAATTCTGCGTTAACATAGAAATCAAATAGAAATTTAAGTGAAAATTCATTTCATCACTCAGTTACGTAATGTCATTTCCAAATGACAGTTGTAAAAAATTTCAATTTTCGTAACGTCAAAATTCATTTAAAATTTCACATTTCATACGGTGTTAGATAATAGTATTTTATATAACAAGTGGATAAAATTTGAAAATCCGCTTTATTTTGTCTCACCCGTTATGTACGTACGAAATTTAAAATAATATATGGTTAGTTACCACGATAAAACACGATATTCTTGATAGCAAAATGTATGTTATGTAACTCGTAGGAAATTATTTTAATTAATTCGTATAATTAAATTTGTTCTCAAACTAAAAGATCGGCATGTTGTGGGTGTTATTTATAGTATAGTTTGAAGATTACCTTCACACGCTTACAAGCTTTAATTTATTATTAATTGACATTTAATTATGTGCTTAAAGCTTAAACTCTCATGATTAGTATACATGTCCGGAAAGGTAGCACGTGGGAACAAATCTGCGCGCTGCAGAAAATTCTGAACCAATTATTGTTGACCAAATATGAAACCAGCGATTAACGCCATAAAACTATTGTTATTAACTGGTGGCAATAAAAACCGTCGAGACACAATAGCAAACAGCAAACTGTAATTGCAAAAATCTATTAATAAAGTTTTTATTGAAAACACGTCGACAACCATTGACCTAGCTGTTATTTTTTCTCCTCGAGCCTTACAATTAAATTCTTTATCAATTTTTAAATACACATAAATAATGGATTATTTGAATGAATGCTCGCCATTCATAAACTGGCAAATTTAATTCTAATTGTTGCTTGTGTGTAATTAGGAGTGGAGTACGTGATCCTTGTATGTAGATTAAATAAATAAGCTTGTTGTTACTATGTATTAGAGATAAGGTGTTTATATTTTTTTAATGCCGTCTTGTGTTAATTTGATAATAATTAGTAGCACCGAAAAAAATCTGGGATACAGCTTGTTATAGTGTTTGGAAATTAAAAGTCGAGCAAAAGTTTCTACTGTTGGATTCGGTACATTATAAGCCTATTTTAGACATCTTTAAGTGGCGTCTCTGCAAGCATGTCCACTGATATTTTTCTTCACTCTCTAAAAATATTGCTTTATGGCAAAATTTTGAGATTTTTTTTTAAATTTTGATATTTTCAGGTAAATAAATGTACCAGACACTCCACTAAAAGCCTCCCTCCAAGCATGTCCACTGATATTATTCTTCACGTTAAAAAATAGCAACATTTTGAGATTTTTTTTTCAAAATTTCGAATATTCTCAAATTCTTTTGATTTTTTTAAAATTTTGAAATTTGCAGAAATACATGATTACTTGTATACTATAGATTACTTGTAACCTCCTAAAACTACTTAATGTCTTTATGTCAATTAAAAAAAAATTATAAAATTAATTTAGTTATTAGTTAACAAACGCGATGAAAGTTTAAGTTTTGTGTATTAGTCTCAAAGACTAATAAACAAAACAGTTTATTAGTCTCTTCGCATCCACACAACCAATTATTTTTACCGTAGATAGTTTTATTAAATTTACGGGATCGAGATTTTTGTCCACTGTCACTTGGTTTTATAATATTTAAATCATGCTTGGTCGTCCTAACTCTTTAACTTTAAGTTTTTCTTCCAGTGAAAAGTTACTAAAAGTTTTTAAATCGCCGATCTTATTCATGACTAATTTGTTAAATACCTACTAAAAACTAAACACTATTTATCACACATAGACACATTAATCCAATATCCAATAAAAATTAACTACAACAAAACAAATCTGTTCATTCAAAAATTAAAATTGTCCTAGAAAAACACACTACACGTGATGTCTGCATTAACAGTAAAACGCGATGCAACACAAACCGACTAACTCAAGAAATTGAGCCCTGAGCCTGGCACAGCAATATTCTTTTCTTTTACTATTTAACCCGTGTATGTAAAATTGTATGGACTACGTTTATCTCTGTCGCTCACACACGATTCTGGAACATCTATTTCATTTCACTGTGTCAGGCACAACGAACTTGCGTGCGCAGATTGAGCAAGAAACCGGCCGCCGCAAACCGTTTTAATTTTTACGCACCTACCTATTTTTTAGAGCGTGCATCGCGTCGACGGGGCAGTCCGGCACTGCGCTATTGCCAGACTTTCTATAAACTCTTGAAGAATGGGGAGAAATGCACTAGATAGAAAATATGTTTAAATGAAAGATACAGTTAATATTTATGTCTTTTTACGAATAAATAAGGTGGTGCCATGGCTCCGTGGCCCTACCTCACCATCCGCCACTGGTTTAATGATAGTATTATATATTGTGACTCTAGACTAAACAACTAAATTATTTAAAATTCATGCAAAGAAATATAGCTTTGTTTGGTAGGCTTTGAGGATCAAACATTAATATCCTAAGCAACCGTATTTGTAATATCTAATAACATTTTGTCAACATTGTGATTGTGGTTAAAACGTAATTTTGTGTTTGAAATAAAATCGCCTATTACACCCGAACAGAATGCAAGATTGGTTCTTTTTCTATTTCTAGACAGCTCTGAAAATGACAGAAAAAACTTGACACAATTCACACAAAAATATGATTGCGCTGTTATTTTCGTACAGATGAAGGTCTCTTCGCTAACTTTGTTGGCTATTTAAGTTAGTGTCACTAGGAGGAAACGCGTATGACAGATTATAATAGAAATAATGTACTTTATTTTTAAGCATAGCTGTCCTATAAAATAGAGCGCAAACATATGAAGCAACGGAAAGTAAGAAATAACTAGACGATTCCCATGGCAGTCTACGTTATTAATGTTATGACAGTCATTTAACACTTCGATTCGTTTCATGTTTTATCTTGACTAGTTAAATATGGATTTGATTAAATTGGATATTTGCACTTTGAATGTAATTAATTCTCTTGCGTTGAAATAAAAATAATACTCCATCTAAACAGCTGAGGAAAAAACGTCAGAAATTTCAGAAATCTCGGATAAAATGTATCGATATTCAGAGCTACTACCGCAGATTTTACTTCTTCCAGTTAAATCATCTCGTCACGTCTGTAATTATTGCATTTATTTATGCTGTGACATAAAATTATATTTTTGTACACGTTATTTATTGACACTTTGAATAGCATTTAAAATCTTTTTTATTATATTATTATAAAAACCCTTAAATTATACGAAAGTTTAATGATTCATGAATTTTATGAATTTATGGAAAAAAAATATCTCTTTCGAATCCCTCAAGATCAACCATAGGGAGGTTAGGAATTGTCGTCGAGGCAGACTTTTGGAAAGAAATTCAACGTTGCCGTAGGGCAAGAATCAAGATTAGACCTTTAGAAGTCAACGATTTATTTTAAATCAATAGAAACAAACTCCGCTGGAAAATTCTACCAGACCTGAAGTTTGCTGGAAAGAGCATAAACATTTGATTGATTTTTTAATAGCAAAATACCTTCCTACTTTTTTCGTTCCTTTCACTAGTCAATGCAAAAATCTTCCGCAAAACAACATCATTAAAATTAACTCTAACAACAAAATGAAACATCTTGGGATCATCATTGAGAGTCATCCAGAATGGGAAAACCAAGTAAACGGTATTATAAAAAAATTTATAATACATATACAAATTTATAAATGTATCTAAAATTACGAAAATTACCTAAAAATGTTGTACTATTCTTTAGTGTTAGTTGATCGCATCTCATATTAAAGCTTGAGGAGCAGCCGAAGTCACTATCCTCGACTTCAAGTAATACAGAAAGCCATATTGAAGGTAATTTATTGAAAAAAAACCGAATTTACCCTTCAGGACAACTTATTGCGAAACCGGAATATTAAACATTTGCCAACGTTACTGATTAGGTATTACTTATAAATATGTAGTAAGATTAAGTGATATATGATAAGTAAATCGCGAGTTTCTCCCACACTCAAACTTTGCTTCTGAGTCTTTTAAATAATTTATTTGCAACGTGATATTTTATTTTGAATATTATTTTTGTTAAAAAAATACTTGTGTGTAAATAAATAATAAATAAATTAGTATTAATATTATTATTATTATTGAACAAGTCCTTTAAACAAATACCTACGCGATCTAGAGCAATCCCTTGTTATTTTTTCTTCTAAATATCGTTGAATCGACTTATAATTAATTATATCTTTAAAAACGAAACTATTTTTAGAATTATTTAGTCTGCGTTAAAGGTCAAGTAGTATCTATATACATATCCACCGAATTTCTATAGACAATAAATACTTATAATAATCGAGAGTAACAAACAAATATAAATAAGCTATTGAAAATGTGCCAAGCACGTCGTTGCATTAAATTTATTTTTAAAAATTTATTTTTTCCTGACGGTAGTCCGATATCTAGATTTGGTAGGTCAAGCACCGCGGTAGATCTTTATTTTAGACCAAACGAACTTCGTGGGCGAAAGCAACTGTAATTTTTGGCGAATTCTATCTCTTTATTCGCTTACCACCACTGACTATAATGGCCCTCAATTATGCTAGTTCGTAAAAAAATGTGAAAATTCTTAAGAAAATTGCGCGAAAAAATTGAACCCGCATATAAACAATTTCAAAAGTTATAAGAAAATAAAGATTTAGGAAAAATAACTCTAAAATCTATAGTTTTAGAGTTATTTGGGAAAAACGCGTTAGAGTTAATTTGTAATAAACAAATAGTAAAAAAACATTTTTAAAGACAGGCTTTTATTTAAATGCTCTAAAAAAGAAAATAAAGTTTAAATTAAATTAAACCCATCAGTTGACCTTTGTCGGTCCCTACAACATTTGTTCGAGCACCAACAATCTATCCCTTACCTTTGCCGAGTTTTAACTCTTTAAAATTGATATAACGGCCATCTTGTTTTCCGCCATTTTGTCCATTTTCTCCTCTTGACTCTTTTATTTGATATCCATATCAAGGGGTTTATGCACCCCATGATAAAACATTGCCCATCTTTGGGGTCCGCCATACTGGATTTAGAGTGACGTCATTTTATTTTCGTATTCTTATTAGCAAATCCATTCATTCGATCCCCATGTCACCGAAGTGCATAAAAATCCTAGTCCGTCATCTTTGGGAGTCCGCCATATTGGATTTATAGTGACGTCATTTTATTTTTTATTCTTCTCAGTCAATCCTTTCATTTGATACCATGTCAAGAAGTGCATAAAAATAACTAGTCCGCTATCTTGGGTGGTCCGCCATATTGGATTTATAATGACGTCACTTAGCTAGCCATGCATTGTCATCCAAACTATACGTGCATGTAAAATTTAAGCTCAATCGGTTGAGGATTTTTAAAATTCAGTTGCATGATTTGCCCCAAACAAACATACATAGATAAAGTTAAATAAAAGCTTGTAAAAACACTGCGAACGGGGACGATTTTCAATAAAACAGTCACAATAAAAAATTAATAATTTCAATTTCCCGCTGAAAATAGTACCTAGGTACTCCGCTTGGTGTAGGTACGCTGCGGTAATTCGAGATTCCGGCCGTGAGATATATTTTTTATGTTACTAAATACTAATTTAAAAATTTGATCAAATTATGGTATTATTTAGACAATTTAACGGAAAAAATTTCGTTAAAACAAATGTTTTCATTGATTTTTCACAAAATGAGCCCATTGTTAATTAACTAATGTTGTAGGAGTTGATTTAAAAAATTGTTTTAAGCAAATAGACCAATTAAACATTTTGTAAAAAATATTGTTTTGTATTTTATTTATTAGACGTTGATTTAAAAAAAAATTCTAAAAATATGTTATTAAGAAACATTGTTTTTTTATAGTTCAAACAATATATTTTTTATTTTATATTCTCTGTAAGATAAGTTAAAAAAATATGTTTCTCTTGACATTTTATTTATTTATTTATTAGATTAACAATTTATTAAAAACAATCACCGAATATGTGTATATTTTTTTTAGATTCTACAAAAAATTACAAAAACCACCATGTACTTATGGTTTTATTAAAAAAATCAATTAAAAATACGAAACATTTTTTTCTTCAAAGAAAACCATTCATGGTTGTTTTTGTAATTTTTTGTATAATCTAGAAAAGATACTATATGTATCTTTTCTTCGGTGACATTTATAATAAATTCATTCGGTAATAAAAACATTCGGTGATTATTTATAATAAATTGTTAATAATAAACAAGAAACAATTTTTTTCTTAATAAACTGCTGTTCAAAATTATCGCACCACGTTAATATTTGCTAAAATTTGAGGTATCATAACTTTTTTACTTTTAGTCCAATTTTGATAATTTTTTTAGAATACTGTAGATAAAACGACTAATTTCAACTTGCATATCCAGCCTTTTGTTAACTGAGGACGGTTTAGGTATTATACAGGGCTAACTAAAAGGTTGTTATATAACCCTACTTTAAAACACTCTGTGGAATAATTTCATAACCAAATTCTTTAAAAATACCAATTTTTGTTAAGAACCATTCCTTTCCTACATTTTGTTTTTTGGTCCATGTCTTTAGATGCATTGCTTCAAAATTATCGCACCATACAGAAATCAATTGAAAAAACTTTCAGGGTGAGAAGAAACATTTTTTAATTAACAGGAAAACAAAGGAAAACAAAGAAATAATATTATGTGAGCTGATCCCTGGTAGGTTGTGTTGCCACTTCTAGCTCGGATTACAGCCTGAATCCGTCGTGGCATACTTCTAATGAGGTTTTGAATGACGGGTTGAGGAATATTATCCCACTCATGAAGAGTAACCTGTTCCAGCTGTTGAAGGTTCTGTGGGGCTGGTAGACGTCGTCTCACTGCTCTCTTAATGATGTCCCATAGGTGTTCGATGGGATTTAAATCCGGGCTTCGTGCTGGCCAGTTCATAACATCAATATGGACTTCATTCAAGTACTCAACACAAATTCTTGCTACATGTGGTCTTGCATTATCTTGCATGAATATGAAATCAGGACCAATAAACGGAGCATAGGGCTTTACATGCTCCTGGAGAATGTTCTCTACGTAGTATTCCGCATTCATTGCCCTTGCATGAATATGGACTAACTCCGTACGGCCATCGAAAGAAATACCCGCCCAAAACATTTTGGAGCCACGACCAAAGGGTTCGTTTAGAACGAAATTGAAAGCAGCTTCCCTTTCCCCTTGTCTTATGTACACACGTTGCCGCCCATCACAAGATTTTAGGCTTATTCTTGTTTCATCGGAGAATAGGACTTTCCTCCAGTCATCTATAGTCCAATTTTTATGTGCTCGTGCAAATCGTAATCGAGCTACCTTCTGAGCCCTGGTAAGTTCTGGTGCCTTTATGGGCCTTCTACTGATCAAACCTGCCTCCCGTAGTCTTCTCCTTACAGTAAGAGCAGAAACTTGAACATTTCTAACCATCTCAAGTTCACTCTTCAATTGCGAACTTGTTACCGTCCGATTTCTTAAAGCATTTTGGCGGAGAAAATGGTCTTCCCTAACATTCGTCGCCCTTTTTCGACCCTGCCCATGTCTCCTGGAGTGAGAACCAGTTGCCCTGTGACGTTCTAAAATTCGACTTATTGTCGAATGGTTAAGACCCAGAATTCGAGAGACATATCGCATACTTCTACCCTCTTCAACCAAAGTTTGCGCTCTTACACATTCCAATGCTGTCAAATGTCTCACACGATTCATTATTTTAAATTGCTGAATATTCCTCAACACCGTATTGTTTTTAAAAATGTGTCAAAATGAGATTGCATACACCCATCATTGTTTTTTGGTCGACATACGCCGCCTTCGTTTTACATATCACTTGTAACAGCAGAGTAAATTAACAGTAAACTGTTGCTGACAAATTCTTTTTGCTCTTAAAAATGAACCAATGTATCTAAAGACATGGACCAAAAAACAAAATGTAGGAAAGGAATGGTTCTTAACAAAAATTGGTATTTTTAAAGAATTTGGTTACGAAATTATTCCACCGAGTGTTTTAAAATTAGGGTTATATAACAACCTTTTAGTTAGCCCTGTATAATACCTAAACCGCCCTCAGTTAACAAAAGACTGGGTATGCAAGGTGAAATTAGTCGTTTTATCTACAGTATTCTAAAAAAAATATCAAAATTGGACTAAAAGTAAAAAAGTTATGAGACCTCAAATTTTAGCAAATATTAACGTGGTGCGATAATTTTGAACAGCAGTTTATATTGTTTAAACTACCCAAAAATAAAAACAATGTTATAAACAATACAATTTTTTTAAAGAATTTTGTTTTAAATCATGTCATTGAATCTAATTTCACAATATTTTTTCAAATTCACTCTAACGCCTATAATTTTTGAGTTATTGCGAAAATATAAACCACACTTTTGTAAAATCTTCATTTATTTATAATTTTACAATTATTTATGCGCTGGTTAATATTTTTCCCACAATTTTCTAGAGGCTATTCCAAATCGAATGAGCCCTCGCTCATATTTTAATTGACCATATTAGATTAGGAAAATCCGGGCGCGAAATTTGAAATGGGTTCCTACACACACTTCCTACAGCAAATTTGACTGCCATGTATTTCTTATGGGAGATTGAAAAGAGTGATTTACAGACGGGAATTTCTCGAGTTTTGGGCATTTCTTATAATTTAAACCTATTATACGTCAACGTTTAAATGTATTTCTCTACAATTAAAGCACAAATTGTTTCTTTAGACCTATTAGTTAAATATACAAATGATTTAAATTAAATTTAAATTAAAAATTAAATTAAATTTAAATTAAAAATGTCTGTTTTCCATCTCTTGCGTCTCTTTCTTACGCAAGAGCGCCAGGCCAGCTGAGCTGTAAAAAAGTCAGGTTAAGGGTTATATTATGCGATTGTCGGTGGGTTGTTTATATATTTATTACTTTTTTGTCAATGTTCATGGATTTTTTTTATATTAGTGATGTAATAATATACTATGTACACTTTAATAAAAGCATGGAAAAAAAGGGCCCAAATGTGGAATTCTCCCTCTAAATAATCCGGTAAGTACCTATATAGATACCGGATTATTATTTATATGGACATTTTTGTTATGCAAGGTGTTTCATTAACTAACTAGACAGATACCGTAGTTACCAACAGATACCATAGTTACCAATAGATACATCACTTGAATCTGATACCGGATAATGTGCTTATAATAAATTTAAGTAGTCATCAAACTGCAAAGATTTTAAGTGATCAGAGGTTAGGCTACATATTCTGGCTACGTTTAAAACATCTTAAATCGTCTAGGACAAATTTACTTATGGTTCCGAGTTTGATTAGGTAGGTACTCTATTTTCACCCATTATCTAACCAACACTCTTAATCAATTATTTACTATCAGAGAAAAATAGATAAGTTTGTGATGAAAACTGCAAAACGTGAAATAGTTACCTATAACCTACCTATAACACGAATATAAATACAAATTTAGCGACGTTGCCACAAATATTGGCGTGTTTGAAATTAACACAATGAAATTATAATTTATTATGTAATAAACTGTTAGTAAATAAGTTTATCCAAAACCTTATGTACCTCTCAAGTTTTCACTTTGTTCTTATTATTTTAATGATAGAAATACAATCTTATAATAGAAATATATTTATATCTAAATTTTACAATCCTGTATAATAACTCATAACCATTCGACAACATCGCAAAATTCAAGGACCATGTCAAACCCCTTCCACTCCGAACCTTTGGAACAAGCAGCAACATACGTTTCTTATACAAACATCGCCTTCAAAAATTTCTAATATTTTTATTTTAATTATGTTTAATTAATTTTTGAACAGCCTCTCAGTCAACTATAATATCAGAAATTTATTTAATCCAGTTATTTCACTAACAGACACTCTATCACGCCTACAGAGGCTCATAAACTTGAGTCGCCATAAAACAATAATACATTCATTTTTAAAATAGGAACCCCCGCCAATTTGAGATCCTAACCTAACTAATATGGTCAAATCGCAGAAACACGACGTTTCACTCTTTTCAAGATGCGAGCTAGCCTAAATGTAATACACAACCAATGAATATATACAATAATTTTCAGTGTGACATAATCGTTTTGCATATCATCATTTAAATAATTTCAGCATTGTTTGGACTTTCGTTAATTAATTTATGCTCGTCCATTTACAGCAATGCACATGTTTAATTGCAAACGTCGTCTATTAATTTTTTTCTAAATTTCTCCACGCAGTTGGTTTGGCGACATGATATTGAGATGAATAATAAATCGTTAGATGCCGGGATAATTATATTGAGTTCATTGCTCTTAATGTTTGCAAATAACCCCGAATTTGCTTATGAGTGTGACTACAGTACAGTTATTATTTTAAATTTTACCATGTAATTTTTCCTGGTATAATTGTTAGGATAATTTGGGTCAGCGATAGAGGCAATTGTATAACTCGTTCACGTGATCTGGTTTTCGGAAAGATTACTTGTAAAAATAATGCTATGCCACCAATATTATATTGAGGATTTCACTGCCTTAAAATATATATCCATTAATTTCCGTGTTTGAGAATTAATGATACTGAAAATAGTATATGCACTGGGTCAAAATAAACTACTGTGTAAATCTACTGTAGTTCTTTTTAAGCAGCTGCAACTTTGATATTTTGATTGTAAATTTTTAGCTAGTGATTTTTTTTTGTAAATTTGCAGTGCAGTCAGTTTTAATATAAGCAGGATTTTCAACAATTTTCATCACTTCAAGTACCTAACTGCTAGTTTTATAAGGGTTTTATGAAGGTTGCATCTATCATTTATATGTGTATGTACGTATTTGACACATATTATATTATTAAAATGGGAGAAACAGAACTGGAAAAAAGTGTGGTGCTTTTCGCCGAAATATAAACCGAAATTTGCGCCAGTCAAGGACAGTCTTGTACCTATTCCGATAACTAATAGCTAATAAATAGTGTTGAATATGACTTCGAAGAAATCAGTGTGGGGTGACCTTTAGTGGTATATGTTAGCATATATTAATGCAAAATTTATGAAAAAAATATCTCCACAAAACAACAAACAATTAATAGCAGTACATCCAGAAGAAATATTCCCCACGTCACGTCAACATCGTTGAAAATGTTATCTTATACGTCGTCGCAAATGTTTAATAAGGATGAACTTAACCTTTTAAAGAAAGGCGAGTTTAAGTTTGCTTTACCCGCATCTGAAGGTCTTAGATGCCATTTTTCTAATTCAATTATTTTAAGTTTCAATTTTAATAAGGATAGGTTTGAAAGAGAGAAATCATTAATCAAAGATATAGCTGTGAAGTGTAAGTAATGGATATTGTACAGGACTAGCTGATAAAATGATGAGGAAACGTATATAAAGTCAAGGAAATCCTTCGTAAATCTTTGGCCTTACAAATTGATAGAGAAAATCCTACATTTATATCAATTCTATATGAACCGCGTCTTACGAGTAGTAGCAGAGTTTTTAAAGATATAGGAATAACACTTATCCATTCATCATTCATTCGGGAATAAATTACAACATATTTTAGGTAATCCTAAGGATAAAATTAGCATTGGCGAATGGTCGTGTATTTATGAAATTAGCTGTAACGACTGTAATAAAAAGTATGTTGGTCAAACTAAGCGATCTATTCAAACTAGATTTATGGCGCACATGGCCCATCTCAAATACAGAAGAACAGAAAAGACTTAATTTTTATTTTCCCACGACTTTAAAGTCGCAACAGTAGAAGAGGCTGAAGATGGCGCTTTACGACATTGGGTGAATCTCTAGGATTGACAAAATTACGTGAGAGTTACAGTTTTGCAAAGTATCTATGTTAGAGAAATGTATATTACATGTTCGTACGTAAAATGAGGTCCCAAAATTTAAGGCGTAGCAGTGTGATTATTTTAACTGTAAATTGTCGAATACTTTCTTAACACATTTGTTATGCTTTCCATCATTATTACTTCCATTCAAAATAGGAAAATTGAGAAGGATATCGAATTAATTTTCTTTTGTTGCGTTACGATTGTGGACGAGAACGGAGAATGTTTATATCAGAATATTAGACAAACAAACATTACATCATGGTCTAAATGTAAATATTATTAGAATATGGTTCTAATTCATAGGCAATTAACAATTTATTATTATTGCTACTGTTGTAGTAGAATTGAGAAAAGTAAACATTTTAAAACAAGTGGATATATCAGCTTACTAGATGAATAATATCAGCACATATATAAGTTTACGGCTATAATTTAAAATTATTTTCAAGTAATAATAGTGATTACAACAAATATTCGATAATTTTGTCCAAGTGTAGCTTTTCAAACTTTTTTACTAGACGAATTTGTCTGATGAAATGCTTTATAAATAAGATGATTTTTCTCGTCTAATAATGCTAGAATTGCGTTTCTTATCTGCCTATAGTTTATCCATTATAGAGTGAGTAAGTCGTATAGATTTTTTAAAATTTGGAAAGGGCATTATTACGGTCAGTGATTAACTTTTTTATACCAGGCATATGGCTTGGATACTTGTCGATGTCACATAAGGAGCATAGATTTCATAAATATGTGTTATATTGCCTGTTTTTTTTAAAAAAATTCTAAATTATCATCTAAATTATTGAAATAAAATATATCGTTCCAGATATATTTTTTGAGTCCTCAAGTCTAAATGTTCTTAGTTTTAAAATACAGAGAGTTAATTTAATTTCACAAAAAATAACTTCAGTGGTTTCATATTTATCTACCCTGTATAATTATGACAGATCATGATTCGTCATTTTTTAATTCCTTGAGTTGTTTGGATGCCGCAAAGCATGTGCTGTTATGTCTATAGTAGCGATAAAATTTAATGCACCAATTTCTTAGAAAGTTCGGACTATGTTACACAAACTAAGCAGAAAATAATACCTGGTATACCACGATATACAAGCTACAGGCAAAAGCATCAAGTTACGAAATAATTTATTTCATAGTTTATTATAAAAATTGGCTTGCCAAGTTAACAAAACAGGATATCTCCGAACCGTGATGTTTGATTTTGGGTAATATGTGAGATGTCATGAAAACCATAAGCATTAATCAGAAACAGTTTGTTAAGAACAAAAAATAGTAGTTGGACGTCTGAACATATCGGTAGCAACACTTTTATATGTAAACATTTTAGGTCTGCAATGCCAACAATTCATAGATATATTTTTATGATATGCAGTATATATTCATAGATATGCAGTAGAATATTTAGAGGGAACTAGAAACAGTATCGTAAAGCTTTGGATCGTCCATAATTTGGTACCCTTATCTCACTCATAGCATCATATCTATCTAACAAAGTTCAGTATGTATTTTTTAATGGATTTACATCAAAAACATGTATTGCCATGTCGGGAGTAGCACAAAGATCCAACCTTGGACCCTTATTATTTTTAGCATCCATTAGCGACAACTTATACTATAGATCATCTACCCCGAGTATTCATTCGATCCATAAAGATTTGTATCGTCCATAACTTAATTACCATCATAGAACAATTTAAACTAAGCCTCAGATCAGTAACTAAAACACAAATGAAAACCGTTACAAATGAATACATTACAAATATAGTCACAATATGTATCTAACGTACTTAACAACCAAGGACATAACACTTACACCGACCTTGATGAAATGTTGGATCGCATAGTTTATGAAATACTAATAAACAAGCCGAGAAACTTTGGATTTGGTAACTCCCTTATGAGAGTCATACTATCTATAGCATGATATCTATCTAATAGAGTTCAGTACCTATGTGTTTTATAATGTATTTGCATCAAAAACATGTAAGTCCATTTCAGGAGTGCCACAAGGATCCAAACCTGGACTCTTATTATTTTTACGATTTATTAGTGACTCAATTTATATATTATAGATTGTGAGTGCACTTTATTTATAGATTAAAAAATGTACCATGGTGTAGAAAATTTAAGGATTGACTATTTTACCAAATCACAATTGTATAAGAATGAGAATTGGGTGCGCTAGCAATAATATCCAATTGGACATTGAAAATGTGAAAGTATGAGCTTTGCTCTAAAAAAATAACCACTATATTCTCCTTGTGGAACTATGAAATGTCCATATTACCATCTTAAAATGTTAGAATTCATTCTTCGAAACTGTCACACCCTTTAAGATCCAGTAGCATTAAAATACTTCTGTCAAAAATGTTTGAGAAAATTTCAAATTTTTTGCCATCTCTGTTAAAAACTCCGGTTAAAACTCACACCTTTTTGATTAGGCATTATATTTAGATATAGTCCATTTCTAAACATCATCTCGGTATAATGTTCTAATCTCTTATAACTTGCACCAAACCGACAAGTCAAGGCAACGGACTAATATTAAACTTATTACAAATATTATTATTTATATTTCATTTCAATCCATGATGTTATCCATATACAGTGTTCAATTTGTTTTAGAATATCTGGCATATAAATCAACAATATTTCAACACCGATTTCTCTAGGCTGTGTATTAACATCGCCTTGCTTTACTTTACATCTACCAAAAATTCTGAAAATAAGCAAAAACGGTAATGGATTTGTTATCCATGTGGTATCGAGATATTTAAAGACTTAAAAGAAATGGATTAGTGTCATGTCATGATGGCATTATCAGATACCTATGGCAATGATAACACGGTCCCTAGTTTCCCAGTTAGATATTACATAGGTAGTTTTTTAAAAATCAGAAATTTTTAGATATAAATGTGTGGCTATATAATATAATTATATTATGGATATAAATGTGTAGATATTACATAGGTTTCAATCCTAGTAGGTATTGTATCTGTAAAACTTTTCGTACTGTTTTTTTTTAATAAATAGCAGTCAGGCAACTTCACAGACCATCTTGATCGATTCCTTGCCCTTAAAAACACATATTTAGACACCCAAATGCTGAGTATGACTCATAGGAAAAGAAATATATATACAATATAAAATTTATGTCTAAATCGGTGTCGGCCATTTTGGAAAATGGGGTCTGAAACACCCGGTCCAGAATTTGGTGATGTCTATTGCTATTTCAACTATTACAGATTTGTCTATATGACAAATCTGTAGGTACTAAAATTTTTACGGGACTCCAGTACAGAGAAATATATAATTTGTTCTTTACTTTCTTTTCATACTTTACTTTTCATAAATACTAAGAGGATGTTCTTGAGCCCGCGCACTACCATTGCACAATCAAATTTCAGAGGTATATCGAGACTTATATTCGACGTATATCGAGTAGGGCATATAGTAAATATTTTGGTCCTTCGAGCCGGATAAATTTGACGGAGAATGCAGCAAATGGTTGTTATACTTGAATTGTCCTTTTAGAACTATTGTTTTTACGTGTCGCTGCCAGTTGCATACTCATCTACATACGGCTCAAGTATAAAGAGAACCTGCGTAGAATAAAGAGTGAGGCAACATTTTTGAAGAAAAAAGTGCACATTGTGATATGAGAGGTTAATATATAACTAACGATTAGGAATTAGTTATCACTACGAGAATCACCAGAATTTTAAACAGGCATTTTTAACAAAACCATGCATTTTCAAAACCTGTGTTCATTATTATTGTTTGTCCCTTGGACATCGGCTTTCGGAGTTTCAGTTTTTATGTGGGTGTGAGACGAAAAGTGAACACTGACTTCTAATGTGAGAATATCTGCGGTGTTATATTTTTGCATCTCATTTAGTGCCTTATTTGCAAGCCGCTAACTGTATTATTTCCAATGTCGTATTAATAATTAGTTTGTGTTTTTTATTCAATGTCTAAATTGCGAAACTGCTTTACGAGTATATTGTTAACAGACATAAGCCTAGACGGAGAGACCTGTACTACATTAATTACATGACATTTTTCACTTAAGAAAACAATTTCTCGAATAACTAGACGCGTTCAATAAATCTCTCAACATGACAATTTCAATTTTATTTCTATAAGTGCATTTGCATCTATTTTTAGATTTATTTTTGCAGCCATGTATATACAGCGATCATTTTTCTGCCTGGTCGAGGCAATAAATATATTTTCTGCCTACGCACGGTCAGAATATATGGTATAAAAGATAATGTACAACACATTTCGTTATTTTTTCACATACCTGCCTGTGGATTGATAGTTTCTGGTTTTACATATGAAATACCCAGTTGACGTGCACCCCATAGAGGTCTGTGATCTTTCAATATAATTTTACAATAATTTATTAAGGTGGTAGAATCTGAACAGTTCATGATTTAGGCACTGCAATTGGAATTTATGGTGGCGTCTCGTTGCCCCCGATTAATGCTATTGGTAAAAAAATAGTGATCATTCACAGCGGCGGGTAGGAACCTTTCGTGGATGATGTCTAATTGTACCAACAAAACAAGTGTTTTACCATTAATATTATTTTACCCCTTGGTGTTTTAAAATAGCAAGCATGCCCCTCAATAATTTTGTAAAAATCGTAACGTAAAAATCTGAGAGAATCAAAATAAGTACCAAAGAAGTCTGAGAACATATGCGTAAATCGTAAATTGCCAATTATTATAACAATATAAGAATTTAATAATTTTAAATACACCGAAAGAATAATCTACCATACCTCACGTTATCGTCAAATCGGTATCGCTCTTTGTTTCCCGATATAATTACTTTTCTTATCATCGTCCATTTTATCAAATCTTTTACCAAATGGTGTGCTTTGGTACGTTACAGAAAAAAATATTTTTTTTACTTCTTGGAGCTATTCTTGAAAAGAAGAGATCCTTTAGAAAGAATAGGCTTCAGAAAAGATCCCCGTTGGAAAAATTTAAAAAAATTGATTTTTCACTTTGTTATTAACAATAACAAAAAATAAGGAAAGTGACATAGAAATAAAAAAATACTTACAATTATATAAAAAAATAGAGAAAAAAATTTCACATAACATATGGCACATGATTGTTTTTGTTATTTTTTGAAGTATTGAAAAAAATTATAACACGCAAATTAATTTGTTTATATCAAACAAATAATATAAGCAAAAAAATATTTTTTTTCAGAATATGGAAGAGCAATAGAAATGTTGATTTTATTTTCACCTCTAAAATGAAATTATAAATATTGATGGTAGAGTTCCGGGAGGTGGGTTTAGATTTTCGATATCTGCAATAGTTGTTGAGATATTTGCATAAACCTAACCCCCCCACCTTTTTTCAAATAAATTGTTTATACGTTTTTACCGACCTCATTTCAAATCTTTCAAAAAGTTTCTAGATGTCAATCTAAATCGAATGAGCCCTAAATCATAATTTTTAGTAAATGTTAAGATAAATTCATCAAAATGGCACTTGTTGACTGGACTACAATCTTGATAACACTTTTTACTTCTTTAGAAAATATGAACTGAAAATATTATGTCCGTATTATTCAAAAATTACACTTGAATAAGAGGTATTTTAATTTGTAATTTTTTCGCTGTAAAAAAATAAATTTTTGCTAACGTGACTCTTATTTTATTCTTTTTTCCAACAATTTTTTTTGTAATTTTGACATTTGTCCTCTTGTAAACTCAACCCGTGAACATACTGTATACAAAGGAAACTTTTAAAGTTCATGTTTTTCAAAAGTAGTGGTTTTAACTTCAACGTGGAACAGATAATCTCATCTATTTACATTTGATATAATAGTAAACAATAATACCGATGATCCTTACAATAAAACACACAGTAATTTTTGTTGTCTATTTGGCCGAACCAATGTTATGCGCAAATCACCAATTTCTAACATGTGCAATTTATTTATTTCAATTTCCAGCCTGTATGATACAGGTGATAGTTTGAAAAGTATAATATTCTCTTTGACTTTAATGATTATACGTTTATTTTTTTGTTTCCTGTAATTGAGTATTTTACCTGTTGGAAATAAATGGGTTTATGATTATAAAAAGGATATATTTTAGAATTCTCAATTTCATTCCTTATGATTAGATTTACTTTGTGCTAATATTTAGTTACGTGTTTATTCGAACAGTCCACGACTTCCAACATGCGAATTAGTACTGCTAGTGCAAGAGCTAGAACCACAGTATACTTAGTATACTGTGCTAGAACGACGGAACGGCGCCGGCCGGCTCGGCGACGTTGCCGTCGCGAATTAAAATAGAGTTCGTATGCACTGGCTTAGGTATCTGGACCCTAGAAGCTGTTTGCTGCGCAGGGTGATGATGAAAAATGACTATACAATAATTGTATAGAATGGTAATAATTGTCTAATAGTTACAATCGTCTTCAGAAATAAAAATTATTATTATTATCTGTCATGAATGCGTTATATATTTATGTTCTCTTCAGAAGAAGCACTATTTTGTTTTTATTTTTATTGTTTTTTATTATTTTTATAGTTATCAATACTATTTTTATAGTTATCAATTAATGCCTACCAATGCTAGAGATGCTTTGCCCAACGAAAGCGCGACAAGGTATTTTTACATAATACTAATTGTCGGCAATCTTGTTTAGTGTACCATTAGCGTATAGCAAATGACAGGTTAATAAGTATAATTAAATCTAATGTTTTCCTAGTATAAAAATCTTAAGCACGTACTAATTATAAATTAAAATGCAACTGTCCATTGTTAGAATATGCTTTAGATATAATGGCTTGTAATTTATTGTTGTAAGAATACAGTGTGTAAAACATAAAAAGTTTACGAACTTCATTTATAAACTTTATACCCACATGTTAGTTCGACACTCATAGTGTTTTGGCTTCCATTATTTTGGTGATGGTTATAACAACGTTTCGAATGCTAGGTATCTGCAATCGTCTTCAGGTGAACTGACAAATTTGGAAGCCGTGTGCGTACGTATTTATATACACCTTGGAAACTGATGCGCTACGAGATGGTTGATTAACTATCGTCGCTTGTACCATGATGAGCGGCTAATAGTTTCCATACATTAGGTATCTCCACCTTCGGGTAGCCTGCAGTTTAATTCATCTCAATGGATACCGCCTCGCCTCCTTAAACTTGTTTAAACCAGACGCGAATGAAGATGTTCCATATTTATCATTTCCTGCTTTGGTTTTTGTTATATAAGTTCTTCCTCAGTATCTTATGTGAAGGAAGACCAACCTGTATCTCTCTGTGTCTGTGACCATTTTTTTTCCGGATATTCCTTGTGTCAAGAATTACAACCCCTTGATGAATGCTTTAACGGCCCCGAAGTAGGGATGTTACGAGAGAAATATACCTGTTACTTTGGAACAGGTTTTTATTTTTTTCAGTTTCTTTTTCAAGCCAGTATTGGGATTATGCAATGTCAGTATGGCTTCAATATCTGTTAACGATCAGTATTAGCGATTGTAAAGGTAGTCCAATAAAGATCTTTTTCAAAAAGTCTCTGCAAGATGTTTTTTTCAGGGTCGATTTTTTGGTCCAACCAAAAAGTCAGACTCCACACCCCTTGTAGAGTGTTGCAATAGGGGTAGTTTCTTTTTCCTCTTTTTGAAATTTTCATTTTCCAGCTTCTATACATAATAATATTCTTTACAACTTTGCCTAATAATTTTTTTTTGGCAAATTTGGTTTTTGACGGTTCAGTGTCCTTTATATGGAAAAACATATTTATTTATTATGGTTCGGGAAATATACAAACAAAAGGCTGAATATCTGGTATTTTGCAAGGTTGATCGAGAACTGTCTCTTGAGTTTCCAACCAAAAAATCGCAGTCCAACCCCTTCGGGTTGTGTGGGAATGAGTTCAATTGACAATTAACATTTACACGTAAATCACTGAAAACACAAAGGTTGGGCAAGCTCGGGGCCTTTTTTTCAAGTGCTTATATCTCGTCTTCAGTAGAAGTTCGTAATTGTGCAAAATACCAGTGCAAAGTATAGACATATGCGAATGGTTTAACAAGAATTTTAGTGAGATATTATACAGTTTTCACAAAATTATTACTTTTTTAAAAAGTTATATTTGTCCGAACCTGCCCCACTACGGGGCAGCTCCGGACATAGGGTGGAGTAAAATCGGACACTCCTTTTGTAGTAATGTAGTAAAGTAATTTTTGCAACTACTTATTTGTACCTCTTTATTTAGAAACTTAAGTAGCAACATTTATAGTATTTTTCTAGTATTATTGTAAGTGTATCTAAAAAAGTTAATGTTAATTTTTAAAAACGATCCGTTCGAGAAGGTCCAGTAACTGAGGTTGGTGGAGGAAGTTTTACAATCATATCTCGCCTCGGAATGGTTGATTCATCTTTTTCAACGGTAAAATGAGAACCATTCATTGATTTTCTCCTAAAACTGACCGTGTGTTCTTCATTAATTTTCTCGAGAACAAGACCTACATAGCACAGTGTTCGGTTTTTCGTCGCATATTTTACAAGCAAATAGTCTCCCACAGATATTTCTTCAACATCTAGTACTGCATATTAATGTCTGAAACAGACATATCAGCTCTTGATTTTTTTCTTAAGATTCGTAGGTAAATCATCGGTTCTTAGTAGTTCTCTTAGCATTGCTTTTCTCCAATTTCTAGCATTTTCTAACTCCTCAATCCTTTCTTTTTCCAGGGTGCTATGGATTCTCGATTTTCCTAATTTTGGTCTTTTGTTCGTCTTTTAGCGCAAGTTTTGGGAAAGGGTTTTTCTTCGCTCTCATTTCCTGAATCCACAATATTAGTCTGTTGTTTTCTTGCCTTGGAGACATAATCATGAAGATTCTTACGAATACCTTGGTATTTGGGTATTTCGGGTCGATCTGTCTTTCGTATGTACGTTTTGACCATTCTATAAACAAAAATACGAAAATAAGTTTCAATAGCAAAGTGTGGGGCAGCATCGGACTGTCTGAAGACGCCCTATGGTGCAGCTTCGGACAGTCTGAAGCTGCCCCATATGCTTTGTACTGGCCACAACAATGAATAAACTGAATGTTTTTGCATGATGTCCGGAGGTGCTCCATGTCCGAACCTGCCCTATCTTACCCTAAAAGCTGAAAAAATAAAAGAAACACCCCTCTTGCAACACCCTACAAGGGGTGTGCAGTGTGACTTTTTTGTTGGATACTATACCAGTAAGCGTACCTTATATCACGCATGTGCCTTATAATTGTTTTTTTGTGGATCCCAACTACGATAATACTCATTGATTTGATATGTACTAGTCTGTACCTGGGAAAGTAGTCTTGCCATGCCATCACATCCAGCGATTTAAAGGAGGCTACTCGTAATATGGCTATATGCCATCACACTATGATCCGACGGAGTGCACATGTCAACTTCCTCGAGGATTAGGGCGACAAAACCTGTGCAGTGACCTCAGTTGTAATTGGATGTGATGTGTACACACCCGAAAGAGCTGCAGTGTCGTGAACTGTTTGGGTCGGACGCCATACTGGAAGCTACGGAGTCGTTGGTTTGCGCTAGTGAACTCCAGTATTTGGCAAGGCTGATGAGTATTTAGGGGTAGGATTACGGGATCCTAGATCTTTGCTAGTAAAGATATGAGACTGATAGGAGTGATAGGTCGATATCTACCTAGATGTCTTTTAGGTTAATGAGTTTTGGGATCGGAAATATTTTTTATTGACTAAGCACAAATCTGATCTTGTAAAATTTGTTTTAGATAAATTAATAGAGTAAGGAACACCTACTTCCAGATTAATCTGTAACTAATTCCTTGTAATTCTTCAGAGCATTGTATATTTTTTTGTATTCGTATTCATTACGAATTCTATACTCGTGTCCTCATAGCTATATCATTAAATGCCCATTACATAATATACTAAATACATAAATGTCGCCAAAATTAAAGCCGGATTATAATATCAAGGTAGAACTACAAGTGACTCATCTAATCTTCTTAAAAAAAACGTCGTGTCTCGAAATTATATTTCCTCATATTATTTGTGCACATTATCTCTTCCAATTGGGTAATTAGGTATGTTCAAAACGAGTTTATAATTACATATCGAAAATAATACGTCCCGTCATAATATAAGGTTGTAAATGATTTTCTCTGGTACCAATAAACATTTTAATCGGCCTTCGCTTGTATTTTTTCGCACTAGTCGTTCAGTGCTGCGTCTGATGAAGCATTATTAATAGAAATACAAAAGTGCAGTAAAATATCCCACGATTAAATACTTATATATACTATATAATTACATATTATTTCCTCGCATAAGGTAAATATTGCAATAATTAATTACTAAATACTACTTGGAAATCCGCTAATAATTGTATTTTATATGGAAAGTCTCTTCATTGCCTTTATAGTCCAATCAATCTACGAATACCTATAATTATGACGATAATAATTATAACAAAATTGTTAACAGGATAAAAAATATGGTCATGTATAGAAAAGTAATGTAATATAGTGTTTATATAGCTCCAAGTTTTTAGTTGTAAACAACCTAAAGAAATAAAAAGTAAAGGAAACTTACTTACTTACATACTTCTTTACCGATTCGTTGAGAGAGAGAGATAGAGATAGAGCGATAGGTATTGTAAGAAAGTGAAGTAGTGTCAAGGACGCATCCTCCGAAAAAAGATCATCATCCATTTGGATCAGATTCGAAAGCACAATCCAGATATATCCAGCAGGATATGCATAAGTAATATTGTATTCTTGTTAATTCCGATTCTGTCACGATCGTTTATAAATTATAAAAGTAAAAGCTGCATTCGCTATCTCTGTTTCTCATTATATCAAAATGTCATATGCTTTATCTCACTTGCGAGACGAAAATGTTATAAAATGTGTCGTGACGTGACCTTGAAAAATCACTCTCATGCGGCTAGAAGTATTCACTTCCAAAAATTAAATTAGGCAGTTGTAGTATTACCCTGCGCACACAATCTAGCAACATTTATGTGGGCAACAAAAGTTTGCCTAAGCTAACTCAGCTTAATTTAAAAAAAATAAGAAAATAAATAAAGTGGTAGGTTCGTACGGTGGGTATCGAAACGATTAATTACACGTGGACGCCACTGACATTTACGCAACGTTCAGGCGGATAATACACAGTCCAAGGTGCAATGTATACTGATGAAATAAATCGAAGTATCAAACGATTCGACCAAGATTCCAAGTGGAAAGAAAATAATTAAACGAAGGGTCCAGGTGAAAAACTGAAGATTCCAAATGAAAGACCACCTGAAAGACACGACTAATAAGTTAGGGTCCTTATATGAAAAAAAAATCAGGTTAAGTGAACACAAAAATAACTTACTCAAATGTGGAAACTGAGGACTAAACCGGCATAATCTAGAGGGCACAGAAAGAAAAATAGGCATTTACCACGAGGTATAAACAAAATCGCTTACCTTAATTTGAGAGTTATTAATCCTCCATCAGTCGTATGTGCACGATTTATGGTTTTGATAAAACCATAAAAACACATAAATAGTGACCCCTGCCCGCGAATCCCAAACTATTTTGATATTAACAACGTACTTTATGTAATAAGGAGACACTTAAACTCGAAACCCGAACCGGCAGCCAAACCACGCAAGTGAAACAGATGGAACCTCGATGTTCGGAACGGGAAGTCCGGAAATGAGATTGGTCTCGCCTCATACGAGCCACAGAATAGTGGAAAAGAAAGTATCAGGGAACGAAAATAGGACTTGTTCGCAACCTTATTCCATACCAATTACCTTTTTAGTCGTCTCACAACCTTAATAAGGCGAATAGTATAATATTTTGTTGTAATGATTGCATTTATGCAATATCCGTTAAGAAACTTTATCACTATAAAACAATTTATGATATACTCGATGATACCACAATCTGTAATTATTCATACCTTAGTCCTAGTCAAGAATGATAGAGGGCGCCCCAATAACCTTTTCATCAGAGCCAGTGACATGGTACGGAATAGTTGCGGCCGTCCGGCATTATTACTCCATCGCATACCCGCGCAAAGCTTAAACGTATTACTCCACAATATTTACGATTTAAAAATATCTTTCTTTTTGAGCAATTGTTACAAAATACTATTTATCTGAGCCTATTTCCATAAGTTATTACGGCGTTAATTATGGAGTATTGGAGTATTACGGAGTAAATATGGCCGCCGTGTTGTCGGTTCAAACGAATGCGGTACTCACACTCAATTCATGTCACTCAATTCATGTCACTCAATTCATGTCACTAGCAAAAAGTGAACGTAACACTAGGTATTAAAAGTATCTTTCCATTGATGTGTAATAAGTTATAGATTAGTGCACAAACCTTCAGTTTTAGTAAACAATAAAAAAAATTTTTTTAAATTTTTTTAACCTAACTTTAAAATTTGTTATATGGTAAAAATATAGACCTAAAAAAGAAGTTTTTTGACCGCGAAATTTAAAAAAAATATTTTTGTAAAAAATTATGCTCTTGTCTGGTCGGGGAATTATTGTAGAGCAACGCTTAAGAACTCAAAATCTTCTTTAAGACTTATACCATGTGCAATGTGCATATAAGTAAAAGTGAATTTTACGCCATTAAAAATTTGGAGACATTTTTTTTTATCCTGTTAACAATTTTTGCATGGGCTCGCGTAGATTGATTGGACGACTATTAGATTGAAATTCCAATGTCAGATGGCTCTTAATTCTAATGCCAATCAATCGTATGTTTTGCCCAATTTTTTGCATGTTTTGTAATAATGAAACAGCGAATCTAAAACTTGTTGATGGTTTGTATTAGCAAACGTTTGTGCTTTCACGTATCCCCCGTGTAATTAAATTATACGGTGAAAGGAGTATTTTTCATCGCCTTTATATTGCTATTGTAATTACATATCATTTGCATACGCTTAAAATATGCATTTCCGTGTTTGTTTAATGCCACAGGAATGATTTATAATATTAAAGATGTGGTAAGACTCAACGGAGATGATACTGCCATACAGAATCGATACAAATGATATAATGCGCGTGTTTAGTCGATAGCACGTACATTGATATTATTAGTTTCCCTTTGAAGCCGATTATCGACGAAGTTGGGTTTGATTATTGTTAATTTAAGTCTATATACACAAAAAGTAACTTACTACGTCTAGATAATGAGAGTAATTGAGATTTGAAAGTGATTTTCAAGTATTTAATCCTTTGATCCCATAGTACTTAATTCAGAAGGTTTATTGGCCTCGTAATATGAGTTTATTGATGATTAGTCACTAATTGGAGAATTTCTCGATGCTCGTCAACTCCCATAATTCCAAAGATAAATCCTGTATGACATACCATCAAAGGTCACATATTTTGTATCCACAGGATTTAATTCGAGTACGTGTTTACGTTATTTTATTATTTCAGTTGATCTCATAAGCGCCGAATATACGGGATGTCCCAGTTTATACTAGCAGGACTTCGCCAATCGATAGAGGATCTCATTTTAAGGTAAAAGGTCCATTGAGTGTGTCGAAAATGTTGCCTTCTGTTTGGAAACTTAATAATCAGTAAACAGTAGGTATCTTAATTTTTCTCAGTAGGTAACTTAATTTTGAATAAATTCACAACCCTTGTTAACTTGACGTTTTTATTGAAAACTGTGCCGGGTACGTAAAAATTGGAAGACTACTTATTGCTTCTACCTGGAACAGACGATTAAAATCATTATTTTTTATAAAAACCCCATATTCGAACAAATTCTAGGTTGAAAAGGGCACACGCCAGAAACGTGTCGATTGACAAAAATATAGTACTATTGAAGTAAAAAACATCTGCCAAATTTCAAATCCACAGCTAGTGTAGTTTCTTGGTAACTGGCGAAAAACTTGTATATCTCTAGACTTCAACACCCTCTATCTCGAAAACGTGGAACTTCTCCATATTTGTTAAATGGACCTTTTTACGTCAAAATCCTGCTGGTGTAAACTGGGATAACCAAAGCTGTTTGAATGTCTCTATCTCCCTCTACCTTCACTTGGCCCTGATTTATATGCGATTGAACATGTGCGGGACTTTCTGTGGATATGCCTGGATGAACTCAATCCACGAATCCACGTCCTGCTACGCTGCTTCATTTGAGCGAGTTTCATTTAAAATGTTTCTATTCCGTCTTTTTTGGTCTGTAACAAATGACAGGCAATTAAACAAAGCCATTTTTGTTAGATCTTATGCAATTAATTAGAAGCTAACATAATGCATGCAGATGTTATCAACACAAAGCCACGAATTATGGACCACGAATTATTAACAAATATCTCGTTTTTATTACGACAATCTTCTAATCCAACTGCGTTTGATTACCATTATTATAACGTGATTCCAATTTAGTTTACTATCTTATAAAGCATTTCCGAATGACGTAGCTTTAATGCACAATATTTATTATAATAAGGACATTATAAGTCAGCAATCAAGATAGAAAATTGTTACGAATTATAATGATTACGAGAAATTATTGCATTCTACACACCCTGAAAGTATTCGACTTTCAGGGTGTGTAGTGCATTTAATTTTACAAAGGATATGTGAATCATGATCTGACATGTCGATAGAAATTTGGATCCACACTTATCATCATCAGATTCCAGATATTTTATGATAATATCTGTAAATATTTCGTAAAATAATAAATGTAAGGTCTGAAGTTTGATGCTTATGAATAGGTAAGTATTTTATATGGTTTAGGGAAAGCTGATAAGACTTAATTGCTCGGAAACTCTTTGGTATCATCGTGCTAGTAGATGCCTTCTTTTCTATTGTTCTATTTTCATAGAAACTTCTGCGTCTTCTGAGGACTTGGTAGTTTAATTTTTTTAACTGCTTTCAAAACTCGATGTCATTGAATGATAAGATTCAATCAGAGGTATATACACTATCTGTTGGGGTTCCTCAGGGATCCATCCTAGTTACAAAATCAGGCCAGTTCGGCTAACAATTATTGGGTGATAGTTGTTCATCTAATCTCTTATTACCTGTATAGTTCTGTGTTATTTCCTACTATCATCATTTCCTGCTATTCGCTACTAGGTTATGCTTTTCTAGGACTAAGCTGAATAACACTGCTGATAAGAGGTCTCAATTTACTTCTCTTGTTCTATTTATATTTTGTTTCTCGTCATTTGCCCTAGTGTTAATAGTATCATATTTCTTATCTTTTTACTGACTCAATTCCAAATTTAAAGTCTTGTGGACAAATCCACCACACGAATTTAATTATTTCGGCCTCCGTCACAATTTCCAATAGCCTAGGTTTGTTAAGGTATTCACTGACGTTTCTTATGGTCATCCAGCTCTTGTATATAATTCCCTCCATGATTATAGGATGAATTTGTTCTTCTTCGTCACTGTCGCAATGTTCTTTTTAAAGATATATCATTGTTTTCTAGCTTCTCTGTTCTTAATTGATTAAAACTCCTTAATCTGTAATTGCAGTAACAAGGCGCCTTTTTATACTACAGTAAACAGATTCAAGTATTAATTAAGATCAACCTTGGCTGCACTTTTCAAGATATATCATAGCCATAACAATATAGGGCATTATTTATGGCAGCTAATGGTAACCATAAATCTGTAAATAACCACAAACATATTTGCCTTCGACCTACATAAAGACATTACGAATTTAATTACAACTGTCCATTAGTCTATAGCTGGGATAGGAAATTAATAAAGCAACTTCCAATTTGAACTGAATTAGAAGCAGTAATGATAACAGACGTGTTTAATAAAGGTGATTGATCCCATAAAAAAATATCACACGAGCTGTTGCAGCAGATGTTCCCGTGTCTAATTTTACAGGCTCGCGTTCCGTGGTGGTTTAAAAAAAAATCGGTTTAAACTTAAACGAAGACGCGAAGTGTTTACGATAACCGATCCGTGCTTTCAATTTGTTAATAAGTTTTCTAAATAAACACGAGTGCGTTGTGTATACGGAATAGTTATTAGTCAGGGAGAGCCGTATTTAACACAGAAAAGTACAATTTTCCGTCTCACAGATTGTTCGTATGCGGTAATTGAGATGGGAATTGTGTGGATGTAGGAACTATGTAGATTTTTTTGGATATATTTACCGATTAATGGTTTTGTTTCTCTAAAAATTCTCTGTGCGCCAGTGCAATTAAGTCAGACCTTGAAATCGGACGATTCATTTTTTATGGTAAATGGGAATCCGATGAACAGTTTCTGAGTTAGGGGTCATCAAAATGACTTTTTAACACTTTTATTATTAGCATCACCTGTATGTTTGTATGTAACGGAATTTTCGCACGAGATTTCCACCAATTTCAAAACTACAGATTAAACGGAGCCTTGTACACTTATCAAGGTCCGATGATCAAAACTATGGTGATCCTCACGTGGTGATCCTCACTCAGCACGATCACCAAAAACCAGGATATTAAAAAATGTGTCTCTCATTGGCGCATTCGCCACAATATAGAATTTAAGGATCGCAGTTCTAGTAGTTATTTATCTTGTATAAGTATGCAGTTTCTTATTTAGATACAAAACTCGAAACTTTTTTCTCGACTGGCAGAGTGTTTTTTGCTTAAAAAACTGCTTTGAGCGCAGAGTTTTTTTGCTTAAAAAAACTAAAAAACACTCTTTTATAACAAACCGAACTAAAAAGTAAAAAATAAATTATAGTTTAAAAAAACTAAATAAACACGTTTTCAAGGGAAACCGCACTGAAAAGAAAAAATAATTTTTATCACATTTATCATTTATATTTTTTTTATTTAAATAATATATTTTATATATTTATATTTTAATATATTTAAATAATGTACTGTATACTATTCGGAAGAAAATATTGTAAAGTGATCAAAAGTAATTCAGTAAATAAATAAATATATTTTAGTTATTCAGGGACCATATTTTTCTGACAGCCAAAACAATGATGTTTCTATTTGAAGTAGAGTTTGAACGGGATATAGCTAGTTTAAGAGCTTGGTTTCAGAATATGGTGATATATTTCTAGGGGTTAGGATATATTTGATATCGATAGGTGCTAGGGATGTTATTTAACTTTTAAATGAACTAGGACTAGGCCACATAATGCCTCCTCTGTTACCAAGGGGTCAACAACAACTTACCACCAAAGAGGAAAATGAGTCCCGCCTACAAAAACAAGATGGATAGTTGATTCAAAAAATGGTTACAGTGTAAACTCATTATAACGAATCACAAGGAACCGAGATTTTTTTTTCGTTATAAATAGTTTTCGTTATATGGAGGGAAGAAAGAAAAGTAACCAAATTTCACCAATTACAATAATTCTTTATTTTATTTCTTTCAATAGATATAATTAAATTATTCCAAGCACATATAATCCGATAACTTTGCCTTTGCAACAGTAGATGGACTTATCCCTAAACATCTTCCATCTTTTCTTTTCTCCCTTTTCTATCGCACACATCAAAGAAACTTTTTGGTCAACACATAACGCTTTTTTCTTACTGGCCATTTTGACAATTTCAAAGTTGTCTTGCGACTGATGTATGTACGATAGGTGCCTAGTGTGTTTAGTAACTGAGATCAAAATTTCCTAGAGACAATCTAATCTATGATTAATGGCACACGTATTTGAGGCAATTACATAACAATAACAAAAGAAGGACGCTGCTACAAGGTCAGGTGTCTTTCTTAGAAATTTCGGCTCCTCAAAGATTTAGTCGGAACCTTTTGTAAGCTTATTATAAAACAATTACACCGTAAAATACGTTTGTAGATATTTCCTGACTAGATATGAACATATTTCTTCGTAATAGAGAATGTGTGTTGCGCTATGAAGAGTGCGTATGGGTTTTGAGGTAAACCAACCAAATTATACAGATTTCTATATTATAGAGTGTTTTTCCTTATAACGAACGGCGTTATGAAGACTGAAATCTTCAGAAAATTTTACCGAAAGCCATTTTCCATAATAAATGTGCGCGGTCCTTTGTAGCAACCCAGTTTTTGACGGAGTATGTAGAGGAGTCTTAAAATAACTGGAAGAAAGTACCCAAAATTTGGAAAATATGTCCAAATTCAGTAATCAAATTATATACTAGAAATTAATACAAATATAACCATTAGCGACAAATATTGCATGTAACTTTTATCTCACATGCGTAAAGTAAAAATACATTTGTCCAACAAACTTATCCGTCACTTTACGCATGTGTTACATGCGATAAATAACATGCGATAGATATCTACGAAATGTATGTTTACATAAGGACCACTGTATTGTCTCAAATCGTTTACCTTGCACATTATGATCTCATTTTAAAATGATTGATGTTAAACAACAGGCATCAAAAAGGTTATTGTCAAAATCAGACTATAAGTAGCCAGGAACACAATCAGGCATTAAAGTCATTAAGATTATTCGTATATCGTGCAACCAACCTTGCCGAATTCAGTGAATGGAGCACCGCGTAGGCGGCTGCCCCGGTAGAAATACAGAAACAGAGACGAGCTAATGATTTTTTTGCATGTAACTGTTGAATTTTAATTCTGTTGTGCAGCTCGATGCTGCTTTGACCTTCCTTTTCTGGTGCTTGTTTTAACACTTCAGAGCAAAAAATAATTTGGGGATTTTTTTTCTGGGTATTTTTAAGCACCGCATTAATACTTTAGTAGACTATCCAAAAAGTAAAAATAATGGGTTTTGTAATAATTAATATAAGCCGTATTATATCGGTTGACATTTCGAAGAAAAACTCGGTTGAAATTAAAAGTAAAAATAGGATACCAACATAGGAAGAGTTGAGAGCTCAAGGTTTATTTATTTTTATTAAATATTACTTTAATCTTTAGCGCAAGAAAAACGATATTATGTTTTTTTTATTTTATTAAAACAAAGGGTGACCCATAATGTAGTGACATATTTTGAAGTCTTAACTTTGCCTCTGAATAACCTATATATCCTTATTTTTAATGATTAAAGTACCAATCAACAGGCCTAACGGACCAATGCCAGAAAGGGAACCAAGAGAAAAATAAGTTTACAATAATATAACAAAACAATGAAAATAATTACCTAACATAAATAATCAACCGAAAGCATAAAGAAATCTAAAAACACTAAAGCAAAGGATTAACAAAATAAAAAAGAAAATTACACTGATTACAATTACAATAATTATACAAAATACAGGAAATAAGTACAATAGGTACAGTAAATATTGATTAATAAAAATAACAATAAAATAAATAAATGAAACTAACAAAAATAAAAATGAGGCCAATATTAAAAACAAAGAAAAAGTTACTTATTAAAAGTTTTTTTTGTAAAAGAAAGCAAACAAGAAAAAATATCGAAGGACGAACTATTATAAATATTACAAATATTACTTAAACGAGAAAATTTTCTAAAGTTTGTCCGCGGAGTTGCTAAATTAAATATATTTGTATGGCGTGAGGCCGTTCTGAGAATATGCAAGTTAAGCATGCTTAGAATCCCAGTACAATTAATATGATTGTGAAGCAGTTTATAAAGAAAAAATAGGCAAGCAAAGTTACGTCTTTTTACTAACAGAGTAGGTAAGTGAATTTCTGTCAAGAAGTTGGGATTGAGGAAAACCAATGGATGTATATACACCGTCTTAACGAAAGGCCGAAAGTTTAAGAAAACTGCGCAGAACTCTATCCAGATTGTCAATATAAGTGGAATAATAGGAGACCATTTAATTGAGGCATAGGTATTCAGCTTTAGAACGAACTAGAGAAACATAGAGCGTTTTAAAGCAAGAAAAAAACCTAATTTCCTTAACAGTATACCATAATCAACCATATCGGGAGACATTGGAGAAAGTATATGTCAGTTTGACACCCTCCATCAAAGGCCGATGAAATGAATTCGAGAAAGTAGATTTGTTACTGTCGATCTACCGCGAAAAAATCCATGCTGAAAGTCACATAAACAGTTCACATGTATTTCAGATAGTAACAAACATTTTCGAAATTATTAATAATTACAATAGGTCTATAATTGCATATATTTGTCTTTTCGTCTTTTTTTAGTATGGGGATGATATATGTAAGTTTGGGGTGTTGTTCCATAGAAAAATTGTCTATTTGACAATTATAACAATTATAAATCTCTATGGTTCCATTTCAAAAAAATAGTAGTATACAGAATGTAACTTTACATAGTTATTTTTTTACTTGAATTTTTATGCTTTGGTCCTGCATTTTTCCTGTATTTTTCTTTCTTCTAACACCAGATTTTTCTATTTCTAACACCAAAAACTTACCTAGGGGTTTTTCAGAAGCAAAGGTACTTCAAAATGTGTCACTACATTGTGGGCCACCTTTATATTTAAATATTTTTGAAAGAATACATCTGTAGAAAAATATCAGTGACATGTATATTTGATAAACCATTCTTCCCAGAAAAACAGAACAAATAGAGATTAGAAATTATATAGTGACTTTTTGATTTTTTATAACAAATAAATAAATAAATGGTAGTGATTTTTACGAGAAAAGTAACATATTATTTAGAAAATTGACACAAAAAAGTCGTTATAAAATTTTACGATTTTTATCATGTTCCTCTTTCTAACGTTGTATTTTACTTTAATATCTCTATTTTACAGTCGCATTTTAAAATGCATTTTGCACCTAAAGGAAAGCTGCTTGGCCTCTATACTTAAATTAACATATTCAGCTAAATCCAATCCATTAGGGCTTTTAATTTATTTTTGGTAAATTTTAATGACTCCTTGTTGAAATTATTAAAAACGTGGTTGAGTTCATTACATTTGGTTAGAAAATTATAGCAAAATGTTTCACATTTTCTAATTTTCCGCCAGGTAATTGTAGCTTATTTAACTTTAACATATAATAATTTTCAAATTATGTTGATTTGTTTGGCGACCTGTTAACCAAGTTCAATTTGATTTATCAAATATTGCGAAACTCGCGTGTACGAGAATCTTATTTATAATTTTCCCGGGAGGCAATCCGCGACAACAAATTGTGACCCCAGTATGACTAATTAATGCCTCGTAAATTAATCTTATTTTGATACAATTATATTAACAAATTTCCTATGTATCTCAATCGCAAAATTATATTTTATACTGACATAACATTAATACAAGATTTCGAATGCTAATTGCTTCGCAGAAAGACAATCAACTCTCGACATTTGAACAGTCATTTGTTTTTAATATCTGCAAGTTGTTGAGTATTCAATTTGGCAGATACCTATTAAAATAATACTATATCAAGCAATGTTCGGCGATTATTAATTACAAGTCCGAAAATGTATATACTATTCGAAAATCCTACTATTTTCCATTGTTTCATACAATTGAAGCAATTAAAGATACAGTCTTCATAATAATTTATCATCTGCTGCAGTTCATCGTTCTTTATGTCAGCTAGTATGCAGTGGTGGTTCGTAAAAGGAGGCAAAGGTGGCAGTGCTACATTTTTTTAATAAATATATCATTTTTAAATCTATGTCATGCCGGATTTTTAAATTTCGACAATGCTAACTAATAAATAAGAATATAAATGCTTATATATATCCCGTGTTATTATTATTTGCTAATATCATTTAGGTAATGTTATTAGCAAATAATAATTCTGCGAGTTTAAACTAAATATTGCCCCTTAGAATTATGAAATTGTAGGAAAACTGAAAATAATTATTATTGTCAACGTTGCCGAAGAACGAGGCGCAATATATATTTCTTTATCTATTTCTTTTCTTCTGTTTTCTTTTTGCCTTTATTTAAATGACCCCTACTTACGTATTTATGTTTTCTAATTTAAAAAACCGGTAGATATGTATGAATACCTACATTAATATTATTTTTTATTTATACATATTTTGAATAAAAATATATACTGTTATACAGAATAATTATTATTATTCGTAACGTGATCATTATCATATTACTTTCACGCTTTCCTTTTTTCTAGAATTAATCGAAATGACTCACTTAGGAGACTTAGGAAATCCACTGGACGTTATAGAATTCGTAAAACCCCTGAAGATAAGTCCGCTACCGCTACATGACCATGATATTTTATACGATCATCTTCATAATAACCATGGTAAGTTCAAGAGCATTAAAATTCTATGATTAACAGGCGATATGACCCTGATAGTAATTCTAATATTGTATATATAGTAGTTGGTATTTCGTATGTAGTAAACCCAATTCAAGGCGTAACTTAATAAGAATATAGATGAACGATTCTTACTAGGAATTATCAAGGAAGTCATTAGGTGTACCCAATGATTTAACGATATCGATTGTTGCAATAATTACTATTCCGACGGAGCTACTATATACAGAGTGCTCCTTCATTTTAATAATGAACCAAAAACCGGAAATGGAAAAAAAAATTCAAGAAAAATTACGTCATAATACCCTTAATTTAAATTTCAAATTTGTCGCAGAGGAATACCGTGGCGCCCAGAATTATTTTCGTCGCTAGACATTACGTGTGGTAGAGCAAAAACCGGAAATATTTTAAGGAAAGATATCATTACACTCTCAGTTCAATCCCATATTCCAGATTTGTCGCAGAGGAATACAGTGGCGCCCTGAAGAATTTTCGTCCTTAAACGTTACTGTGATAAAGCAAAAATCGGGAATAGCAAAAAATTCATATTTTAAGGAAAATTACGTCATTACACTCTCAGTTCAATTGCATATTCCAAATTTGTCGCAGATGAATACAGTATACAGTGAATACAGTGTCGTCAGTGTGATAAAAAAACTGAAAAAAAAGTCTGTTATTTCAAGAAAAATCAATAAAATTACGTTTTATATGGTTACTTGAGATGTAATTTCCAAATTTGACGATTTATTAAGAATTTATGCTTTTCCGTGTTTAATATTATTCCTTAGCAAACATGGTAATGCCACTGGCTGATTTTCTGAAATACGAATTTACATCAACTCCAAATTGTAATTACTGAACTAATATGTTATCCACTTCCGGCAATGTTGCCATGTTGTGCACTTGCTTAATGTTAAAATTCTTCGGAAAAAACTCGTTGATAACTTCACACCAATATTTAAATATACATAGGATAAAACCCGATTGTGACAAACGACATCGCGATTAAATCTTTTGCAGAACCTGAGTCACATCGAATGCCCGAGCTGCATGTTTTTAGTAACTTTCCAGTGGGAGGAACTGACGAAAGCCACGTGCAGAAAATCTCTGAAAATAAAATATAAACCAACAATATTTGCACGGGCAATTTAAGGCCGGACGACCTATATACATATACATAGCTATCGATAACAGAGATTAATGCGTTGTACTTGATTTTAGAGTATATTTATACATAAACAGAGCCGCCACGAGAATATCTGGAAATGCAATTTAAGTGGGACAAATAAATATATTAATAAATATATTCACCCAGTAAATCTCAGGAGTTTGTTTTTGGTTATGCGAGGATGTTCGACAGAAAAGTCAGTCTTAAGAAATGTTGAATATATCCCTTACTTTTCTAACGCACGGTAGAATGCAGAGTTGTCTCGGTGTCACCGGTGTCTGTTGATTTAGATTAAATCGTCAATAAATATTCTGAATTCCTTCCTCATTTATCTTTCGCTAATACAATTAACTTAACGACCGAGTTTGGTGAGCCAGTGTCAGTATTCCTCCACACTAACGTCTCGACCATTTAATAACTTACACATATTATAATGAAAAATCGCCCAGTTCTTTGTCCTCAAATTTATACATCATTAGTCTGTACCATTTTTCATGTTTCTTAGACGTTTATTATTACAGAATCGACTACAACTTATAACGTAAGCAACGCCTAGTGCGCTTCGATTTAATGCTTATTCAAGCACATGCATTCCCGAGTTTATTTACACGTTGCATTTGTATTAGTTAATAAAAACGAATTATTGTAAAGCAAGTTGATTTATTGCCCAGTGCTATTAGGAGACTTTAAAATTTAATCGACTCCAGCGGCTTTGAACACCATCTTTCCGGTAAATATTTTAATATCTTTTTACATCCATCGATTACATTGGAACGGCGTACAATCAACGGCTGTTTAGATTAAATTAGTTTATTTAATTATCAATTAGCTACAACTAATTGATCATTGTGCGTTATATTCCGTTTAACAAAAACGATTATCCAGGTTAGTATAGCGCAGAATTAAGAGAAACAGTTGGTAATAAGATTTTTTTCACATTATCAAAAACAAGTGTGCTGCATAATTATTATTTAACCCTCCGTGGGCGTCGGACGCAAATCTAATAATTATTGTAACATGTTCGGGCGCATTGTACCTGTGAGATACAAACGTTTTATTTGATAGGACGTCCGTTTTATGTTTATATATTCTCTATATCGTATATCTTGTGGCTCGGTCGGTTGAAAACATTTGTTCTCAAGCCATTTTAAAAGCGTTATCTGAAAAATAAATAAAATATGCATAAACGGGCGCAATGTATCTGTCCGATAAACTTAAAGAAGCGCATATATTACTGAAAAATAATTGTTAAAAATATCTTATAAACATACTTTATGACAAGAAATTGAGAAAGAAATAACAGTTAAATAATGACACACAATAGTCACTTCAATGGGCGCAATATATCTTACAGATAAATACTAAATACTCGGCACCCTAAAACTCCACAACATGGACTACACCAAGAGTTAGAGTGGAGAGTGGACTCATTGTCACTCAAGTCCACCCGATGAATTGCCCTCACCCCGGGAAAATAAACAAAACACTTAGATATCTCTTAGAGAATTTGCGCCCGGCGGAGTCAAGTAGCTAAATTAATTCAGAGCTCTCATTAATTCATAAATTAACTCATTAACTCATTTGTATCGATTATCAATTTTAAATTATGTTGGGAGTGTACATATTATGGATAATTAGGTACATTTTTCCATTCCCACGCTACTTGACATATCTAGCTCTGCCCCTGATTGGTGCATAATATAAACAGAGAGCGACGCTCTATGACGCTGTATGAATGAGAAGCACCAGCGACTGTACGTACGTAGAAAGTAGGTAGAGTCAAAGGAAGCAGTTTGGGTACTTCACATGGCACGTGGCGGTTGAAGCTAAAAGAGAGCAGAGTGTAATGGTAAATTACGATTACACAGAAGTACTTTTATCTTCCTCGACAACTCCCATCACAATAATTGGCGACATATGTCACATTTTTTGGCAACATGTTGTTTAATGGCTGCCCAACTCAATTGGATTAAAGTCGGGGTGGTATGGGGCCAATCTTACCGCACTATGGCCGTTTGCCATAGAGAGATCATCAATTTCCTAACACATATCTCGGAAATGTGGAAAGTTATATGTATAAAATGAAGATAATATTAGTTCACCATGTATACAGGAATATAATGATATAACGGTATCCACAATTTATACTGTCAATGATTAGTGTGATTCTGCATTGTTTAAATGTTTTCGTATTATTAATACAACCATTGTAATTGACCTAAATAAAACATTTCTAATTATATCGTCTTGTCTTAGCGGGAATTTTAATTGGTTTTATACGAGCTATACAGGTACTTACGGGTATTATTATCGTTTTTATATTGATCTTATATGGAAATTCATCACTTTTCCATTAGTACCTACTATACAGTTACGATGTATATTATCATATTAACGAATTCAATTTTGCAATGAAAAAATTATACTTATTTTCTTGAACACATTTATCTTTCCAATGTTGGATTATGAAATACAGATACGTATGACAACTATACTATAACAATACAATTTCCAAGTAGGTAAATCTAATTAGACCAAGTGCAATAATTCCAATATTACGAGATAAATATATTTTCACGCTTTGGGCTTCCTTTAATCATTGTTGCAGATAATGGAAAGCATTTTCGGTCATTTACTTTTAAACAGTTTCCGAAGTCATCCACGATAAGTATATAGCGCAGTATGAGGATTATATAGCGTTGGTATAACTGACGGCCTATTACGTATTTTTTACGTATTTATTTGTATTTACGTATTTTCGTAAATATATGGCAAGTTACGAAAATCAGCATGTCTGCATCCGCCACTCTCGTAAACTTTCTATGTCGACCTAAGACCGCTGGATGTTTTTAACTACATACAATACAATATCTAGCATTTGTCTGTCTGTTATTCGTCATGCACGTATTTTTTTTTCCAGACAACCCAGTTTTAAGCCACCACAGCGGCCACTTTAGACATAGGTTAGCCGAAGTTTGGGATCCGCATCCTCAATACGAGATAGATGCCTTTGGTCGCAAACTTTATTTAGTCTTAGAAAACAACGACAAATTCGTCTCACCTGGATTACACGTAAGTGCAAGTAAAATTTAATAGATACAGGGCGTTGTACAGTTAATTAATGAGAGTCTGCATAATTGCCTAGGTATAATTACTTTTTTGCAACACCCTGTAAATGTTAGCAAATTGTTTTAGATTACTCATTTGACTGGAGTATCCCACTCAAAAAAAATTGGTCTGTTAATTCGGGTCACTGACTCACTCTGCTCTGTATTATATGATTCTGTATGGTAATTATTTTTGCAGGTCGTTACCCATATCTGGGATAATCACACACATAGTGTCCGGCATGACCCCAGAATGTCGGGGTGTTTTTATACAGGAAAAGTCAGAGGTGATGAGGATTCCAGCGTAGCTGTCTCGCTATGCAGCGGAATGGTGAGTTATTTTATGTATACAATAACAATAATGCAAAAAGATTGTGTCTAATAACATATTGCGTGGCTTACACGGCGAGACAAGTCAATTATCTGTGCCTTCTTTCTTCTATAACATATACATCGGGTTAGACATCATAGACATTTCTTTCTTCTATAACATAGACATCGGGTTTCGTTTAGTTTAGTTTAAAATTTTCCATTTGTATCATTGCCTACTGTATTTTGGTTTAGAACTTTTTTATACCAATGCATGCCATCATTTTGAAAAATATCATTTCATTCCAAACAATAAAAATATTACTGCATGTTTAAAAAAAGTAACCGATATTTTCACCACACACGTGGAGTAAAGTACTTCTTCCGCGCGCATTATATTTACCTTTTTGAAGTGAAAACTTCTTTAGGCGCGCTCAGCACTTCTATTTTTGTGTGTGTTGAATGAGACTGGGCCGTCACGCGTCCCGCTCGACTATGTAACGCTCCTTTGGGTAAAGTCGGCTCGAGTCGACTAAGTGAGGGAGGAACAGTCGGCAGAGCGAGATAGTAGAGAGAGTTTATGCGTATTGAATGAGACTGGGCCATCACGCGTCACGTTCGTCTATGTAACGCTCTGTCGAGTAAAGTCCACTCGTTGACTAAGCGAGAGAGATAAACTTGATTCTAGTATTTAGAGCATATTTTAGCTTCCATATGCCTATTGCTTCATTCTTAGAATATAATAGCAGTGAAGAAGTCCAATCAGAGGAAAATTCCACAATATAATTCACAAATATTATTGTTTATTTTGTAACTAATATTACTTCATGGATACAGAGATAAGAATAAATAATTTTATATAACAATATCGATATTATCTTTTGTTGATTCACCGAACTAATCCATTATATAACATAAATGTAATTATATAAGTATTATAACAGGCGTATTTTTGAAGTGAATATTTATTTAGGCGCCTTAGCACTTTTATATAAAATAATAATACCCGTTAAGGGAGAAAACAATATCAGGAAGTTCCGTCTGGTCGGGTTTCCGTCCAATTGTTTTCCTCTGTGTATCGAATTGAATTGGATTGAATCGATTCGACTGTCGAAGTGATGGTCCATTGCAGTACTTGCTAACTAAGCGACATACAGTGGAGCCACATCTAGCGCCGGTTGCCTGAAGCATCTGTGTCACGGGCGTGTACGGTCAACGTGTATTAACGGGTACGGTGTATTGCGGGTTGTGGCAATACGAGCGGACGGTTACAGTATATATTTTAAAATTCGAAAATTAGATGTTTTCGCTTCTACACACCCATGTTTTTTTTTATGTTCACCATCTCCAGAACGCTAAGAGAAATTTACAAAATCGGTTTAAAATAGTCTTAATTCAGAGATGAGAGAATGAATTTAGAATAAAATGTCCGAATTCAGAGTTTGAAGTCTGAATTCAGAGATTAGAGTCTGAGGTAAATCAAAACACAAAATTCTTAGAATGAAAGTAACACAAGAAGGACAAGAAGGCGTATCAAGCTACATTGCAGGTTGATCCAATCTCATATAAAAAGTATTATAAAATGGAAATTTTCTAATTAACGTAGACAATTGTCATCCCGCTATTGTCGTTTACTTTGAATTACATATGGAGGTAAAATACAACATGCAAAAGATTGACAATATATTTTATAGTTTTAGAAAGGCTGACTATAATGCCTTATATTATAATGTTTAATTCATACCGACTGGAGTTTATTAAATCATTTTAGCGATGTTGATAGTTCTTTTTATTCTGAACTCTATAAACATTTTTATATTTTTGTGCCTACAACCAGAACTTATAGACGCATATATCCCGCTTGGTTTAATGCCAATGTTATAAAATGTACCTGCATTAAATATAAATCTTGGTAAATCTCTAAACGATACAATGACCCTAACGCGCTACTAGAATTTCAGTTTCTGAGGTAAAAAATTAAAACTGATATAAATGACTCATAGGGTAACGGAACCAAATATGGACACCCTTAAGCAAATTATTTTATTTTACAGTATTACAGTATTTACTACAGAATAATGAAATTACTTGTAGATAATTTCTAGGTTATGGGGATCCAAAAATTGTAGACAGAATTGGCGAAATTGTTTTAAAGGTATTTAAGAAATTCAAAAATAAAAAACCGATAAATGCTCATATTAGGACCCGGGGGCTCCAAATACGGGCACCATATTTGGAGCATGTAAATAATTACATATCAGGATTTTTCTATGTACACAAAAATAAGAAAGTAACCGAGTATAAACTGCTGTATTTTCGAAGAAAAAATAAACTAAACATCCTATGAATATAAGAAAACGTAATAAAAACATTGGTATATTATATTGAAGTGTGAATTTATGAAGTTTCATGAGCCCCACGTTGGGATGGCTAATTGTGATGAATGAAGTAAGCAGCCAAATGCTTAGCCAAATTTGTAATGAACTTGATATTTGTAATTTGTAATAAATAAAATTAATGAAGCCCTACTTTGGTATGATAATTTGTGATTAAAGAATTATACCACATTTTATATAGCTTTGCCTTGATGAGATAACTGTGATATATGTAATATGTTTTTAGGCTTTCTGTAGGAAAAATTATTTTATATTGAATATGATGGAGAAACATTCAATTTGATTATAGGATACTTACTCTATTTTCTTCCCTATTGAATCCTTCTCTGTTTTATGGGCGCCACTTCTATGAATACTAATTTTTATTTTAATTGAAGGATCACTTTAGTCATGAGCACTCTATAGTTTTAGAGGGGGTCCAATTAGATCTATTATATAAATTTATTTAAAAGATTATGGTAAGATGAAATTACTGACTCAAAATAATGAATTTTATAGTATGCAACATTTTATTAAATTAATTAAATTTTAGTGAAGCTCAAATTGTATTAGTTTTAAATTATTTCCTGAAATTTAAAAAAAAAACAAGAAAGAAGAAAACACTCGAAGTAGTTTCCACAAACACCGAAACACTTTTACTTCGCTCTACGTGCGTTTCGCCAACCAAGTTGGCATCATCCGGAGACGATTAAAACAGTCTTAATCGTCTCCAGATGATGCCAACTTGGTTGGCGAAACGCGCGTCAAAGGAAGTAAAAGTGTTTGACTTGTACGGCGATTGGATTTTCGCAAGAATGAAATACTTTCGAGACTCATTTGACTCGTTCGAGAATCGCCGCGTTATTAATGTGTTAGTTTTCCTCAGCAAACTTATAAAAAATTATATTGATTATGATAATATATTCGCTCAACGAATTTTGGTCGTGTATACATCTATTACGGCGATATGAGGGTAAATTTCGGGAAATGGGACGGAAATGTGAAAGCGGATGTGACATCATAACCCATCAATTATCATACACAGTACCTACCTACTAAATTAATTCAGCTACTACCTGATAGATGGCGTTACAGCGCCAACCTGCATGGTTTGTGTGTCGTGTTGGCTACCTTATTAAAAAAGTCCTGATGTGAGTATCGAACCAGCGATCCCTGGTTTGGAAAGCGGGGCTTGAACCGCTGCACCACCATATGACTGCTATGTGCTTTGTTAAATCTCGTATACTAGGTGTTTTGTATGGGTTAGGGGTTAGGGGCGACGGTTAGCGTGCACATGATGCAAGTGCAAGAACAATGCAAGGCAGCAAGTCAGGGCCTGTGTGGCAGTTAAAATATTAGGGTGTAGATGGAATATTGTCATGACATATATATTATATTATTGCGACATGGACATACACACGGCAAGGAACCACTTAGAAGTTGTACAAGTTCTTTCACCTTCATTGGGGATCTTCAGAGTGGCGTGTGACCTGTTTCATTGATCATTTTATACTTGAATTTCAAATATTAATACTCCAACACTTGCAGTGACGTTTTATGACATCAGTTTTTGACGTAACTCAAATTGTGTGCTTTTGAATTGTATTTTTTTTAAATTATATTTATGAAAAAGCCGCATACCGTTACCTACCGCATACGAGATGTTTACACATCAGTCTCGAGTACTAGTAGACTCGCTCATTTTTTAAGAGAGATAAGTCCAGAGAATTGATGTTTACTAACGCTATCCCATCTGCATATTAACTTCTCTCCAATGCAATCTCGTGCACATACAAAGTAACTTTTTAAACTATGACACTATCAATTAAAAAGTAATAAAAGATACATTTAATGGCTTTTTCATGTACCAAATACCACCCGACGGCCCTCAAATAGAAACCGCTCATCTGCATTTAAGGCGTTCTTTATTGTTCTTAAATAAGCGTTAATTATTACTTGATGGAGTTAATTGAGATGTGGGAAAACTATAGATATGATAGTTTCTAACGATTAAAAATACATTTAGCGGGTCATCATGAGGGTTCCATGGATTATCAGTACAGTCGTATAACCGAACAGTTGACATCTAATAATTTTCAGCGTAATGTTTTTTAAAGGCACGTTCCCATCCAAATCCGTCGATTAACAATCGCATATACAATTTAGAACATCAAGTACAACAAAATCAGTTTAATAATATTTATATCCCCCATTTGTTTAATGGAAATAGTTGTAAACTGTTAACACGTGCATTTATCTAACGGGAATTATAAACAATCATACAGTAAAAACATTTAATATACCGCTTATAACTCGGAATATCAGCCAAATTTTATGTACACATCCGTTAATGTTTACCGAATTGCCCTCACAAAATTGGGCAATAAAAAGGTATACATACTCGATAAATAGACGGGTATATTTGCGTCATCGGTGTAATGAAGTCAAAAAACTCGGATGAGAATAGCCTTCTATGAGAATAAAATATCAAACACGAGCTGGAAAATATTTTAACGAATATCTAATAATAAATATATTCAGAAAAAAGGGCTCGTGAAAAAATGAATCGGCAATTTCATTTAATATTGCCAAATGTCTGTCGAAATTAACGCCCGTTTAGTGTCAATATAAACGTATGCCATTTGGACCGCAAAAATCACACTGCCACGTTTCACTTATTTATATATTTTATTTTTTCTTTATTCCACTATCGACAAACTTAATTAATGATATAAAAATAAGATAATGAATATAGTCTAAAATTAAACCCGCATGGTTTCATTCGGTGAAGAATGGTGTGTCCATCTATCCAACCATATTCACTTTATACCAACTTTATATTGCGATTATAAGGCATATTAAATCAAATGTGATATATTTACATATAGTAACAGAAACCACGTTGTGGCGGAAGGCGAATGCTACGTGTTTAAACGGATGCCGTTTGGTCTTATTGCCGTATTCAAGAGCCGCAAGTACATGCATGTTCATGCTACGTTTCACTTATTTCGCTATAGATACCTTATTTTACTTCTCACAGGCGGAAATAAAATAAGATAATGCTAAACACAAGTCTCGCCTAAGATTGAACCCGCATAGTTTCCTTCGCTGAATGAATGGTGTGACCATCTGACTACCTTATATTGACAATACAGGGCAGATTAAAAGAAATACAGCGATGGGTGCTGGTTATTCTCGTATATAGTTATAAAAACCGCGTTTTTAGTAGAAGGCCGACGGATATTTCTAGTCTAAACAGATGCCGTTTGGGCTTAAGAACGCTCCTGCCACGCCTGACTTATTTCCTTATTGATCAGCTCATGTAAAATTAATAGAATTAAGATTATTTTTAAGAAAAATTTAGTTATAGAATAGATCTCAAACTAACTAATGAGTTACGTGAACGATTTTTTGCCTTAAGCTGCCTTATCACATGTTCTTTCTACTGACGTACTTTGTACTGTGTGGCCACCTATTCAACAACAAGAACCTAGGGGTGCTACGGAGGTTGCGGAAGGCTTCGGTGACGTCTGGTTAAGTTGAGAATACAGAATAAAACAAATAAATACCATTATTGTTAATTTTACAAATATTAAAACCGAAATTTCCTCTAGAATAAGGATCACCAGCCGACCCTACGAGTTTACACGGATGTCATTTGAATTTTGAAAGAACGAACTCGAGGAAAATAAAAGAATGCTAAATAATTTAATAATAATTAGCTTATCGCGCAACAGTAGAAGATATAATATATGATAACGTTATATATGTCCGCCAGAAGACGGACAATACGCGTTAACACGGATGCCGTTTGGACTTAAAAACAAACTAATGGAAAAGAAAATAATGCTAAATATTTAGTAGTAATAGGGTTTTTGCGCAACATTAGAAGATATAATAAATACGCGATAGTGGCTAAATAAGCAAAATAATCAAACAAACTGGTTCCGAGTTCGGCTTTTCCTAAAACTGCGGAATCTGCCCGTGTCAGTCTTTGGTATTTTAATCGCCTTGGAAGCGCCGTCTTCTGGTTCATATTAAAAAGAATCACACGCCGGTTTATTTTCATATACGTTGTGTGTTTTTTTTGGCAGAGTATTTATAATAATTACAGCCATCATCTGTCAATCGCTCGAAAAAATATTTCATCGCCCCTCTTTGCATTACTTATTACATAACATTCGCGATTACGAAATATAATCTGATCGTTAAATAGTTCCTAATTAGTTTACACTTGTGTCGTTGCGCTTGCTATTAAAAAAAAGTCTGTTATATCTTGTTTAGTCTGAGCAGTTCGACTAGTGTAAGCGCTATCAAACGACTCGATAAAAAATTGAGAAAATAAATCAGCGGTAATTCGATATTTTCACGTGAATGTTTTACAACGCCGGCTAAGGTCAAAGCAACCTGTAACTCGCGTCTATTCTAAGAACTAGCACTAGAGATCTTTGTATTTACTACTACTATTATACCTGTACTAGCGAATTCCAAGCCACTGACAGTTATGTTTAAATCCAGCTGGGGTTTATGCTAATTTTCGGAAATTTTGGATGCGTTCTCATTTGTAATACCGTCACGTATGCTTCAATTCTGACGGATCACAAGCATTCTTTGCTAGAATATATATTTACTTGAAACCAAGCATTTGCCGAATATAAATTATTAATATTACTATTATTAGGAATGCAATGATTTATTAGATTAAGTCGCATTTGATAGTCACACTAAATTTAAATCTATAGCAATACTGCATAAAAATAGATGGCATAATAGAAGCAGCTGTCATGACAACAGAAAATACATACACTATTTATAACAAGAAATAGCCCAAGTAGGAAAACTTCAGTGCATGTGTTGTGGCAAAATACAAAGTAGGACTAAAGCCTTTACGAATTCAGGGTCCTCACTACAACCTACGAAGGATATCAGTTTGTAAACAATAGCCTTTTTAGAATATTGCCTAGTTTCTTTCCTTAGCCATTAAAAACTCTACTACAATACAATTTATATTGATTTCGTAAACATTTTGGTCCTTTGAGCCGGATTACGAATTGAGGGTCCTCACTACAACCTACGAATGATAGAACTTTGTAAGCCATAGTCTTTTTTTAGCATATTGTCTAGCTTCTATCGTTAGCTATTGAAACCCAGAAAACTGCGAGCCGGATTATGAATTGAGGGCCCTCACTACAACTACAGTGACTATATAGAGACACTGGCGACAATAGGCTACGTCCCCTGCCGCCATGTTGTGGCTTACTTCAATTTTACTAATAAAGGCACTAATCGATCTCTTTTTCGTACTCATGCAAAAATGTAAGAAAATATTTAATCAAAAATGCTGGTATCTAAAAACAGTTGTGTCGTAGACCATTATAAATTACATATTACTACTGACTGTTGTAGAAATCATTCATACTACTATTACGATATATTTATTAGTGAACCTTTATAAATACAAACAATTTTCTTAATTAAAATAAAAATGAATATACCTATTTCATGTAAACAATTTATTTAATTGTTTTAACGGAAATGTTATAGCAATACAATTAAATCTAAAAATTATTACAAAAAATGACCGGCCACTGATTCACCATCATGCTTTTTTGTGGCAGCTTTGTATTTTTTGAATTAATTTTTAGCCTAAATATTATAAATCTTTTTCTAATCTTACTTTTTAGTTTGTGACAATCGGGTAATTCTAAATCTAAAGATGACATGCCCTTAATATAAAATTCTTGTTGATGTTTTGTGTGAAATAAGAGAGAAGTATTTTTTGAAAACGCTTTACATATCGAAGAAAAAATAAAAAACTGTTTCGGTATTTAAAAATAAGGAGTAAGTACCAACTAAACCGCTTGAATAAACTGAAATTAGTAAACTTTTATAAATTGGAGTTGTGGATCCTGTGGATCCTGCAAATTTCAAGATTGACAAGTAGTTCTAAGAAAAAAATAATATATTTTTTATAAAATAGGTAAATTTCGCGACAAGCTTTTACATATAAATTGTGTAATGTAATAATTGATGGGTTTAAATTAATTTTAAGTTTATTTTCTTCAATTTAGAGCTTTTCAATAGAATCTTGTTTTTAAAAAAAAAATTTACTATATTCATGAATACCAGTGAACAAAAAGTCATAAAAACTATTGAATTAGCTGTCAACATCGATGATAAAGCCATCAAATAATCGCAGAGTTTATACGAGAAAAACGTTTGAAAACAATGCAGATTTGTTTACAACGTTAGTCACACCACGAAATAAACAAATGCAGACGTATGACAACTATTTGCCACTATGTTAAAATCATTGAAAACTATTTTTTTGTCGCGAACAAAACTGATCCTAAAATTCTTAGTCATTATTTTTTACTCCCCAAATCACAATAAAATATTTACTTGTCGTAAACATTTATATATTCCCATGATTGTTTTTTCATACGACACTCAAAGGCTATGCATTTTTATGAGCAATTAAGATACTACAACTACATAAGAATAGACATAAACTCTCGTACCTACGTCTCGTCAATCTTTATGGCTTTGTAGCTGTTGGTTACACTGATAAACAATTAATTATTGTCGCGTGGAGAGAGATGTGTAAACGGATCTGACGTATGGTAATCTTGCAAATTGGTATTCCGTCCTGACCTGCCTGTAAACATTTAATTATTCGAATAATTGGGAATTATATAATGTACACCTTGGGATCCTTTTAATTAAATTACGTATTTTTTAAGCTTTATTAAAAGCATGTGTTTATTAGTTGTTGCTTTGAGTTGATCATAAATATACACCAAATTAAAGGATATTAGATTTTAGCTACATCAGACAAATGTAAAAAAAATACCATACTTTCTTTAAGGCGTCTTAAATTGTTTACGCAATATTCTGACCGCTAATGCCTCTCCCTCACCGCATTTACATAAAATCGTAAATAAGTTTTGATAGCCGACTAGGGACAATATACAAACTGACTTAAATCACCCATTAAGTTGCAGATGCGGCACAAGCACTAAAAAATCGCCAAAATGCAGCGATTTATTTTACTCGCACCCATAATATGCCGCTTGCATTGCATTGTAAGGAATTATCCTGAGAACAATTTCTGGCGAATTTATGTCCTGTAAACACGCATATATGCAATTCCGTGTTTTGCCCACACATGCTGCAGTCAAAGACATCAACGGATTGTGCAGGAAGAAAGAGCTTGGTGCTGTTTGCATCGGTATCACGAGGGTACGATGGTGCGATCGAATCATTTTACATGATTTTTAACCAGAATAGCTGCAATAACCAATTGCAGCTGTTGAAGTTGATCAGTTGCAATCGTCCTCATACCGGGTGGTCTAATTATTAATGTTCTAATTCTGTTCAACGCCCTCAGCATCAGTCTCTGCAAATATAAAACACTAAGAAAAATATAGCAATAGTAGTAATAATAATAATAATGATGATAATAATAATAATACTTAATAATAATAATAATAATAATAATAATAAAAATATTGGCATGCAAAAACGAATAAATTCCAATACCACTAAAATTCCTAAATAGAATCAAGTAATAAAAAGCAATACATTGCAGTGATTATACCCTTTCTAAAAAGTCTGTGTAGTTCAATTACCGGCAACCCTGACCTTCACAATGTTTCTCATTGGCGTAGGTTTTTTTTCTTAGGGGGTTTAAATTAGAAGTAGAAAAGTTAAAAGTAGACATATTTTCAACACCACAGCTGATATTGAATGCAAGTTTCCACACCACTCATGAAGTATTGCTTTCAGCGCGTTATCATTTTTTAGTGGGTGGTTCGCCAGTGGCCATATTTCCCACAAGAAACAAAAATAAATATGTGCAAAACAGCTAAGTAGTCGTGAAAAAGAAACTTTAAAACGGAAAAATAGAAATAATGTATATTCCAAAATAGAGCAAAAAATAAAAACAATAAGACAAATAAAATAAATCATCTATATCCAAAAATAAAGCAAAAAATTATTAACAAAAAATAAAAATACCTTACACCTCAATACCTTAATACTTACCTTAAAAACGTGTAATTAAAATCACTATTTTCATTCAATCTCGCCACTTCCCCTTTTACTTGCGCCCAGAGCAATTCAATGGGGTTCAATTCGCAGTGATGATGAGGTAATCTCACAAATGTGACTCCATGCGTCAATTGTCCAGCCTTCAATCGCAGCTTGTCGTGCATTTTCCCCATTTCCATCCTACCAGACTCTCTTCACAGTATGCCCTTCGTTGACCCATGTTTCGTCAGTGTAATAAATTTTCCGCCCTTCGTTTCGAAACTTTTTTATTTTTCGAAGATAATCCATCCGCCAAGCAACTATTTCATATCTTTTTACGAGAATACTCTGTCCACTTTTCCATACGTACAAAATTAAGTGTTTACGGAATTGTCCTAATTAAAGTAGACGAAAATATATGTACAAATGACTAACTTCTTGGCCTATAATATATTCTTGTATGCACAATATTTTTTTTATGACATTCATAAATAATATATACAATTTTTATATACACTCCCCGGCACAAAATTCCGTCACCCTAAAATTTTGCCCAATTTTGATGTTTTATAACTTTTTTATTTTTAATCTGATTTTCATAAATTTTTTACCAGTCTGTAGATCAGTTCATTGTGTGTCTTTTTAATTATTGTAATAAATCATATTTTTCGTCCAGGCAATATTATACAGGGGTAAATCAAAGTGTTGTTTTTTGTCGTAAACTCAAAACACCCTGTGGAAAAATTGAGGCGAATAATTTTGTTTACAAACTGTTTGCTGCCATCTTAGACGTATTGTAAACATTTTGTTTTTTGATTCATCCCATTATCTCATTTCTTCTGCGAGCAGCAAAATTTTAAATGAAACGCTGATTTCAAGCTTATTTTTATTAACAAAAACATCCACTAGGTATATCACAAAATTAATTAACAAAGACAAATTTTAATAACGTGTATGTCCTCCTCTCGCAGCAATGACAGCTTGCATTCTTCGTGGCATCGAATTAATAAGATTACTTATTCTGTCTTGAGGAATAGCCTGATATTCTTCTGTCAGCGCCAGCCGTAAGTCTTGCAAGGTTAGTGGTTGCACAGGACGGCGACGGAGTGCTCTTTTAAGAACATCCCAAAGATGTTCGATTGGGTTGAGATCCGGGCTACATGCGGGCCAGTCCAACCTCATCCAGATATTCGCTCACTACCCATGCAACGTGAGGTCTAGCATTATCATGCATTAATGTAAATTGGTTCCCAATGAAAGGAGCAAATGGAACAACAATTTCTTGGAGGATTTCCTCAATGTAACGGTGGGCGGTTAGTGCTCCATTTTCAACAAATACAAGGTCAGTACGTGCATCGGTAGAAATACCCGCCCAAACCATGACTGAACCACCGTAATATTGCAGTCGCTCAGATATGGTGCAGTCTGCATATCTTTCATTTCTACGTCTGTATACCCGTTCACGACCATCCGGCGACCTTAAACAAACCCTGGATTCATCTGTGAATAGTACGTTTCCCCACTGTTCTACAGTCCAGTCAGCATGCGCTCTTGCAAATCTCAGTCGGTGTTGTCGATACCGAGGAAGCAATTTTGGACATACTGCTGGCCTTCGTGAATGCAATCCTGCTTCTAACAATCTTCTACGTATCGTTCTTTCACTTACACTTACTCGACGTACCATTTGCAAGTCATTTTTTAGATACACAGCAGTAGCTCTTCGATCTCTTAAAGAACTCATAATGACAAAGTTATCATCAGCTTGAGTGGTCATTCTCCTTCTGCCAGAGCCTTGCCGCCTAATAAAGTTTCCCGTCTGTAGATACCTATTCCAAACATCACAAACTGTAGACCGCGCAATTCCCAGAGTACGGGAGACATAACTCTTATTGCGGCCATCCTCTATTAAGGCAACAATTCTACCTACGTCTGCTGTAGTTACCATGATGACAACACACTAAATTAACTGTACTGTCAAATATTCTGTCATAATAACCGCGTATTTAGCCAACGTCGATGTTTTTTAATTAAAAATGATAAAATTAACAGCGTTTCATTTAAAATTTTGCTGCTCGCAGAAGAAATGAGATAATGGGATGAATCAAAAAACAAAATGTTTACAATACGTCTAAGATGGCAGCAAACAGTTGGTAAACAAAATTATTCGCCTCAATTTTTCCACAGGGTGTTTTGAGTTTACGACAAAAAACAACACTTTGATTTACCCCTGTATAATATTGCCTGGACGAAAAATATGACTTATTACAATAATTAAAAAGACACACAATGAACTGATCTACAGACTGGTAAAAAATTTATGAAAATCAGATGAAAAATAAAAAAGTTATAAAACATCAAAATTGGGCAAAATTTTAGGGTGACGGAATTTTGTGCCGGGGAGTGTAGTATTGTGGAATTTGATTTAATTAAATATTGTAATTTGTAGAGTAATTTGAGAATTACATGTAATTCGCCGTCAGTCAACTACACATACTTTTTAGAAAGGTTTTTTTATAAATAATACAAGAAAGTTTAAAAAATATAAAAGTTTACAAAATATGTGACGAAAACCAGGTGAGGCAAATATCTTCCCATTTAACAACCGCCAGTATTAATTAGATCAGTACTTAAATAGGAATCTTCCACTGAGCAGAGCGAATACTTAAGTAAAAGTGATTTTTACTTCTTTTTAAAAAGATAAATATCGTTATTTTTTTTTATTTCAATGGGTAACATATTGAATAATTTTATGTATATTAATTTAGAACCTTTATAGGCTATTGATTATATCCTAAAAGACAGGGCAATAAGGAACTAGGCGTTCACGGGTTTTTATTGCAGGAATCGGTCAATGGGTCACTTAAGAAGAAAAGTTTTCAATATATCTCGCAAACGAAGCAAAATTTCGATATACTTTTTGTAGAAAACATTTTCTAGAGAAATGAATTTCCTATCGAAGTGGCTTATTTAAAAATTAAAAGAAAATTGCCGAAAATGTTGAAAAAAAAAAGAAAAAGAATAGACATTGTTTTCATTCTCATTTTGTTTAAATAATTATTATTTTAATCAATACAAAAATATATTTTAAGTTTATTAGTTGATGATAACTATTCAAACAAATGTATGTAACCATCGGCCATTTTTTCAACAAAATGCTAATTAAATATACCTAAATATTGCCTGAATACCTGAAGTGCGTATTTCCAAATCGAGCACTGACAATGAAATCACTTAAACCCTCTAAACTCCCTGAAAACCCCAAATTTACAAATTACTTGTTCCATATTTATTTTACAAATAATGTATGGGGATCAATTGTAATAATGATAATAGAATATAGATAACAGAATATAGATGATGATATCGATATATGGTTTGAGAATGTTAAAAAACACCATGATTACATATATTTGCTTGAATAGTTATGTATTATCCAGCTATAAACTTTATCTTTAAAATACCTTTTTTATTGAGTAAAATAATATTGTTTTCAACAAAATGAAAATGAAAACAATATCTACTTAAACAATATTACCTATTTTTTTAATGCCCTTATCAACGATGGATGGTGTCTGATCTGGAATTTTCAAAAATTTGTTCAAGTGGCCACCTCTACCAGAAGTGTCAAAGTCATTTCGCCCACTCATCAAAATTTTCTTTTATAAATTTATTTTTCTTCTTACTTCGGTTGGGCGGTCTTAGAAATTAAGTCTTTTTAACCAGTTTTCGTTAGATAGTTTAATAGGATAGGATAGCTAATTCATGAGATATGTCTATGCCTCATTTAATATAATTACTTTCTAGTTTTATATGATGTGACTGATAATAGTGGATTTCCTCTGTAGTTTGAGTAATGGATATGTAATGTTTTTGTGTATAGGTAAAATTAATTATTTTTACAAAATATTTAGGCCTTTAAAATATAGTGGAAATTGACCGACATCTGTTGCTACAAAATCACGAGAGCGTAGCTCGAGTGGTGTTAAATTACCTACGAAAGTAAGTATACGAGAAAATAAACATAAAAAAATATCAGACTCAGAATCTGAGCTCGAATGATATTTGGTAAGACAATTTCATGAATAGAATAATGCTAAAATGTAAAACTTTATTTAAAAGTACAGAAACAAAAGACAATGTATTTCATTTACTATTTCTTCTTCACACGTACTGCCAAATCGAGACATGCCAGATACATTTTTGTTTTGACAATTATAATTATAATTAACAATTATTTTTGATATTTGACAGTTTTAAACTGACGTTACATTTAATAATAAAACCATAGCGTTTCTATGGTGACGTAATTTATCCGGAGTGGAATTGTCGGTTAAATTTTTATGGAATTACTAAAAAACAGTCATAGTAAGCAGTGGTTAAGATTTTAATTTTTGCAAGAAAAAGAAAATATGTTATTATCCGGTTTAAATAATATCGCTAGCTAATACGACTTGATTTAGCCATGAAACCCGTTATTATAATCTTACGTTTGACACTGATTGTACGGGAAGCGTTTCGATAGACAGTTAGAACTAGACGTCCTCCCATTGCCCATTTGCGTGGGTAACCCATATTTATAAAACACCGCACCGCATTTGGGTCTTCCAGGAAGACAACCCTAGGCACAATACGCGCATAATGATGAAAACACCATCCGGTGATTCAATGGAACACGTAACACCCAGTATAGCAAGCGATGTATTGACCGCACATGGCCTGTATATCTACTAATTATACGTGATATGAAATACGCATTTGACATCATAGTTTTTCTAAAAATAATTTTCGTGAGGTCCACCACTAGTCGACTAGTTCACTCACTCGGTGGCTCGCCTTAATTCAAGGTCGGGTAATTTTAATTTTACCCGGACGCACGCTAATACCCCTGCGGGTGATTCTTGCCATTCCTAAAATTCGATTTATTACAAAATCCCGCTGTTACTGATTTATGCCCAAATTTTTGGTAGGCCTTAGGGTAAATCGAGTAGAGATGACGCACATTTTTTAAAATTAACACAAAACAGGTATAATAATAAAAATAAAAGAAACAGATTCAGGGCGTAAACAGACAATGTATTATTAAATAACAATTACTTCAAATTGGATTCAAAAATGAAAATGTTAAAAAAAATGTTTGTTTTTTCTTGTAGTTGCGTCATCTTACCTTAAGTGTATAGTAGAGATGACGCAGTGTATTAGGTGATATGGCATATCTATTTTTACATGAACTCATACTATAACAAACAACAACAACAAACCTGGAGTTAAACAGAACTAATTAAATAATACTCAAAAACAAAACAATACCTACAAATAGAACCATCCTACACTATCTAAATGATTTTTCCCACAAAAATCTGAAAACTTGGTGCAACCTTCGTGCAACCATCATTTGCACTTCAAGCACTTTATCCAGTCTTTGTTTTTTTTAGAGTGACTGTATTCTTCTCTACATCCTACCGTATCCTACACAAATGTTTGATTCATCTTCACAACTTGAAGAATCACCATAAATAATTGCAAGTTCATCGTCTTCATCTGAAGATTCGGAAACGCATTTTCTCTTTCTCTTTTCAGTTTTTTTCAGTTTTTGATTTCATTTCACCACATTTAGAATTTCCGGCCCTTTTTTCTTTTGCTTCTAATTTTTTTCTTTGATATTCTCGTTGCTTGAAAACATACGCAAGTTGTTTGCTACGTTTTCTTACGGCTTCTACAGCACGCGTAACTAGCACTGGAGATATTTGGTCCATCATCTTACTAGAGGCAGACCTTCTTCAGACCAATTTGAACAACCCGGCTGTGGTGAAATTGGACCTACTCCTCGTCCTGATGTCGCTTGAGGGTTTTTTTGTAGGAGATATATTATGCGGAGGATGACGCGATTGTGTCTGTGGTTCTTCTTCTGTTAGATAGGCATAATCCAGAATAATCGAAAGATTAAACTTGATTATGCCTCTGCTTTGATGGAAGACACAGCATTTTTAAGTGTAGCGGACTTTTCCCATGCCGAGGCAACTAGTTGGCCAAATTGAAATTTATTAATGCGTCTTCCGAGATTCGCTCTTAAAAACAAATTGCAAGCATCCTAATAAAACGCTTTGAATGGCCCTCTGTCCAAGGCTGCAAAAACTAAGTACTGTGACTCGGCAAACAAAATAATATAATTCCATAATGTAAGCCTGTTTCTTCGATATTAATTCATCTGGGCTCATTCATTACCCCTTTTTTATTTAAGGTGCGTTCAAGAAGAGAAAAATAGGAACCTCTACAGTCTACAGTACCGTATTTCTTTTTAGAAAAGAGTCGAGCCATGGACAGCCAGGCATACGAGATTCACTATTGAAGTTGTGTGATAAATTTAATTTTTGTGCTAAATAAAAAGCCATAGAACGCACAAAGGACCGTGTAGGTCCAATTCCTGCTGCTGCACTTTTTGATATGAGCTACTATTTTTGCTTCGTTATGAGCTCCTAGAACTGATGGTGGTCCAAGGGTTTTAGTTTGAAGGTCCCTGTTTTTCTTTCGACGACGCAAACTACCTTCGGGAACATCAAATTCACGACCTGCTTGGCGGATACCCATGCCTCCCCTGTCGATAACACTTATTGCTGCAGATAACTGTTCTATTGTCCATTCACCTCTTCTAACGTTCCCCTTTCTTTTATATTCTGTCGGCATGTCTGTGAAAAATCATTATAAATAGTAATTCAGGCGAAATATATTTTTACACGCCTTCTCTATCAGTGCGCCAACTCTTCTTATGTACAGGTGCGTCAACTCACCTTACTCTGTGAGGAGAAATGGCGCACCAAATTTTAATGAACTTCGCTGCAGAAACGTGATAAATTGAAGTTTTACATACTTAAACATTAATTAGCAACAATAAGAAGCTTAATACATAATATACGATGTAACATACCTGTATGCTATATGGCTATATATGATGCAAATTTTCAGTAATCACCGGAAGAAATTAGTCTAAATACATCCACTACGATGCTTCAGAACAAACTGCAAACCTATGTAACTATTTGATAGTGCAAAGCAGTGCGGCAGATATACCGTATGAGCATATTTTTACAGGAATGATGACTGCGTAATCTCACCTAATGCGTCAACTCTCCTGGATTTACACTAGCTAACATATGGTTGCAGCCATATTGTTCGCAAATAAGAAGGTTCTCTGTCTAACGTATTAAACAAATGAATTGCTCTACTGTATATATTTAGTGACTTTAATACGCACTAATAATCTGTACGGGAGAAGCGATACTTGCCCATTATGTACGGACTGAAGTCGTATTTAATGTTATACCTAGATATATTTATATCTATAATAAATAAATATATTTATTTCCATAATAAATATTCGTTTGACGGACAAGTAGCACTTCACAGAAAACGCTAGAAGTAAAAACTAAACCTATTTCAAATAATAACTATCTTATTTTCGTCCTCTTAAGAAGCCCATCCCAAAATTTTAACTCATCCACGCGACGTCAAGTAATTTGCTTACTAAGTATTTTATCATCTGCTCTAAAGGACTGGGATATAATCTCAAAGCTACAGAGACCAGCCGGCCCCAGGCCGGCCTTTTCTCAAGGTCGTCACTACTAAAAGATGAACTTTGCTATACCTATGCGGAATTCACCAGCTCCAAAATGGTAATGCCAATCTTCACAGTTTATTTATTTAGCGCACGTACCCGTTGTGAATCATTAAACGTCTGGTTAAATATTATTAGAAATTGAGAATTTTAAATCATACACGGCGGAAGAACTACGTGACGATAATGCTATAATTACGGTGCAGTTACGGCTATCCATATGCCGAGCATATCCTTCAGCTATCAGAAGATTATCCTATCTTTCGTGTGACAATTCGCAAAACTCAACAGAAAGTAATCAAAGTAATTCGTGCTTTGTTATAGGTATAAAATTATTATGCCCGAAATGAGGTGCTTACATTGCATAATACACGTGAATTATTTATCTGGGCCAGATAATATCAGTAGTACATGCGCTAAACATCGTTATCAACTGAATTTATAACAGGGCAACGCACGTGTTAAACTTTTGACGGATGCGCGAGGAACACGGCGGACAGGTTTTCCGCAAAACTCAGATCTTGCGAAGAAATCGCCCCAAGTCGTAGCGTTTATATTTTTTTTATTATCATTTGACGTGAAACAATTATTATTTGATAACCTACATGTTTCTGTCAAATATAAGGTGTTAAGTGGATGTAAGTTAAATATTTGTTTTCAAAATGTTATACATTTTTTAAAACACAAGCGTCTGATAAGTTTGGATTATCATACAGTAACATCTAAAAAAGGAAAAAGTGGCCGAAAAATTTACTCGAGTGAAGTTAGCCCCCAATATATTATTTTTTAGTTAAAATTAAGTTAAAGTGACAACCTGAAGTGACACCTTTAAAGTTAAAGTGGCACCCAAAGTAGCACCCTATTTACTCTAGAATGGACATTTCAACTTTTAAGACTACATTCAAGTAAAGGATTTCAAATGCATTTAAAGCTTATTGAAAAAATAGTTATTGAAAAAAGAATATAAGATACAATAATAGTATATTATGTAATGACCCTTTAATTATGGCTATTAAGAGACGAGCATGAGAATTATAACACGAACCGTAGGAGAATGTTATAGTGAATGTGAGTGTCTTAATAGCCATTAAATGTTAGTTGCATACGCATAGAAAAATTAATACTATTTCTGAAGTTAATTATAAATTATAATTTATGACATATTATGGAAACTATTATAAATAGAACACAGAAATGTCAGAAAATGAAGGTTTAATAAATAAGAATTATTATTTTTTATTTATTGTTACATTTTGTATGGTACAGTTATTGAAATGTATACAACATTGTTGATGTTGATGGAGTAATGTTTATTAAATTGTTGGTTTCGTTGTATTCAATCGAATTCAAAATTATATTGGCAACGTTGACTTTATTTTGAGTCGATTCGTCAATGTAGTTTTCGGACACCGATGTGGATTTCCGTCCACCGTGGTATTTAAATGAAATTGTAGCAGAACTGCGGCGAAGGCAGTGTCCTCCTGTATACAACTTGGTATCTGAAAGATGTAACCGAATTTTCTGGCTGTTTTTGTATTAGTAGGTATCTTTAATTGTGACTAAAAGAGTTAATTCAAAATAATTTACATACATCTCTTAATTTTACCTTGTGCAGCGCATTCCTTCTACAAGCCCCCATATTACCAAAGATGCATAACACCTAAACAACAACAAAAAATAGATGTATATACTGGTTATTGTGGTTATAGATTGTTTGGGGATTTTGCGGCCTGTTCCACAATTTCTGGCGGAGTTAAACTTTCAATTTCACTTCCACTGTCACATATGTTCACTTATTTTAATTGCAAGAAGCACAAAGTTTGAAAATTTGCTAAGTAAGTATGACATGTCAACATTTATGTATTTTAGTTCTGTAAGATGTTCAAGGCAATAGCTGATATTGACAGAATGTATGTCGCGTTTCTATTGGTTATAAACTTGTATCTTAATGGAAAATTTGTATCTATACTGTATCCAACGAGAGAATGGACTTGCATTCGAGCGAAAATTCGTCTGTTTTGGTCAGATCTCCGCCCCTTAGAACATTAGTTCAACGCCCTCAACGTCTTAATTGGCTCAGCAGGTAGCCAGGGCCGGCGCCTGGGTCCGATACCTACCTGGTACCTAATTATATAAAGTACCTACTACTGCCTACCTATTCACAGTTTGTATTTGTAGTCTCCCAAGTACGGTTATTTTAGTTATGTTGTTTACGGTTGTGAAATAAGTTTTAAATCTATTATAAGAATGGCAGCAGCCAGAGACGAGATAAATCCACCATTATCGCCAATCATGTTTTCATGTTTTCAAAATAAAATTTATTTCACCTACTTACGAATTTATTTCATCGAATGACGGTCCTACGTAGCTCGTTACAGAGCCCCTTCTCTTTAGTCGCCGATGCGCAAAGCAAGTCCATTCTCTCATTGGATAGAGTATAGATCAATCTCATAAAATTATAGTTAGTGAATGTCTAATAAACGTTCTTAAAACGTCATAAAGTAAACGTAATAAAGTTTTTCTTTTTTTTATTTCTTTTCGTTTTTTTTATTTATCCTAATACAATGTAGGCAATACTTACAAAATTGATGCAAAAGACGCAAAATTGTAACATGAATAAAATGTCAACCAAAGAAAAACGTTTTATGTATCTATTATACAGCAGGTGCCTAAAACATTTTTTTTTAAATAATATATTAGTTTCTAACCAATCGAGTGAAGGCTTTCTAGTGCATTTAAGGCTTGTTATTATTGTTATTATACATACGTTTTTCTTCTTTTATTTTTTGTTTTTCTTGTTTTTTTTTATTTATCCTAATATAATGTACGTAATACTTAAGACGCAAAATTGTAACATGAATAAAATGTCAATCGAAGAAAAAACGTTTTATGCATATGTCAAAAAATTTCCAGTGTAATCACATTTCTTGATCGATTCTTATGAGAAGGATAATTTTCGGAAATTTTTTGGGTCGTCATGGTAACCAAACAAACAGCAAGATACCGATTTTTTTTTAAACGCAGATGTGGAATTTTCACGTAAACTATAATACGCTATATGTAAATCGATAAATTCCTGAACTACGTATATACAGCACTATTGCTTTTTGTAATTCTTGAGGTATGTAGCTGGTGCTTACTTGTCGCATATCTTTCGTCGACTTTTTACCGATGGTATCTCAATAAAAGCATTTCAGCGCAGCGGACTGTCGGATTGATTCGTTTTGAAATTTGCGGAATGCGAATCTATTTTCTGCTTGGGGTACCATTAAAAATCTGCAATCATTGCTATATAACTAGACATAAATCACACAGCAGTCAGTCATTACTTGCTACCGTTCATTCTTACGGCGAGAAAATTGGCCCAACCCAATCCGACAGTGGCGCGCCTATTGGGCAATTAAAAAATAAATTCCAGTTAGAATTTCATATTACTATTTATTACCCATACTCATAATACCCAGACAATCGAAATTATAACTGGTATTAACGTTTTAATATACATATTTTGCGTTATTTGCACATTTTGTGGTGGTAAACTTTATGGTAGGTACTGGCCCTTGCAATTTCTACGACTAATTCGGAAATTATGTTGACATATCATTAGATACATCTTGCGGTGTATCTAATTTAGTATATAATTTAATATTTTTAATATTAACTACGAACAGTCAGTCTCTCGATAATTTATTGATATTTTTTTTTGTTAAATAAAAAGTCGGCGGTTTATAAAAGTCTGATTATCTCACATCTGTGACCGTTTTTTACGAGTTCAATTACGGTTGTTTATAAGTAAATGGAACTAGAAAAGAAAAATGGGCAATAGCGGCTGAGATTTCCTGTATTTACGCTTGGCAACCCACCAAATTATATTGGTTTGGGGATTGCTTGAATATGAAAGCGGCACATGTAAACTTCCACAAAATATAGTGCAGTTAAGACAGGATCTTAGAAATACCCATGCCAACAGTGAAAATATAATTTTCAATCACAAAACATTGAGTATCATGTTCATATCTTAGAATAATTCCTGTAAAACATCCGTTGCTGCATTTCTTTGGAGCTAGTTTGTGGGCATCTCTCAATGTATTCATCAATACACGTAAGTTCTTGTTGTCATCAAATGTCTTCCCCAGAATGAGCATGTCTTCCATTAGGCCTCTGGAGGTGGTTTTCATTAAACATACGAATGTTGAAGGCGCATTACATAGTCCCCGAATGGCATTCATGCAAACTGATATTATTACAGATCGTGAATCTTTATAAAGTGTATTTACTTTTTTGATATTACTCAGTTTGTTATTCTTAATTCAGTAAAGGAGAGTCTGAGTGTAAGCTTTTAGATCGTTGTATTCTGGAAGATGGTTCATGAGAAGAAACTGCTCGTGAGATACTATCACTTGCCCGCGGATACCGATATTTTCAATATGAACAATGGCAATACTTTTACATACTGTAAGTGTCCTGAATTAAATGTGATTAATAGCCTCATTAAATTCAAGCAAGAATCACGTAAACTCTTGTATATATCTCTACATGACTCTAAAGTTTGATTGACAAGCCGCTCTAGACATTTTGACCTGAACATTTGTTTCGGCAATTGAGTTAATTAGGGGTTTTCATTATGTCAAATTAATAAACACACGATTTATAATACTCACATTTATCGTAAAAGGTCTAGTTTAAATAAATACCATTACCATATAATTTATTTTGAAGTTATCAATTTCAATCGGCAGACAAATTAATATATTGATTAATGGCGAGGCGTCTGTGTAGTCGGAAACGGCTCCCATGAATAATTAATGATTTACAATAACAATTAGTTTGATAGCCGGCATACTACAAGAATATAAAATTACACAAAAAAAACCGTCGTTGTCAGCTGACTGTGTGAAGTATTTTCCGCCTACAGTTCAAGTTTGGAATATCACAAATTACAAACATTCTCCAGCTACACCAACATCGTAAACGACCGTTTTAATTTCAATGACACAATATTGATTTGCGTTTAAGATAATCTCTGCTCCAATCTGAACCGGCTCACCAGGTATTTACCTAGTGGTTTAGTAGTATAATGAATTGATTTGTTACATAAAATCTTCGACTCCAAAATCGACGCCCTCTCTCGGTTTTGATATATCGGTCTCGACGTGTCGGTAATTGGACGTGGACAAATGAAATATTTTAAAAGTCGCTTTGATCTGCGCTTGGGTAGGTCGACATCTAGGAATTTTGACGTGTAACCGCATCATGGTGTTGATTACAACCAGTCTACAAAATGTTCTCACCAATTTATATCAAACTCTGTCTCAAAAATATGTGATTGGTTACACGTTGTATATTCCTTGTAAATAATTTAATTGCAAATATTTAGACCTCGCGAGCAGATCATAATTTTACCACATAACAAAGAAATACTCCGCAACGATTCTGATTTAATTTTCTAATAATTTATATCCTTATATATTTGCTATATCTATTTATTACGATACGGTTTATCGTGGGATGGTAGCAATAAAACGACTGATTACAAAATATTAACGTTTCTGTCCCTTTTTGGGCCTTTTTCAAAAGATTAAATCAATTTAATTTAAAGATAAAATCAATTCAAGATAATTTTGAAAAATGAAATAGGCAATTTCCTATGATGGGAGACAGTTTGCGCTGTCGGTATATAAATATATATGTATGAAACACGCAAACTCTCTTACAAGATAAAATTTACAACTATTGCTGTGCCATTTTTGTAGCTACACAATTTGTCACCAGAAGAATCTTCTATAAATAAAAATCAAGTGAAAAAAATTGAAGATTTATCAGATGACAGTAGCACCTGACTTAAACTGAGCATCTCGGATTATACCTAATCCAGTCGTGTCCTACATACATACGTCGGCAAATCAAAGACACCTGCGCCGACGATCCCGCAAGAATTTTCAAGATGCGGTTCTACACAATCTTTAATCTAAGATTTATTCAGGCTGCCACGCTCTTATTTTTTACGCGAAATGGTCAGATACTAAACATCATTACCTCGCATGCATCTCCCAGATATGTTTAGATAATAATACTAGATTAAATAATAGTTTTACTGTCCTGACCTAATATTCTGCCAACAAACAATATATTAATTAAAAACGCGTCTAATAAACGTTTTATTTGCCATGGATGTGTAAATAAAGCTGTAACACTCGCTATGTAGGTAATTGCGTTACGTTCAAAACAAAATTATAAAATGTAAATAACATGTCATTAATGGAAAATGTAAAAATAGCATGACAAACGACCACTCTATTAAACTTAATTTAATTACAATATTAATAAAATTAAAATTACATGTTAAGTAAAAAGTTTTTTTGTCAATGACGCGTGAAACAGCAGTTGATTGTGGTTAACAGGGTGTACGACTTTGGACCTTTCTTTCAAGAGGGATGCTCTATGGGATTTAAATCGGGACTGAGACGCGGTCATTCCATCAACGGAATGGCAATAGCATCCAAGTAGTCGGTAACCTGTATAGCCACGCGGGGACGAGCATTATCTTGCATGAATAAACAACTGGACCGCACAAAAGGATCAAATGGCATCTTCAACATGGTGTTACTAATGTTCGAACGGAAGAACATTTTTGATTACAACCAGTATAAAACGAAAATTAACTTCTTTCAAAAATAACGACACCTTTCCTGAAACGAAATAGTTTCATCACATAGAAACATCAACTAAGTATATGATTATGTAGTTGCATCAGATGATAAATGGTGTGTAAGCTAACAAAGAGTCACGTTCTCGGGAGTTTTGACATGCTGTTTATTAACTCTGTACTTTAAAATGCATCGTACGAGACACTAATACTACTGACCTACTTAAAAATGACCTTACACCATGTATATGGGTCATAAACACCATCTATTTGTTTTGTTTTGCGGATTTTTACAAATTTAATGCAGCTTGATGACAACATCCATTCGAGAGCATACAAATCGATCACCAGAAAGAGAGGATAACTAAGTACAATAAATCAAAACATTGAGATAACTTATATTTATATCACGCTTATATCAAACAAACAGTATTTATTTACAGAAAATTTTATTACATTTCTAAGGAAATCAAATCAAAATATTATTGTCCAGTATAAAGCAAATGTCTGTCTCGTTACTAATTCCAAGCAGTATTTTCAACTAGAAATGTATTTTCGGCGATTTTAACGTTTTGGTTTGGATTCTTGTGGTTTTTGAACTGTTAAAACAGACATTATGCTATTAATTTTGTAACCACCGTTGAAACTTATGCAGCAATATGTTCTCTTGATATTTTATTGACATCTAAAACTGTCGTTCGTTGCACCACCCTATCATGGTTTTGTTTCATGAATTAACTTATATGGGCCAAACATTAACAGGTTGATGTTCGCTTTAGAACGTATTTTATAAACGAACAAAATATAAACGTTCTGCTGTGACTTTGGAACAGAATATAAGCCATACGCACATAGGGGATAAATTAAAAAATAATATACATGACCTGTCAGTTTGGCTTCCTATGTATTAATATGGTATTTTTAGTATTTCTGAGTCAACATTATTTGATTTATGTGAATGACATCAAATTGTTACTATTGATAACAATATTTATAGCCATTTTTCTATATATACACTTCTTCAAGAAACAAAAAATGAAATGAAAATGAACGCAAGGACGGAATGTCAATAACGCATATTTCATTTATTTACTACCAAGTTTATCGCAGAGGGTTTTTATTTCCATTGGACTTAAGGCCGGGCTATTAGCTGGCCCTGCCATGGTGTCGATTAGGTCTTCTGCCATATAATTTTGCACAACTCGAGCTAGATGAAGTCTGGCATTATCCTGCATTAACAAAGCCTTGCTCTATATATGGCGCATATGGAACCACGTGGTTGTCTAAAATGTCTTGTATGTACCGTACAGCTGAAAGGCTTCCATAATGAGGACACTTTCCGTGCGACCGGTAAAAGAAATTTCTGCCCACACCATCACAGATCCGCCCTCAAATAATGTTGTATTGAAGAAATAAAATTGCACGGAGCATACCGTTCACTGGGACGTTATATACACGGAGACGTCTATCATTATTATAAAGACGGCATAGGGACTCATCCGTAAATATCACGCGTTCACATTGAGCCACGACGGCGAGGAACTATCTGACAATGTCCAGGGGTAAACTGCGATTTGTTACAGGAATCCTAACCGGACACTGCCGGGTAAGGAAACACCTCTATAACATGAGACAAAGTGACACACTCATCTGCAGAGGATATGAAGATGAAACGATCGAGCATATACTTTGCGAATGTCCCGCCGTGTCATCGACCAGAGAATCCATATTGGGGGAACGTTGGCCTTCTATGGCCAATTTGAGGGAAATGCCCCTGGGCAACATCATCACCTTTTGTACAACATTGGGCTGGTCGATGGCCTAGGGAGACATTTCCCTCGCGGAGGAAGCACAAGGGGCCCAATGGGGCCTAAGTGCAGCGGATCTCTGATCTGCACGATTCCAGAGCCACGATCCAACATGCTCTGTGGCAAAATTTAGCCAAGCCCTCCAGTAATTTCTATTTCAAGCTGGACCTCGAGCAGCAGCTCTTGGTCTCAACTAACATGCTCTAAGTCGCTGTCTTAGCTTCACCACTAATTTGTAAACCACTTACTCCTCAAAGCTATCTGTAAACTTCGCGCTCTTACAAAACGTTGTCGCACAGTTGAAAGTGTCATTAATTGAGGTTGTTACTCGATTTCTTCCTTGTTCCGGTATGCGAACATGACTTCCAGTCTCTCTATATCTTTGTATACTCTTGATACAAAGATATAGAGATTACTTCAACCTAGTTCAACCAATATTAATGCTTGAGCACATTTTCACCACTTTCGTACTTCGCGTTCCATATTGACAAAAATATTGTAAAAAAATTATTACCACATGCGTAAAATCTTGTATAGAATCTATTAAAACTACTTTTAAGATATCTTAAAATACTGGAGAGGAACATCATAATATCAAATATGGAGCCAACGAAATTAGGTGTAGATGAGTATAGGATACTCATAAAAACACGGAAACACTTGAAAAGGATTTTTTGGGATTATGTTCTAGATGTATTCTCGACAATTACATAGAAAATATTGAATTATGCAACTGAACACGTAATAACTTAAAGCAAATTATAAACATATATACCAAAATTAGTGAACATAATGAGAACACGGAACAAAAAGATCTATCAATTCAGTTACGAAACCATGTAAGCAAACCGATTTTTGACGCAATTCGTACAGGCGTAGACTTAATTTACATCTCCGACCAAAGTAAACAAAACATTCGATGCCCACTTGTGCCAATCGTTCTTAAAAGATACCGTAATGTAATCATCAGCGACTAATCAATTATTTAAATGAGGCGTTCTATATCAGTTTTAATGAAATTCAAAGGATGCAATATTTCAAAATATCGGGTACTTTGGCGGATGCGAGGTGCTGAGCTCTCGCACGTTTAACTGACGTTTATAAATTGTTTATAATTTGGTGGAGTCACGATTGTAGGTTCCAGAATGCGGCTAGTAATATTTTATATATGGAAACTAAATCGGTCAGACGTAACGTAATTGATTTAATTGGCTCTTTACAAGATAGGGACAGAGAAATTGATGCTTCATTTGAACTACACTCGTGAGCGGGCGGATATCCATCGTTATGTATACAAGTTTTTGTGGATCGATCACAGAGCAAAAATTACACCTGGAAAGAAAATAACGCATCTGACATCTCTGGAAATTATTATGCTTGTATCTTACAGACCGCTAAATTGTTGATCTGAAAGATGTTTTTGGTATTTAAAATTATTGGGATAAAAATATCGTAGTAATTAGGTAGTAAACAATTATATATTTTTGGATACAAAAAATTAAGGACATATTTTTGTTCTAAAAATTTTGTTGTTTTTAAGAATCTTGTTTTATTTCCCACCCTGTATATTTTAGGTTATTTCTAATGTTTACCCGGTCTCTCAGGACCATAGCTGTCTTTATCATAGAATGATAAAAACATTTTTATTTTTGATAAAAAAATGTGATTGTTTTATTTGGGCGTTCCTGTCATTTGTACAGATTTTGGAACATATTTTGTTAAAGACTAGATACAAAATAGTTATAATTAAAATTTCTAATGAATGTATTACAATATATTTTTTTAAATTATTACATATACAGTTCATTCAATATGTATGTATAGTTAACTGACCCCATATAAGATAGCGCGCAGTTGCCACATGTAATTCTCAATTTTCTCAGTATTCAATTAAAAAATCAAATTCCACAATACTATATTAAAGTTGTATATATTATTTATGAATGTTATTAAATAATAATTGTGCACACAATAATATATTATAGGCCAAGATGTTACGTTTTTACATTTATTTTGGTCTACTTTAAATATGACAATTACGTAAACATCTATTTTTATAGTTAAAAGCGGCAACTCCGATCCACGACCTTTCCAATAACGGATATTCGAGCAGTATATCTCTTTTTAACTTATTGGAATCGTATCTCTCGGATCGGGATCGGATTCTCGGATCGAATAGGATCAGGTTCGCATATCTTACAGTGGCGTGTTCGCGGGAATTGCTAATATATTATTTATATACCTACCTATGTAGGTATACATCGCTACGAGAGTTGAAATAAAAGAGTATGGCGGTTAGCAAACATGTTTTCGTTAGCAAACAGGTTTCGTATGAAACCTGAAAAACGTAGATTTCCACCAGGCCTCGCTTTATTTACGAGATAGGATAGGCATGTAAAAAAAAATTAAGGTACCTATTACATCCTCCACTTAAGACATTTCTCAAATAATTATATCCAAAAAATATGCCAGTGCTTGAGGCCGCTAGGTTATAAATGCTAAATGCAACGATATAAGTTAGGTTTTTTATTAGGATTTACAAAACTGAAAACGCTCTCTGGTTTATTACATAAGTAGGTACCTATTGTCCATTGACTTTATTTTTATGTAGTTTTATGTACCTACCATCCTAGATCACAAATTAATAATTTACATCAGTGGGCAAAATTAAAAGTTCTATAGACTGTTTATAAAATTATAACCGTGCCTAGCCACAAAAGAAAGGAACATTTTCAATGACTGTAAATACCTCAAGGGCAGTTTATAATTTTGATTGGCTGTAAAAAGTGTGTGTATTGGAAATCGCTTTGCGATGAGAAGCTGGTAGGTAGGTATGTATTGCATTTGTAATGATTTTTAAAAATGTGTTGAATTTAGTCTCGGTTTAGTTATGTAGGTACCTATTAACAAACAAGCTTTGATCTTTGTCAAAGCTTGTCTGTTAATAATCTTTGTCTTTGTTGAGTGTTAACGATTTGGTAGATTAGGTAGGTACCTACTTATACAATAAATATGATTGTATTTCAATCGCAAGTATATTTATTTTAGTTTTCCGTTTTAAAGTTTATTTTTCTCGACTACTTACCTAGCTGTTTTGTACATATTTATTTTTGATACTTGTGGGACATATGGCTATTGGCGAACCACCCACTAAAATATGGTAACGCGCTGAAAGCAATAGCAAATTCATGAGTGGTGTGGAAACTTGCATTCAATATCAGCTGTGGTGTTGAAAATATGCATATAAAAAACTTCTACTTTCACCCCCTAAGAAAAAAATGCCAATGAAAAACATTGTGTAGGTTAGGGTTGCCGGTCGTTCAACTATACATACATATTGTACGAACTGTACATTACAATATAATATGCAATATAATACAATATACAATACAATATACACTACAATGTACAATACATTATATAATACAATATACAATAGTGTAAATTGAAGATAATAGAGGACCTAAAACGTTACCCTGGGGGACACCTCTGACACTATGGTATTTTGATTTTAAACATAGGGTGGCATAATCTACTCGTATAGTATCGAACGCCTTACTATAGTCTAAAAGTATAAGACACACATTAGCTCTAGTAGCACACAGTTTAAACAACTCATCAGTCACGTACGTGTAATAGAGCTGTAATGGTTCTAATTCGTAAAATATGATTTTTTTTACATATAGAGTAACCACCTTTTCTAATACTTTCGAAAGACTAGGCAAAATACTAATAGACGAAAATGAGATATTTGTATTGGGTATGAATTTTTAGGGATCGGTAGGTATAATATGAGCCAATTTCCATAGTTGTGGGAGAATAACGTATGAGAGAAGTAAAGAATTCTTATTAAAAAGTCCAATAAGCTGTTTCTAGGACGAGCTGTTACTATTTAACATATCAACGTGTAGATCGCCCCCGGATAAAATTATATCGTAATCAGTTGCAAAACTTAAAAACTTCAGTAGCAACATCCAAACCATAACGGAACACCTCCGATGAGGAAAAACATTCTACCACGGATGGTATGTTTGAATTTTCAAGATCGTTCATGATAGTCTCCACTCCTACTACGTAGGTATTTTAGATGCTTTATTTTTAACCTACTTTCGATAATACCCCATAAGCTGCAATTTTATGATCTTTGTTGTATAACTGGTGAAAATGTATGAGTCAATGTCCACTCTAATACAATCCCCAAATATTTATCGGCCATAAAATGTTTTCTAGCGCCTGTTAATTATTCCCATGCAACTGTCATTTGAAAAATTGTACATATTTACCTAGAGCTGTCCATATAATAGTGTTTCTTCATTTTTAATTTCTAATTGCCAGTCATTTATCTAGCAAGAGCGAAATGTTTATATTAGGTATTAACGCACAAGCCGAATTACAATTAACATAATATTACGTTACTGAATTCGTGGCGGCTTTTAAGGAGAATCCGAAGCACAGTGAAAACAACCAAGTTTTATCTGCAGTGCACGTTGCGGTCTTTAATAAAAAATAAAATACGAGATGCTGCTCCCGAGGCAAGAACAACTTTCTTATTTTAGCTCATTGAGAATAAAACAGCGTATACTTATCGAGTAATCTTTTTTTTACAGTATCACGTAATAATTACTTTTGTTGCCCTTTAGGGAAGCAGAAAAATTCGTATTCACGACCATAGTCGGGCGGGCAATAACCTAAATCTGCAAAAACAATTCAATGAATACATTTCACAGCGAGTTTGATCAGCGTTACCAATTCTCGATGTAAAATTTGACATTTGCAACTGGAATGTTGGACCAGTTATAATTATTATAATACTTATGAAGGATTAATTGGGCTGGAATTCCAATAAATTAAGTTGTTGAAATGAAATGAAATGTTGCACAAAACATGTTAGATTGTGTATAATGTGTAACATTTCGGAAAATTTTCCGTAGAACCAACGGTTTTAACCAATTCATTAAACAAAATTAAAAGGCGCGCAACGCATTATGTCTTGACAAAAAAGTATGAGGTGCTGCTGTTGGTGCTTTCATGTTATGGAGAAAGAAGCACTGACAGTTGTTTGGACAGTTAATCACTTTAGGCCTTGCTTATTTTCTATAAAGTTTCGTATTTATACAGATCATGTAAATAATGTTTTCTAATTTTGACATTTCTCTTCTCTTTCAATTTTGTCACTCTTGAAAAGAGTGACACTCTTTTCAAAAACCTTTGACGTTAGTAAACGTCTTACTTTTCACAACCAGTTAGGAAAAGTGAAATTTTAAGCAACTGTTTTTGTAAAGTTCAGTTCATAGTAGGTTATTTAGACCTGACAAGCTATGAAACCTGTCACACCGTTCCAACGTAATAGATGGTTTTTAAACGTATAAAATTCAGAGTTTTCTTCTCATAAGATATAAAATTAGTGAAAATTAGAACAAATCTTGTATGAAACACGTTGGTAAACAGTATTATGTGTAACTCGCAAGCGCTGGTTCCGCAGAAATCTACTCGTTATGAAAGTGAAGAGCTGTCACACCGTTACAACCGCTACACAGTTTTTAAACATACAACACTCACAACATACAACAACTCGCTGGTGCTCGTTCCACAAAATGGTACTTTTAACTTGAGGCAGCCGATTTTTTCGGGAGGATTAAAGGCTGTTAATTTCCGAATGTAATTCAACGTTTTATCCACCACCACAGTCAAAACCGGTCAACTAGGAGAGGGAAAACCGTGTGAGGGCAGATAAAAAATTCTGGTTTTGAAAAAGATCATATTTGACAAATTTATTTTGATCAAGAATGATTTTCAACTGAAAACTATAGTCTTTTCTTTTTGTTCGGTCTTGTTGTAAAATAAACAGACGCATGTCTGTTTCTCTGACATGCGTTTGATCATTTGTCAACAAGACCGAACAAAAATGCAAAATCGACACCAAAAAAATTAGTGAAAATGCTGAGAATTTTTTCATTCCGTCTGAAATCCAGCAAGAAGCTCAAAAAGCAACATTACGTCTGTTACAAGCGAAAAGCAAAAATCGACAACTGGCGCAAAAAAGGGGTCATATGAGATGGAGCAATTACAGAAGAGGTGCTACTTTCCTACCTCCCTCTTAGTAGAAAAAATTATTGGTGGCAATTATCTAGTGGACGCTCGTAAAGCGAATAAGCGGAAACAATTTTCTATAAAATATATATTTGACGGAAATGTTTGATGTACGCTTAAGAAACTACGTTGTGAAAGAAATATTGTAATCTTACATGTATGTTGCTTTAGATAAAGGTTAAGATAAAGACATATTTCTCCAACGGAAAAAAAATACTTACGTTTTACATATTGTACATAGTATTGAAAATTACAACTTTTTACCAAGCAAATAAATATCTATACAACATATTTTTATATGCAAATTTTATATATGCTTACATTTTTACATTTTCACAGACCGGTTACATCAGAACATCAGAAAGCAACTACTATATAGAGCCAGCTGAAAGATTTGCAAACAACAGTGAGGTGAGCCTGCTGCATAGAATCAAGAGATTGCCGCACCCTTCTAAAGATACCAGCACAGTCGTTAACGAGCCTGAAGAATATTGGGATAGCACTGGTGAGTAGATCGAACATTATTATATACTGTATTTTCGAACATAACATAACAAATTTAAATTTTCTTTCTATCTACACTTTGCCGACGCCGACTATCTATATATTCGTGAGTCCTTCTAAACTATGCCTCTGTGGTTAGTTTTTAACATTGGAATGTTTCAGGGATCGGTAGTGTAAAGTTAGATATAGGCGGGCATAAACAACGAAACTGAAAGTAACGTTCGGTCGCGACCCCTGGACGCAGCGGAATTTTGATGTCATTGTGTAGGTTGGACCTTTGTGCATCGACCAGAAGTCCGAGCATTCTAAGTTTACGGGGACGGCAAGAGGGAGAAAACTAGTGAAACTCTACGCTTCGACTCTTTTAAATACTATGAATAAAATTATGTCGAGGTCTAAGTGCGCTATAAAAAAGCGAAGTTTTCACAAATCGCGATGATTTGGGTGGGTGGTGAATGGTGGACATTTATGCGTTGTATAGATCTAATCCGGATGTTCTAAGTTTACGGGAGTGGCAAGGTGAAGGAAAATAGTGAAGCTCTATTATCGTTAATCTATCAAGTGTTTTCTATTCGTATCTACCCATGTGAACTGATCTTACCTTTTCTTACACCCATAAAGGGTAATAGATTCGCAAGGGAAGCTGATGTTTTCTATTTGTTTGTCCCGCTATTACTTGCATTTTTGTACCATTAAAATAACCTGAAAAAGCCTTAAATGGATTATTATAAAAATATAGTAAGATACCTTTGTCACCAGAATTTCTATTACAAACGTTTATTTGACTTTATAAGGCAGTGTAGGATAATAAGGCCAATCAGGTAATAAAGCAGGGAGCAGTTTTCGTAAAGAAGAAATTCTGGAATTTTACTCTTAGTGCCTGCCATCTGTGTATTAGACGCCTAACACTAGCGTAAATAATGCAGAGTATCGCGATTTCTCAGCTCAGTGAAACGTGCTTCTCAGTTACATAAGAAATGTCGTCATAAAATAAGTTATATTTATGTTTATATGGTCAGATTTTTGTTGGCACCCGATTATATGTATTAAGCGTTCTGTGTCAGATTCAGATAACCTTAAAAAGTTAAAATGTACTAGACATGCAATAAAGCAACGGCCTTATAACCTGCCTGAGTAGTAGGGCAGCATAGAAATTACTATCAGGTAATAGAGCCGGTCTTAAAATAAATCTTATTCTCAGCTTCTTTTATTTTGCAGTTACGGGTAAGAAAAATCGTAGCATAAGAGCAAAGTGGGCAGAATAAAGTAGGTATGGCAAAAGCGCTACAACTTATAAGTAGGGTGACCATATGTACTTTTTTTATTAGGACAGTATTTTCTTTTCAAACATTGTCCTACTGTCTTTGAAGGTTTATTTAGTACGCCTAAATGTACTTTTTTTTAAAGATACACAAAAGTATGTCCTACTTCTTGTTTCAATAAAGAAACAAAATAATTAAACTGTTTTTGGTGTATATAGATTTGGTTTAATCCACTGTGCAGCCAGCCAATGATCGCCTTGCTGTAAGACAGCACGCAACGACGCGATGCACGTAATCAAGCGTGCCGATACGTTTATCTCGCTGTTTTATTTTACTGCAGTTCGAACGCTATTTGACCAGCCGCAACGAATTCTTAGCATCTCGTTTGTTTACGTCTGCATTCGCTGTCGACTAGTCTTGATTTTGTCGATTTAGCTGAGCGTCTGGCGATTTCCTTGTATTTTTTCGTGTTCCGTGTGGAAGAGGTACATATTCTTATCTCAACATGTCACCGCCTCGAAGAAAATGCCATTTTAACTCCGAACTGCAGGCAGAGTATCCATTTATGAAAGTAAAATCAGATGTTTCACCGCATGTTGTGTATTGCGAAATTTGCCGAAGTGATGTTGATATTTCTAACAGTGGTCGCAGCACCATTAAACAACATTTGTCCAAGAAAAAGCATATTTTGGGTGCAAAGATGAAGTTGAACAGCAGAAAATTGGAAACCTTACTTAAAACTGAAAACTTCAGCTCGGAAAATATGTTGATTGCCGCCAAGAAAGGTACGTTTGCTTATCATATAATTATGCATTTGCAAAGTTTCAGATCATTAGACTGTACGTCCAAACTGATAGTAAATATGTTTGAGTCTAAATTTGCAGCAGCTCGAACCAAAACTGAGGCCATTATGAAAAATGTTTTTGCTCAAGAATCTCAGTCTAGATTAAAGATTGATCTACAAAAAGCAAATTTTGTTAGCATCACGATCGATTCGTCATCTATTCTATTTCTATCATTTTCATCATCTAATCTATTTCACAAATTAAATGCTTCTCGTGGCAAACCCTTGCTTGGAATTGGATGTGTGGCACACATTTTGTACTGTGTACAAAATGCGACGGACGTCTTACCAATTGATGTCGAGGTTATTGCGGTTAAGATTTTTAAGCATTTCTATATTTTTACAGTCAGAGTGGATAAATTAAAACAGTTTTGCGATTTTGTTGATGTCGAGTACAAAAAATGTTGTCTTTTTCAAAAATAAGATTTTTGAGCCTAATGCCAGCCATTGAACGAATTATACAAATGTTCGAACCTTTGAAAGAATATTTTTTATCTATTGACAACAATTCTAAACCAGTCCAACAATCAGTACTAAAACAGTCCAAACAATTGTCCAACAATTTTAAAACAGTTTTTCCAAAATCCAACCAGCGAAGCTTGGATGTGGTTTGTACACAACATTGCATCTCTCTTCCACAAAGTGATTTTAGATGTGGAAGGTGACAAAATATGCGCAACAGAAGCCGCTTCGGAGTATTTCGAACTCATAAATAAGCTTCAAAATCGCTTGAATGAGTTATTTTTGCCGCTTAAAGTGAGAGAGTCACTTTTGAAACTTGAAAATATGGATATGGAACCCAGTGTAAACTATCGGGACAACTTTATCACGCATGTCAAGCAATTCTATTCACATTGTGTAACTTATTTGCAGAACTGGAGTACAAATTTAAGCGAATTAAAGCTTTTTGGATGGGTTAACTTGAGAAGCCAAGTTTCTTGGACTGAAATTTTAGCTTCATGTGAAGCTTTCAAGGACTACATAGATCTGATATTGAATCAGGATGAACTGTTCGATGAAATTAGTCTGGTACGAACCAACGTTACACAAGATAAAATTGCTGACTGGAATTCCAGAAATATTTGTGCTGAATATCGATGGCTCGAACTGTTGCAAATTGAAAACGGATTAAAAAATGTTAAGATTTTATGCGAGTTAATTTTTTGTCTGCCTGGGACCAGTGCGTCGCTTGAACGGTTGTTCTCAAATATAAATAACTATTGGAGTTCCGAAAAATCGCAGATGAAGTTATCTACTCTGGAAGCCATCATGCAAGTCCACACAAACTTCAATGAGACTTGCAGTGAAATGTTCCTCTTCTTGAAGGGTCAACCAAAAATTTTGAAGGCAATCCTTAGTTCCCAAAAATACGATTGGTATCAAAATGATCCGGATAGTCAAGCTGGCACGTCGAAGGAAAATTAACTTTTGCGTTTGTATATTGTATATATTATTATAGTTATTATTAAGTACATATTTTTATAAAAATACTTTGTTTCTTGCGTCTGTATACTTGTATACAATAAAAAAATAAACCTTTATTTTACAAATCCTGTGTACTTTTTTTTTGTTCAAATATTATGGTCACGCTACTTATAAGAGACATTCATGGCCTTATTACGTGTCTGGTTTGGTAAGAAGGCCAAAATGCAAGCTTTTCATGATTTTTATCTTATTATAGATGTATTATTTTTTACGTTTCTACCCCCTCTTATTTGTAAGAATACATGTTTCTTAACCATATTTATGTCATGCTATAAAGAAAAAGTATTTTTCCTTTATATAAAAATGTTTAATACAATTTATTGGGCCATCGGCACCGCCTACAATATATATAATATACACTATAATTATAATTTGCACTATAATTTTTTTCAACACCTTATAGTCAACGCATAACCATTTTTTGCATTCTCTTTTGTACCAATAGAACATTGCAGTTAATTAATTATATCTAATTTGATGACGCTCATTATCTGAAACCGTCTTGGTCTAAAAGATACAAGTTTATCAAAGGTAAGGGTTATTTCATTTCAGTTATATTTGTTGTTACTATTTGTGTCAATGTGCCAGCATTACCAGATAATAATTGATTTAATACATTAAAAAACTACTGAATTTTCAATTATTGTAATCTGTACGCTACACTCGGCATTCAAGATGCACCACTTATCCATCACGATTATTGCTGAGATGACGGATTTAAGATTTAAGCACAGGTTTAAGTGTATGTTTTAATAAATAGGAATGCAGATAGAAATAACAAGGGAGACTCGTTTTAATAGCCAGTTCGTTTCTTATTATTAAATAAATATTATTACGTTCTTATTCATTAGTGTTTTGTTTTCCTTCTATTTGTTTTCAGTTAGGTTACATTGTCTTGGCCGTATTTAAATAAATACATAAATAAATATGTGTATACCTTTATATACCAGTGAGGAGGTGTTTCATTTTATCATTTGCATTTTATCAACTGCATTAATTTCCAATGTGTAAGAAGACGGTTTGGTGGCGATTTCTGTATTTTTTTTTATTAATGGGATACAAGTGACTCTCTTATTAAACCTTAAACTGCGTGATCAATGCGTGTATTTGTCTACGTTCCTTTCTATCCTTTTAAAAAAGAACAGACTGCTCAATTTCCAATATAAAACGTGTTTGTAAAATTTGAAAACTGATAGAAGTGACAATAAAAACAATTGATTGGCGACGTACTCTATCAACCCACGCGCGCCGCTGAGTTCTGGTTATTATATTATACTGAATAATGTATTTGTTCCAGCAAATCTCCATTAATACTAGTCCTGATAATGTCTACGCCTTTATATTAAAATATCGTCACTCTGAAGTATGTCCAGAAAAATCTACTTTGCATTACCCCGTAGATTGTAGAGGTTCTTTCAAACAACGATTACCACCGAATTAAAGAAATGACAATCAAACAGGTTAGATCCTAAAAATATGTTATGCTGTAACAGCGTTACGAAAATATTTTAGTAATTAGTTATTTATATTTGGTTTCGACACGGAATTAACATATGAATAGGATTTGTATACAGGTGTTCGATGTGCAATAAAAATGAAACAGGTACAAATTGTGATTGATTCGATTGTTTGGTTTAAGATTAAATAGGAGGGTCACTTATATCCCATTAATAAAAAAACCATCAACAGAGGAATCATTTAGAAGTACTCAAACATATTTATTTATTTAAAAGCATGCAAACCAATATAAAAATTCTTTTCGCTCTGCTTTAATGCGCGGTTTCAATATACACATGATAATTGCAATTTCAAAATGGTCACCAATACATCATATCTAGCAATGGACCTAGATATGAGACCCATGATGAAATGAAGATTGTAAATTTAGGATTTAGTAGAAATTTCCAATAAAAAAACTTTAGGTCTATACCTAGACATTGATTTTTAAAAATAAAATTTTAAAAGAGGACGGGAATTTTAGAAGACGGACCAGTGGCTTGGCCACCACCCTCGCCCGATATGAATCCTTTGGATTATTTTGTTTAATCACCTAAAACAAATTATGCATGATACACTACTAAATACCCGCGACGTATTGATTCAAAGAATAAGGAACGCTTGTGTTGGAATAAAAGATAATGCAGTTCAGTTGCGATGTTGCGAATAATGCGAATTCAGTTACGAATAATGCGATGCCAAAAGTGTATTGAGGTTGGTGGAATGCACTTTGAACAATTATTGTAATTCTGATCTATTTTTAAAAAAATATTTATTAATCATGTATCGTTTATTTAATTTTTTAGGGTTTGTCTTTTGCTGTGTTTTGTTAGATTTTGATAACTTTGCTGTATTTTTTGCTCCTTTCTATATTTTTAAAAATTATTTATTAAATATTAACGCTTAAGCTTCTTGATATTTTTTCTGAATAAAAATGATACAATGAAACTAATATTATCATTAAAATAAAAATATAATATTTTCGTAACACGATCACGAATTTTATTAAATATCTCAAAAACGAAACAAAGTACCGACAAAGTACCGGGTAAATCTCTTAAGATTGACACCCCCCTTATCTCCCTTATCCTTTGCCGATTTAACTCATTCAAAAAAGGAGTAGACACGGTTTTTCATGAATTTTTATAATCTGAGAACAGATATTAAAAATCTCGTAAAATATACAGGGTGGAAAATAAAACATGATTTTTTTAAATGGAACACCCCGTATATTTTTAGACCAAAATAATGTCCTTAATTTTCTGAATCCAAAAATGTGTAATTGTTATATAATCACTCCACCTGTTCGTGAGATATTACTAAAAACTTATCACATTACGGGTGTCAATTATAAAATAAGAACATCAAGATACCTCTGGAAACAATGCATATTTGCATTGTTTATTTGTTGACAGATGTCATCCAGTTTTTTGTGAGATAGTAGTTCACTCTCTTAGATATTAGCGTGAAAAATACGTAGTGTTCGTAAAGAAGCAAGTTATTTTGAAAATGGTATATTCATTGGAAGAGCGAAAAGAGTTACTTGAAATTTATATTCAGTGCAACAAGAATAAGTCTCTTGCTCGGAGGGAGTATGTTAGGTTATTTCGAGAAAGGCTACCTCCTTACAAAAATAGTTTTAAAAACATTTATGCAAAGTTTAGGAATACCGAATCTCTGAGAGACAAGAAAAGGGAAAGGCGAAGAACAAAAACAGGAGAAGACACAGAACTCAACGCGTTATTATATTTTGCTGAAAATCCATCCAAATCATCCTATGCCGCAGCAATAGAATTGGATATATCACAAATAAGTGTGATAAAAATATTACATCGCCATAATTTTAAACCATATAGTATTTTGCCCGTTCAATATTTAGACGTCAACAACCTTCAAGATGATGATGAGTTTCTAAGTCATGTCTTTTGGACTGACGAAAGCAGTTTTTCTACTGCGGGAATTTTTAACAGAAAAAATGCACATTACGGGCAGCGGAAAATCCACATATTGTAAAAAAAAAAAAAAAAACAAGGATACCAAACTGTAAACGTGTGGTGTGGCATCCACAAGGATGCTATTGTAGGTCCTGTATTTATAAATGGGTCCTTAAATGCACAACGTTATGTGGATATTCTTCAACATCCAGTTGAAAATTATTTAGATAATATTAATGTAGTGGACAACAGATCTGTTATTTGGCAGCAGGATGGAGCACCACCACACTCTGCAAGGAACGTCACCGAATACCTAAACAGAAAATATCCTATTTGGATAGGAAAGCACGGTGTTATACATTGGCCCGGTAAAAGTCCGGAGTTAACACCTATGGATTTTTTACTCTGGGGTACGATAAAACAAGATATATACGAAACGGGGGTTTTTAATAATATGAATGAGTTAAGAGAATGCATACGTGTAAAAATTGAGGAATCAAACCCAAATGGTGATATATTTCAAAGGGTGAGAAGCAATTTTATAAAGCGATGCCAAATGTGTATTCAGAATGGTGGTGGTTACGTGGAAAATATTTAATTACGTTACGTGTAAATAAATAAAATTGTGTTACTCTATTGTGTTACTGTATTAATATTGACTTTTATTTGTTTTTATTAGGCTTATGTTGTTTATTGTTATTACTCGTTACTGTTATTGTCACCTATATATTATTTATTTATTATCTCAATAAATGGCATTGTTTCCAGAGGTATCTTGATATGTTTTTTGTTTTATAATTGACACCCGTAATGTGATAGTTTTTAGTAATATCTCACGAATTATTTTGGTATAAAATATACGGGGTGTTCCATTTAAAAAAAATCATGTTTTATTTTCCACCCTGTATATCTTACGAGATTTTTAATATCCGTGCTCAGATTATGAAAATTCATCAAAAACCGCGTCCACTCCTTGTTTGAATTAGTTAAGTCGGCAAAGGATAAGTGAGATAAGGGGGGTGTCAATCTTAAGAGACTTACCCTGTACAATTGAAAACTTTTATAAAATAATTTTTTTTGTAAGTTTTAAAAAAAATAGGAAGGGACATCCTCTATAAATGCAATTCTAACAGGGATAGGAGTTTTAAACTTTAGAAGCTTATGTAAGATCATAAAGAGTATTTATGTTCCGATTTTGACCTAAATCGGATAAATAGTTCAATAGTTATGAGGAAAGAAACAGAAAAATCCAAATTCAGCGTCCTCTGGCTCCAAAATAAAGCACGCTTTGGAAATACATTTATATTACAAAACTAATAATATTTAACCTATTCTATCAATTCCTAGAGTTATCAAGATTAAATGTGAATCACCCGTAGGTATATATATTGTTGAGTAATCTAAGTATAAAAACCCTGTACAATTATTTAACATTAACGGGCTAATTAGAGTTTCCTTGTTATATTTCACACCTTAAGCCGACCCTGCTCAACACAAATTAATGTGCCTAACAATAATTACCGTATGCCCATCAGTAAAAGCATGCCCCTAGCGTTAGTGGATACAAGCACGAAAAAAAACGTATAATACTGAAGAAATAGCGGTGGAGTAGATAGGCACTTGTATATACCATTATTAAATACCTGATTGTATAATGGTTACAAGAGAACGAAACAGCAGCCCAGACTGCTCGGCTCCTATAAAGAGTGAAGACTTGATAGCAGTTGGAGAAGTTCTCCACCAAAGGTCAAGCGAATTGTGTCGTCGGCCTTGGATCCGATTCAGAATATTCTAACAGGAAGATGGGTACCTACTTATGACACTTTTTGCGACGGAATTATTAGTTTAATTTCCTCTCTGCATTAAAAATATTGGTATTTGCACAGCAATTTTATATAAATCAGTCAATGTTTTACAATAGGTTATTAATTACCTACTTACAGTACTTACTGAGTTATGTGTCAGTAATTGCTGGGATTTTAAGATAAACAAAAAATATTCAAGTGAATGCAAGTGTTTTTTTATTAGATAGTACACCAGAGAATGTATTTTAATTTTACTGATATAATTTATCTTTAAGAATTAAACATTTTATGACAGTCAACATAAGGATTTTCTATAAAAGGGATAAATATTTCATATGATTTTCATATGAGGGGATACACACTGGGGGCGTTATATTGTTGCAGGATCGTCAGCAGCGATTGTGCACGATATACTGAAAATTTCCTAGATCTAAGGAAAATCTGCGCAATCTGGCAACACCGCACCCGACGAGATGAAAACATCACATCTGGGGATACCAAAAACAATCCCCGACGCGCAAATTCTCAGTACTCTAGGACTACTTACAGTACTTACAGTACTTACTGAGTTATGTGTCAGTAATTGCTGGGATTTTAAGATAAACAAAAAATATTCAAGTGAATACAAGTGTTTTTTTTATTAGATAGTACACCAGAGAATGTATTTTAATTTTACTGATATAATTTATCTTTAAGAATTAAACATTTTGTGACAGTCAACATAAGGATTTTCTATAAAAGGGATAAATATTTCATATGATTTTCATATGAGGGGATACACACTGAGGGCGTTATATTGTTGCAAGATCGTCAGCAGCGATTGTGCACGATATACTGAAAATTTCCTAGATCTAAGGAAAATCTGCGCAATCTGGCAACACCGCACCCGACGAGATGAAAACATCACATCTGGGGATACCAAAAACAATCCCCGACGCGCAAATTCTCAGTACTCTAGGACTACTTACAGTACTTACTGAGTTATGTGTCAGTAATTGCTGGGATTTTAAGATAAACAAAAAATATTCAAGTGAATACAAGTGTTTTTTTTATTAGATGGTACACCAGAGAAAGTATTTTAATTTTACTGATATAATTTATCTTTAAGAATTAAACATTTTGTGACAGTCAACATAAGGATTTTCTATAAAAGGGATAAATATTTCATATGATTTTCATATGAGGGGATACACACTGGGGGCGTTATATTGTTGCAGGATCGTCAGCAGCGATTGTGCACGATATACTGAAAATTTCCTAGATCTAAGGAAAATCTGCGCAATCTGGCAACACCGCACCCGACGAGATGAAAACATCACATCTGGGGATACCAAAAACAATCCCCGACGCGCAAATTCTCAGTACTCTAGGACTACTTACAGTACTTACAGTACTTACTGAGTTATGTGTCAGTAATTACTGGGATTTTAAGATAAACAAAAAATATTCAAGTGAATACAAGTGTTTTTTTATTAGATAGTACACCAGAGAATGTATTTTAATTTTACTGATATAATTTATCTTTAAGAATTAAACATTTTATGACAGTCAACATAAGGATTTTCTATAAAAGGGATAAATATTTCATATGATTTTCATATGAGGGGATACACACTGAGGGCGTTATATTGTTGCAAGATCGTCAGCAGCGATTGTGCACGATATACTGAAAATTTCCTAGATCTAAGGAAAATCTGCGCAATCTGGCAACACCGCACCCGACGAGATGAAAACATCACATCTGGGGATACCAAAAACAATCCCCGACGCGCAAATTCTCAGTACTCTAGGACTACTTACAGTACTTACTGAGTTATGTGTCAGTAATTGCTGGGATTTTAAGATAAACAAAAAATATTCAAGTGAATACAAGTGTTTTTTTTATTAGATGGTACACCAGAGAATGTATTTTAATTTTACTGATATAATTTATCTTTAAGAATTAAACATTTTGTGACAGTCAACATAAGGATTTTCTATAAAAGGGATAAATATTTCATATGATTTTCATATGAGGGGATACACACTGGGGGCGTTATATTGTTGCAGGATCGTCAGCAGCGATTGTGCACGATATACTGAAAATTTCCTAGATCTAAGGAAAATCTGCGCAATCTGGCAACACCGCACCCGACGAGATGAAAACCACATCTGGGGATACCAAAAACAATCCCCGACGCGCAAATTCTCAGTACTCTAGGACTACTTACAGTACTTACAGTACTTACTGAGTTATGTGTCAGTAATTACTGGGATTTTAAGATAAACAAAAAATATTCAAGTGAATACAAGTGTTTTTTTATTAGATAGTACACCAGAGAATGTATTTTAATTTTACTGATATAATTTTTCTTTAAGAATTAAACATTTTATGACAGTCAACATAAGGATTTTCTATAAAAGGGATAAATATTTCATATGATTTTCATATGAGGGGATACACACTGGGGGCGTTATATTGTTGCAGGATCGTCAGCAGCGATTGTGCACGATATACTGAAAATTTCCTAGATCTAAGGAAAATCTGCGCAATCTGGCAACACCGCACCCGACGAGATGAAAACATCACATCTGGGGATACCAAAAACAATCCCCGACGCGCAAATTCTCAGTACTCTAGGACTTATAATAACGGAGATACGCCCCTGGCCCTTCTGTAGATATTGGGAGAACCCTTCGATATGCCAATCTGGAATGGGAAAGACTAATCGGGAAGATTTTAGGAAAGTTGTACGAGTAACAAGCTACTAAAAGTGTTCAGTTTGCGACAGTGATTGTAGACGTTAATAAAGTCTATTATGTTTTAATCTATTATGGATTATGTTTTTTTTTATTAAGACTTCTTGTTTTTACTAACCCAATATAACAGAATTAACAATATTACAAAAACCATGAAAACTGGTGCATTGCCCCACAGCCTATTTTTACGTCTTCGTCAACTGGTGGAATAGGTGTCCGCCCCCACAACATTTTAACTCGGAACAATGCACATCGGCAGAAAGCAAACAAAAGAAAAAAAGAGCAGTGTACCTCCTCCTTGTGATAGGTTATCAAGACGAATCGGTATGAAGGCGTAACAAGCCTGCATTGCCTTGAAAATGAAAATGACGGGGAACTGATTTTTGTCTTCGATCGCCATAGCCATATCCAATTACAAAATTTGAGAAGTGGCGTGAAAGTTTTACAGTTAATTAAATTATCGGCGTAATTGCTATGCAATTATTTTTTTTCAATTAACATGATAACGTTTCATGGATGCCCAGGTTCGAGATACACATCGGAAAATAACGCCCCGTCACCCGTGATCCTTTTATCATTTCAGGTTAGTCAGGTCGTAGTTTTAAAAAGCTACGATCAGGTTATGGTTACATTAGAGTTCAAGTTACGTTTATTATTAAATTCAGTGTTATCATTTATTTATGATTGATATAATTAAAAATTGTCTCGTTTAGAAAATGGTTAAAAGAAACTAATAATTTTACATTAGCTACTTTTAATCTGGTCGTGGTCGTTTATCGTTTAAATGTGGTGGAATACGTACCTACCAAATATTTATAATACCTACGAATATTCGTAGTGTTATCATCATCGACCACAAATCAGCATGTAAGTAGGTACAATGTCACTCCTTTCTCTTGGCAATTCATTCATAAAGAGGTGTCATTGATGATTTCTAATATTTCGTGTAAATATATTATGTAGATATTATACACACTTAAATATAGCAGAAATGTTACGTAAATGTCCGACATTTCAAACCGTATCATATCGTGTATCGCTGATAGGCAAGTATTATTCTAGAAAAATAATACGTGGGTTTAACAGGTCTTGAATAAATGTTAAACTTTTAGTAATAATAATGGCATTAGAGTCAACAGATGATATATTTGCAAATGTCCATAAATAATAGACTAAATAGTGAACTTTTATTTTCGTTTTCATATGTCACTTTGGGGGAGGTTTACTTTAATCGGTAATATAATCAAAATACAAGGGTGTTATGTGGTATAAGTAATTTCCAGGCATTTCACAAATGTATTTCAAAATTTATTTTTGCTTTGTTTAAAAAAAATATCTGAATCACTCAATATAAGAAACTGCAATGGTGAAAAAGAGTTCATTTAATCCCAATAGATTTAAAACAGTTTGTATTTTCGAAACTGTATTTTCTGGTTGGTAATAGATAGGTACCTACTTTTTGACTAGTTTGACACTGCCAGGGAAAAACAAAAAAGGGGAATTTTAGCGGGCAAAAAATCTAGGTAGAGAAACAAATTTTTCCCTGCCCAGATTATATATGAGACCAGAGTTATAAAATGCATGGTTTGTTTTACACAAATAACAGAACAGGACAGTTGAGCGGTGAACACGCCTCCTAAAAAAACATTGTCTTTGTTGAGCGCAGCCATAGCATAACCAAGTGACGCGTAGCAACATCGGTTGGTATTCCGCTGCACTTAAACGAGCCGGCCAATACATGAGTAAACTATCGTGTGCGCGTACGGGTGTCGCGGAAATCGATAGCCGCATCTCCTAGCTTTATACGAGACGGTATGCCACGATTCAAACAGTTCTTTGCAATGTTTGTTTAGAATCGATCGTAGAAAGATTTCCTATGCGTGATCCAGTATGTATTTTATTAGACACGCCATATTATACCAAGTGGAAAATTGAGCACAAAAAGGACTTTTTTATTTGCCAGGGGGTCAATTTTTGGGCGTTCGCAACTGTTAATGTCATACGCAAATTTAAGATGACAGTAATTTTCCAATTTTTGAGGGTGCGCATCTCTGCGTATGCGCAAAATTTCGTTCTTATATTTGCGAGCGGGTCATTACGGGGCATAACCAGCTCTTTGTGCTCATTTTGACATTTAGAGGTTAGAAATTCGAAATTCTTTTTACTGTTTTGGTTTATATGAAACTGTGTGTTGTAATTATATTGTAATTAATTACTATAGTGCGTGCAAGAAAATATGGAGGACTTAAGAGCGCTTTTCAGAGCGCGATAAGTAGGGTATGTTTTCAACTAATGTAAGTCTTCTATCACTTGATACAAAAGCATCAAATTTTAACTGCGGATAGAAAAAGGTATGCTTTAAACATCATGCATATTTATTCTCATTTATTTATACACTGAATTATAAATATAAACATCTTAAAGAACCCCATCTTTAAAACTGAATAACTCTCGTAATTAATTAATTTTTTTTTTCAAAACCATAGTGTTTAGATCAGACTTTCAACATTGCAAACCCCAAATATCTTTTCTTAATTTTAACCCATTATTTAATGGCGTTTTTTAGAAGATTATAAGATTTGGACACAATTTTTCACCAGGAGGTGCTGCCGACTTACAGGAATTTACTCAAGCGCGTGCGTGTACCTACCGCCTTATACAGTCAGTATACGTTAGTTTAAGTATAAGTGTTAGTTTAAGTATAAGAGTTAGTTTTACCTCACGGAGCATTTCTGTGAACACGGGCTCTTAATAAATGTTCTTGCAATTTGAAGGAAAGGAAATTTGGAAGGGGCGGAAGATCGTTATAGCCCTAATATAAGACATAACCCTAGGAATCCTTTCATTGACTTAAATGAAAGACAATTTGTAAATATGTTTCGACTAAGGAGCTGTGCCTGTATTTGATAGAATATTTGCAACCCCATATGCGTCCCCAACTGCGCGAAACTGATTTAGACTTACAGTCAAGGGTAAGAATAACACAAATATAATACACTCCCCGGCACAAAATTCCGTCACCCTAAAATTTTGCCCAATTTTGATGTTTTATAACTTTTTTATTTTTCATCTGATTTTCATAAATTTTTTACCAGTCTGTAGATCAGTTCATTGTGTGTCTTTTTAATTATTGTAATAAGTCATATTTTTCGTCCAGGCAATATTATACAGGGGAAAATCAAAGTGTTGTTTTTTGTCGTAAACTCAAAACACCCTGTGGAAAAATTGAGGCGAATAATTTTGTTTACAAACTGTTTGCTGCCATCTTAGACGTATTGTAAACATTTTGTTTTTTGATTCATCCCATTATCTCATTTCTTCTGCGAGCAGCAAAACTTTAAATGAAACGCTATTCAAGCTTATTTTTATTAACAAAAACATCCACTAGGTATATCACAAAATTAATTAACAAAGACAAATTTTAATAACGTGTATGTCCTCCTCTCGCAGCAATGACAGCTTGCATTCTTCGTGGCATCGAATTAATAAGATTACTTATTCTGTCTTGAGGAATAGCCTGATATTCTTCTGTCAGCGCCAGCCGTAAGTCTTGCAAGGTTAGTGGTTGCACAGGACGGCGACGGAGTGCTCTTTTAAGAACATCCCAAAGATGTTCGATTGGGTTGAGATCCGGGCTACATGCGGGCCAGTCCAATCTTGGAAGTCCAACCTCATCCAGATATTCGCTCACTACCCGTGCAACGTGAGGTCTAGCATTATCATGCATTAATGTAAATTGGTTCCCAATGAAAGGAGCAAATGGAACAACAATTTCTTGGAGGATTTCCTCAATGTAACGGTGGGCGGTTAGTGCTCCATTTTCAACAAATACAAGGTCAGTACGTGCATCGGTAGAAATACCCGCCCAAACCATGACTGAACCACCGTAATATTGCAGTCGCTCAGATATGGTGCAGTCTGCATATCTTTCATTTCTACGTCTGTATACCCGTTCACGACCATCCGGCGACCTTAAACAAACCCTGGATTCATCTGTGAATAGTACGTTTCCCCACTGTTCTACAGTCCAGTCAGCATGCGCTCTTGCAAATCTCAGTCGGTGTTGTCGATGCCGAGGAAGCAATTTTGGACATACTGCTGGCCATCGTGAATGCAATCCTGCTTCTAACAATCTTCTACGTATCGTTCTTTCACTTACACTTACTCGACGTACCATTTGCAAGTAATTTTTTAGATACACAGCAGTAGCTCTTCGATCTCTTAAAGAACTCATAATGACAAAGTGATCATCAGCTTGAGTGGTCATTCTCCTTCTGCCAGAGCCTTGCCGCCTAATAAAGTTTCCCGTCTGTAGATACCTATTCCAAACATCACAAACTGTAGACCGCGCAATTCCCAGAGTACGGGAGACATAACTCTTATTGCGGCCATCCTCTATTAAGGCAACAATTCTACCTACGTCTGCTGTAGTTACCATGATGACAACACACTAAATTAACTGTACTGTCAAATATTCTGTCACAATAACCGCGTATTTAGCCAACGTCGATGTTTTTTAATTAAAAATGATAAAATTAACAGCGTTTCATTTAAAATTTTGCTGCTCGCAGAAGAAATGAGGTAATGGGATGAATCAAAAAACAAAATGTTTACAATACGTCTAAGATGGCAGCAAACAGTTTGTAAACAAAATTATTCGCCTCAATTTTTCCACAGGGTGTTTTGAGTTTACGACAAAAAACAACACTTTGATTTACCCATGTATAATATTGCCTGGACGAAAAATATGACTTATTACAATAATTAAAAAGACACACAATGAACTGATCTACAGACTGGTAAAAAATTTATGAAAATCAGATGAAAAATAAAAAAGTTATAAAACATCAAAATTAGGCAAAATTTTAGGGTGACGGAATTTTGTGCCGGGGAGTGTATATTTATGTTATTTTCAATGGGAATTGTACTTAACTGCATTGAAATTTTTTGAAAGTGGAAGTTACCAGTTAGATATTGCATCAAATAAATACATTGAGAGTGTTAGTAAATGTGTAAAGGAAGTTGTTAGTTGCCCCCGGAGTGCTATTTAAAATGTTTGTAATATTTATTTAATCATTTGTGGCGTCTTTCATGGAATAATTGGTGGTTTGTTTGCCACTAATTAATTGAGGTTTTTGTTTAACATATTCCACCAATAACTGCTTTTGTTTACGTGTGGTATTAGTCCCCCTTTTATTTTTTGCCTCATTGTCGGCCATATTCAAATCCATTTCACATACAACACAATCTACTATCCTAACCAAACAGCAAAAACTCAATGAAAGCTGATGAGAGGAAAAACACAGGTTAAGTCTGCTAAATTAGTTCATTTTAAACGGTCTTAGTTGAAATGTACTAATATTTGCCAAGTTGGCAGATTGACCATGCGTTCACTTGCGAAGCGTGATTTTCGCTTTGCGAAGACCGGTCAAAAATTGGATTTGGCATATGTATACGTTTTATTTAGTGCGCAATTTTAAGTATACGCAAATAAACGCATGTTCTCAAAAATCGACCCCCAGACCGGTTCCTTCTTTCGGTGTGGAAAAAGTTTCGTTATGAGTGGTATTCGGAGTGCTTCTGTGTGTTTATTTAAAAAAACTTTTCTGTATGCCGTGATTAATTGTGCGTAAAATCTGGCATGTGAAATAAGGAGGGATTTAATAATATTTTTGAGAATGTCACGCGAGGCTGTCGGAAGCACGAAGCTTCTTGGGAACATATACGGTGTGCATTAATGTTCGCAGAATGAAGGATATTTTTAATAGTTTTTTTGAATGGTTAATTAATTAATATCCGTATGCTTCGCCTATCAGTAAGTCCACGAGCCTTCACTGATTTTTACCAAATCAGTGAAGCAGTTTTATATCCTCATAGGGTCATAAATCTCAATTTACAAATGAAAAGTGATACTCTTGGACGTTCCACGAACAGATCGACTAATTAATAAACTTTCAATGCGCTTCTGACGGATTATGGCAAAACGTTTAAGAGATCCAACCATTGATTTAGGAAATATTTATGATCGCCCGAAGCGCAACACCTGTTGTACTCCGTACAAGTAGATACACAGGGTACTGCCAGATAAGATATTACGGGCATAATATACGTGTTATGCAACGTTATGCGCTAAAAAAGTTGTATTTTCAGATAAGGGTACAATTTGTGATGTAAGATAAAAATGCATTTACAAAAGGACAACCTCAAAAAATGTGACACCATTATCACCAAATTGTTTCCCACGCCCCACGCTCAAATTTTATGTTAACACATGGGCATAGCCGACGTTTTGAAAACTGCATTGACTACGATTTAGTTCTAGATCTAATTTTGTCCATCCTGTACATATTAACGAGGTTTTAGCGGGCAATATAGTCACGCAGTAATATAAATAACGGACGATAAGCATGACGCGAAAAATTATACCCCACAGTCGAAAAAACAATAAAATCGGTCCAGCCCGCCGGAGCCAATTAAATTTACGACTTCTTTGCGCAATTGTTTTAAGACCGTCCGCAATATCTTATGTTTTAAGTATAGCGTGCAGCTTATACGGGATCGGAATAGTCGGTAATTGTAGGTGAGTAATTGTAATTGTGATTTATTCGACTCGAAATACAATCCGGTACGCTGATTACCAGCTCATTTTTCTTTAACTGAAACCTACATCTATTTAGCTGCAGGTTGGTTTATGAGCTCGTGTGTAGCTGAGACCCAAATGATGTCCATGAAATGAAAATACGTGTAATGGCGTAATTTTGAAATACGGAATTATTCACAACACACTTGTATTTTCGTTGTGATTATATTTCATTAGTGATTCAGCTAAAACTCGTCAGTCTGATTACATGGAAACGAAAAGAAATGTTCAAATTCTGAATTTGGTGACATTTGCAAGTCGTTCGGTAATCATATATTTTAAGTAAAACAAATTTTGCAAAAATGTGCCGTTATGGAAACTGCTAACACACTTGTAGTTTCATATATTGAGTGATTCAGATATTATTTTTAAAGCAACGCAAAACATTATTTTGGGGGGCATTTATCAAAATGTCTGGAAACTACTCACAACACACTTTGTATTTTTAACCGATGTAGTAGTTGATTTCGGGTCTTTTCCCATGTATGTTATCTTCTTCTCGAACGAAGTTTCGGCAGAATCACATCTGCTATCTTCAGGTTCTTGTTGCTGGTCACTGGAACTGTTGAACTGATCTCTTCAGTATCTAGCGGTTCCTTATATACTCATAGATGGTCAAGAATCGTTGCACTTCATAGATATCGTTGTGCTTCGTGGAATGTCTTCTCCCCGTAGAGACAAAATATGTTGGTTTTCAGGTTTGCATAGGTGTAGTATGTAGTAGTTGATTTCGGGTCTTTTCCCATGTATGTTAATAACTTATAATATTCTGATAATATTAAAACCCATCTAGTTAATTTGGGTCCCAGAAAATAACCATCTAAACGGTCTATGATCCTTAAATACTGTACATGTACATGTATGTCCGTACAAATAACATTTAAACGTTTGTATCCCAAAAATGACCTCAAAAAGCTCGTTTTCCATTATGGAGTAGTTCCGCTTCGCTTTCTTGAACTGTCGACTGACAAAAATGGTTGTTCAAAATCTGGATAGATCAGCAAAGAATCTGATTTCAAGCTATTCTTTAAAACATCAATCGCTTCTAGTACTTCCTTCCTTCGTTATTTCAAACCACTTTCTTTTTAGTGATATTTACCAATGGTGGCCGGCCCTCCTGAGTTATAAGTAATGATATCATATCCAAATATACTATACATAATTTCCCTGACATTCCAGACAGTGTTAAATTCATAAATCTTTTAAACGTTGCCGGCGCGTTAGCTAACCCAAAAGCCATCTTCAAGTATTCGTAATGTTCCTAAAAAGTACTAAATCCTGCCAGTTGTATGTACTGTTCTTCCTTATCAATTTGATGATAAGCTTCCGTAACATATATCACTGCAAACAATGCTGGTTGTCCTGTTTGATAACCTTGTAATAAGTCCTTGTAATAAGTAGGCAACGGATAAATAATACTCTATTAAGAGTCACGCTATTAAGACAAGCTAAAAAATGGCGCAAAAACGTCTCTTCAAATTTTGAGTTACTTACTATTTTTTTTGAGTTAAGTATTTATTAACTTAACTAGCGACCCTAGCGACCTCTACTTGAGCTTGTTTTTTTGAAAATTTCTTAAGGAACAACTTTCTCAACTTCATGCGTAATTCTAAAATTGCTTAGGGACAAAGATATACAGCAGAACGTGGAAAGAAGAGTTTTTTGTATGTAAATTGTTATTTATGACATTAAGCATAAGGATGTATATAAATAAATGCATTTTTGTATCTAATTCATCCCTGGAAACTGGACTACAATGACAGTTAATATATCCAATGCAAGAAGCATTGTGACACTGCTTTATATGATTCCTTCACGAAACGATTTCGGTAAACCTGTTTCAGCAGCAGCTGAAAACAGGCAACAGTTGTTCTACGACCCGTGCTCAAACATTTTTACTCATATGGCATAACTAAATTATGGCTCTTGTGCAGCCACCTACCATTTTGAAAATTCAAATGCTCACTTAAAATGTTCAATTACATCATAAAAAGCTCTGCCTAATTATAGTTAAATCTTTACTTCTCATAATATACCGCGTTCATTAGCGTATAACCACACGGCTTCTGAAATTATACTCAAATAAATAATAACCTTGTCGTTATTTATGCTTATATAGGTATGTGCTTGTACCTTTATCGGAATGCATGGTGACTAGAAGGCGTTAAGAATTCGATTGAAAAACAAACCGAGGAGACGTTAATCTTATCAATACGTTCGATCGGTAGATCGATATCTCGATAAATATTTATAAGAGGTACCTATTTGTAATGCCCTTCTGTCAGTGGTACGCTTAGAGACTGCTTATTTTAAACCAACGAGAGACATGAAATTTCTGAGAGGCGAGAGGTGTATCTAAAGCTAATTATTTATTCAAGAGTTCGGGCATATTAAGGGTAACGTCAAATAATCGACCTCTCGATGGTAATCCATCGTAATGCGATTTTCAAGCCTACGCGATATTCAAATCAAGTGTCTGGATGCTTTGTGTGTGTGTGTACTATAGTGATATGTGAGTGAAACTGATAGTTCTTGAAGCTGGTCGAATAAGTATATAGGGCATTGAATTGTATACATTTACATTTACGAGTAATTCAATATTTTTTAGTACCTATTTAAAATGCACTGTATTTTATACAGGCTAATTATAATTTCCTTACACTTAAAGACAATTACAATAAAATATATAAATATTTATACCTAATTGTAATTTTTATTGGCTTGATAAAAAAATGTTTACGTGAAGTAGGTATCTGCGTGACGTCTTCATCGGCAATTGTTTTAAACTAGGATATAATACAGGTGTGCTGTTACTCAACTATGACGTCACGTCAAATATGTTTCGGTGGTGCATGTAAATTTTATAGCATCTTTAATCAAAGCGAAACAGCCGATTGACTGCAATATTTTATAAATTTAATAAAAAAACGAATAAATTCAATCCTCACACTCATGTTTATGCAAATAAATTGAAAAACACTATATATGGATGGCTTGCATACTACAACTTTTGTAAAAAGTCTCGACCGGTGTCTCACACAACTGTTAATAATGACCACCTCTATGAATGTTAATTACAAAATATATTAATAACACGATAGAAAAACATTACCTACAGCAAATCAAAACCTAAAATTATCTACTTATACACTGCCTATTCCAAAGACCTACCCGAGTACGTTTTTTATAATGGAGATATTTTATTACACAACGCGCAACGTGTCGAAAGAAAGAAAATAAAACAGCGTCGCCTTTGGTGGCAATAAATAATTTTTAATTTCCGTAGCATCGTGAGAATATTTAATTTTGATCCGTGTCTATATATGGACTAGCGACTAGCGGGGAAAGTTTTTACTCATTTTGTCATTTGCCGAAAAAGTCGCTTGTCCAAAAACAATGTTGACGATCACATAAATATATCCAACCGATCGAGAGCGAAGGTCTATAAACTCCAGAACTTCAATGTTCCAGAAGTATTATTAAACGAAAGCGGTATTCTTTATCATAACATTAGAAATAAAACAGTTTGATGATCCAATATTAAAAAGCAGCATACGGTGAGCTCGTAAAGTTTGGAATAAATTCAATTAATCGTTATTGAAGGATTTTCACAGTAAATCCTCGGACACGTCAACTTTATTTTATAAAATGTCACTTTTTTCAGCCATCGATTTTTTTTTTGTTTTGTTCGTTTTTGAGCTATGACGTCATCGACAATTTTTTTAAATGACAACCCATATTTTTTTTCACGGATTTCGATAGAGCACATTTTTCTGAGTGCGAATATGTCAAAACCATAGTACCTTTAACATTAAAGTGTTCGAGATATTCGGTTGCAAAGTTTTAAGAATGAATTATACAAGCGATGACCAAATGCTAATCATTTATCAAGAAAGCGCAGGAAAAACAACAGTTTTGACAGTTGTCACAATTTTGAAGTTTTTCCTCGCAAGTTTGTGTTTTAATCAGTTGAATAATATCATTAAGTAAGTTGATTAATCATTATTCCATCATAATTCATTTTATTTAAAAATGGTCCGTCGTTTGAGTGAAAGGGAAAGAATCGAAATTTTGATGATGATCGGTTACGGGGACAGAGCTCGCACACAAGTAGAAGTTTGCCGTTTATTTAACAACAAATATCCAAACAGAGAACCAATTACACAGTCCACCGTTAGCAAAATAGAACAAAAGTTTTTAGAAGTGGGTCATACGAGAGATCGCCCTAGAACGGGTCGTCCACCAGTGCAACAAGATGTTAAATTGAATGTTCTACTAGAGCTTCAAGAAAATCCCCATTTACCCACCCGCCAAGTGGCGGCAAACAACGGAATAGTTCAAAGTCTTGAAATATTTGAAATTGAACAAATGACATCCGTATAAAGTGGTTTTGGTCCAAGAGTTAAACGAAGATGATCCTGACCGTAGGTTACAGTTTTGCCAAACCATGTTGCAACGCCTGATTGATGACGACGGATTTTTACGCAATATTGTTTTTTCTGATGAGGCTACCTTTTATCTCGACGGCACAGTTAACCGGCAAAACTGTAGATATTGGTCTCCTGAAAATCCACACTGGAAAATGTAAACTCGTAGTCAGTTTCCACAAAAAGTTAACGTTTGGGCTGGTATTGTAGGTAATCGTATTTTGGGCACATTTTTCTTTGAAGGCGTATTAACAGGTGAAATATATTTAGAATTTTTAAGAGACGACTTAGTCCCTGCACTTGCGGTACTTTACCCAAATGACGTAGATCCAGATCTGCCCCATCACACGATATGGTACCAACAAGACGGTGCACCACCCCATTTTGCAGTGATCGTTCGCGATTATTTAAACCATGTATTTCCTAACCATTGGATTGGTCGCAGGGGAACTATCGAATGGCCCCCTAGATCTCCAGATCTCCCCTAGACTACTCCCCTAGACTACTTTTTATGGGGCTATTTAAAGAGCAAAGTCTATTTCAATAGACCAAATACCATCGAAGAATTAAAGGACAGAATTCGCAATGAAATTCGAACCATTCAACCTGATACTGTTGGTAAGGTTCTGCAGGAGTTTCAGTGGCGGATGGGATATTGCCAGGAAGTGAATGGAGGTCACTACATTTTATAAACTTTGCAACCGAATATCTCGAAAACTTTAATGTTAAAGGTACTATGTTTTTGACATATTCGCACTCAGAAAAATGTGCTCTATCGAAATCCGTGAAAAAAAATATGGGTTGTCATTTAAAAAAATTGTCGATGACGTCATAGCTCAAAAACGAACAAAACAAAAAAAAAATCGATGGCTGAAAAAAGTGACATTTTATAAAATAAGGTTGACGTGTCCGAGGATTTCCTGTGAAAATCCTTCAATAACGATTAATTGAATTTATTCCAAACTTTACGAGCTCACTGTATGTAAGCAGTGAGAAAAATACTAAATAGAATGATTCAGTGGATCCTCCGTCCATCAGTCGTCGTTACCCACAACACATAAACTTGTTCTATGCTACAACTGTCCATAGGCGCAGCTAGGGGGGCCGCCGGGCTTAGCCCCGCAGCCCCCTAGAATATAAAGTATTTCTTAAAAATGAATTCATGAATTAATGCTTTTATTCCTAATAAGTTGATATACTAACAAATCAGTATATTATTTATTTTCCCTTAATTTCTGTTGGACCAATTAGGAGTCGAACGTCCACGTATGCCTACGCGAAACGTTCGCTCAATGATCAATGGTTGTTATTGCCGTAGTTAGGGTACAGAAGAGAGAGCTCTCTTCTGTGGTAAGAGATAAAATATTTTACACTTTTCAGATTTTATTTGAAATAAATATGGTATGATAAAATAATTAATGACAACTGACATGTCAAAAATGTACTATTTTTAATAGATTAAGATTACATTTACAAACAAAACCTAGCTGATTTTTAAATGACTTTTAATTAAATTAAACTGGCAATTCCGTATTGTAATCGACTGGTCGACGTTTTTTGCCTCGTTTTGCGAATTTCCAACTGTTCCAAATATTTGGTATACTTATACTATGAAGTTTTAAGCAAATTAAGTACGTTTATACGGGTTATATACTCGCCAATAACCTGTTCTGACAAGAACCGCGAACCGTGAACCGAGAAACAGTACCATGAACCGTACTGTAACAGTACCGTGTACAACGCCGAAACAAAGGAGCAAATTTCCCTTTTATATTCGGCTTAAACATAGGTAACTACTCAGAACTTAGAAAAACTCAGAACTCATAGGTAACTAATCAGAACTCAAAAAAACTATATGACCCTATGTCTTTGTTTGTGCAGTTATAAAAAAACCAAGAGCATTTTATGTTTATGCAAAAGTTTAAGCCTCCCAAGAATAGGCTAGCTACGCCTATGCAACTGCCCATTACTTACGCGTCACTTGGAGGAAAGAACCGACATTTGCACATAGCGCGCGTGAGAAAATTGCTGTAAAAGTGTATCTAGTGGTTAGTAATATATATTCTTGTAATTAGACTTGCTTTGGAACGAATAGTGTTTTGTTATTACAGCTTTTTCCGAGTGAGTCGACGGATTAGCCTCTTTGTAGAATCTTTGTTTTGGTTTATTTTGCAGACGAGAAGCAGTACCTGCGCTGTGTCCATCTGCAAAAATTATGCATGCAGCTAAAACTAAGACAGTCCAAAAAAATATTTTGTTCTTTCGGTTTCCGAAAGAAACAAATAATATTCGGAAATAATGGATTCAGAGGTGCCATCGAAAAGATAAATTTACCAACCGTTAAATTGACATATTCTTGATTTAGGGAATTCAGGTTTTCAAAGACGCTGGGAACCATATATAGAATTTCAGTCATATAAGGAATTACCTCCTTCAATTTGAATTTGACATTTAGGAACACCCTGTATATGAGTTTGTGTTGCAAATACAAAATAAGCAAAATAAAGCAAAATAAATGAATGCAATAGGAAAGGAGAATTCGTCTGTAGAGATGAAAATCCATATGCGCAATGCTATATTAATTTTTAATTCTAGAATAATCGCTAATTAATTCTCGAATCGGAATATCAGTCGATTTCGAACAGTTTAATCTGCATAAATATTGTAGAAATACTGAATATTACGCGACTCCCGCTACTTTCATTACTGGAATGACGGGTTTTCCGCTGAACTCTTATTAGTCCAAAGTTACCAGGCAACCTTTATTAATCTTGGTACATCTGTATACTTTGTATCGGGTCCGCCAATAAGCGCGCTCGATCTTTAAAATGAAATAAAGCAAGTTGTGTGAGAGGTATAAATGAAATTTATTTTTTGTTTGAAAGAGTATTCGAAGGCATTATGTATGGAAAATAATATCGGTCAAATGTCCACCTCGGCTTCGCTGGGTGGCGCGCATACGAGAAGTCCAATTTTCAATGACTCTGGCGCACAAATCGGGCTGTATTTCATCGATGGCGTGGCGTATGTTGACTTTGAGGGTTGCCTCGTTGTTGTTGCCTCGAATTTGTTAATCAAACGACGGATAGTCGACTCAGCAGGACGATCAATTGCACCGTAAAATTGGCGGAGCGCGCGGAACGTTGCTCGAACCGATGAATGATTTTCGTAATAAGTTTTAACGATTTGCACATGTTGCTCGCGGCTGAATTGGTTCATGGTGATTTGTGAAGATACACTGAATAATAACAACTACGTTTGCCAACTCTACCACAAACAACATGGCCGCCATGAGCTGTCAAAGATCGAGCGTCCCTATTGGCGGACCCTTTATAAGTGTTTTGTGATGTCGAAATTTATAATAAACATACCTAGGTACGTGGATTTGTGAATGTGATTCAAAAAATGCGCTTATTTCTTTCCCCTGTCTTTATTATTTGAAGGAGAAGAATCATGAACAGAAATCGTTTTCACCTACCTAGGCTACCAATTTAAAAAAACTGTAAAACACACGAAAAATGTATTGCACTGTGTAAACTGTTGCAAGTGTAAATATTACACTTGGGCAGTGCATACCGATGAAATTGCAGAACACGATGAAAAAGTGAGACGTAATCGGCAATTTTTTTTTGAAAAAATTAATCAGCACAATTAATGCTTTCCAGGAAAAAAAATCAAGTGTATGGATTTTAGGTAGTACAATATTGGTATCGGTCTATCCAAATAAAAAAGTCGACGCATGTCCCATCAAATGTTGACATTCAACTTATATGGTCGATAATTGACATCAATAAACGCAAATTATGTAGGTCACACATTTTTTTTTTTAGAAAATCGTACCATCATCGAAGACGACTTTCCCGTAGAGATCGTACAGGGAAGAAAAGACCACATGATAAAGAAAAGGGAAATTGTCGTAGACGACGAATCCCAAGCTGCATATATGGATACGTGCGACGTCGTCCCTGAAAATAAAACTCCTGTGAAATTTTTAGACGAGCTATCTCGACCAGCGCGGGAAGCGGAGTGGAGCAGCTATGCCAAATCTAGCAAGGAGTATTACGTGAAGGTCCTAGTGGTCGCTGATAAGAGTATGGTCGACTATCATGTGAAGGAAGATGACCTGACACATTATATTTTAACACTGATGTCTTACGTAAGTATAAATCTTTCTTTCGCGAAAATGCTTGTTTGTTAGATTGGTTGGCACATATGAAAGATGAGATAGAAGCGCCGAAAATCGCTCTCCAGATTTTAATGCCCTTGATTTTTCTTATTGCTTAAAGAACAAAGTTTATAATAATAGACCAGATGACAAAGATGATTTAAAAGAACAAATTTGGACACGAAATTCTGAACATTGGACCAAAGTAAACAACAACGTTCAAGACAAGTTTGTTCAGCATGTAAATAGTAAATGTGCAAAAACAAGTTCTTACCTATTATTTCTGTTTTATTTATTATTATAATTTAAATTAATGTTTTCTCATTTTTTAATTTCTTTGTATTTATTAAACATTTAAAAAAATGTATAATAATTTCTCCAGCCCAGCGTAAATACCATATACAAAAGTTTCAAAATATGGCAAATTAAATAATTATTATTTATTTCTTTCCCGTATTCATTATTTGAAGGAGGATAAACATAATAAAAATCGATTTCATCGATTTGTACCATAGGCTACCGATTTTTAAAAAATCTGTAAAACACATGAAAAACGTATTGAACTATTGAACAAACTTACTGAACATTGGACCAAAGTAATCAATATCGTTCAAGACAAATTTGTGAAGCATGTAAACAGTAAACGTACAACAACTTCTTACCTAATATTTGTTTTATTTATAATTTAAAATAATGAAGTTTGAATTTTTTGTTGTATTTATAATACATTTAAAAACACGTATAATAATTTCTCATTTGCTCCATTTTTCTATCAGCGTAAAGACACTGTACAAGAGTTTCAAAAGATGGCAAATTAAATAGTTATTTATATACCAAGGTTATAAAGTAGATGGTTATGCCCCGAGGGCGGAATCGTCCGAGTCGCATTACAATTTTTTATGTCCTATTAGTTATGTGGTTATTGCATCCACAATATGAATATTGAGAACAAATCATAAATTTGCTGTTGCTAGGGAAATGTTGTATTTGTTAAAATAAATAAATTTAAATAAAACTGTTTTTTTTGTGTCTCTAAGGCCCGCGGGGGCATAAAGTGTACTTAATCGCACGCGCGGGCTATAATATGCACTTTAGACCCGTGCGGATATAACGTGCACTATTATGTAGTCGGTAACTATATTCAGTTTCGGAAAATGTATGAGAGTAACCTGAGTGGCTCACACGACGTTTCAATGGCGAAGACAGCGGGTTTGTCATTTCCGAAACCGAGTGTAAGCAATAATGAACTAGTATGACATAAAATATGAAACGACCTCTAAGAGAATTTTACATTTACTTGCAATACCGACTTTACGTTTTCTATAGTTAATTTATTTATATTATCGGTCCATGTGTTCGTGCATAAAGAAAATATACGCTTAGGGGAAGCATTTGATGATAGAATTGAGGCTATACTTTGAAAACGTTTTTAAAATTATTATTTACTCTTAAACATTTTATTTCAAATTTGGATTTACAAAATCGTAAATTTCCTTTATAGCAAAATCCACTTTTAGTAACTGCTTGAGTGTTTTTCAAAATTTTTCAAACTATCAAATTTCAGAATCTAATTTGGGTGAAAAAAAATTAAATTCATACATATAATTTTCATTTGAAAAATAAAATAATTTCTCTATATATGAAAGATTGTCACCAAATTATTTTTTTTGTACTATGGTTTAAAGATATTTCTCTGAGGCGTAAAAAGCGGAATATTACGATAAAAGCGGGGACCCTACATGCCATTCACAAGTAGATTTAGTAGATAAAACAGAACCACTTAGCGTTAAACTGAATTCGTTTTTGCAATTGTAACTAGTACATTAATATGCTAGAATAATCCAGACGCAGGGACGTCAAAAATGAAACCCCATTGATTGATGATTACATAAAATGCATGATGTGTTTCTATTTTTAGAGAACTATAATAATGTAATGGCGTTTTTTGCCATTCCAAAATAATTGTATGTGAACCAGCATCTTATTGAAATATGTATAAATATAAAAAAAATAAATTAATGCAAATTGTGTAGGTAGCACTTCTGTACAAGGACGTCACTATTGGGAATGCAATTAACATAGCTGTAGTCCAAATTGGAATTTTGCGTAACGACGATTTTTCCAATTCCAATTCTCAGGGTGAGTACTTATACACAGAGACATTACATTAAGAGCATTTAGGTACTAAAACCTTTCTAGAAATCATACTCGTACATAAGCAAATTGTAAACTTACCTTAACTATGCTTTACTAATCCCAAACTCCTAGCTGCCATTAACAAAACTATCCTAGTACCCTGGTATATTATTTAATGTCCATCTCAACAAGTAGATCTTTTTTTAGATATGCTGCGAAAATTTTGCGAATGGCAACAGAGAAACATGTGGGAAAAGTCGCATGATGTAGCCTTATTATTAACTAGGTAAGATTTAGAACACTCTCCATTCAGTAGCAACTTTCTTCAATGTCTCTTCGTCATATGATTGACATATTTAGTGGTAGTTTACCTCAAAATATTGCCTACTTTATAAATAATATATACAATATATTGCCTAATATGTAAAATATATAACGATATATAAGATTATATATAGGTACTCTTAAAAAACAAAATAACAGAGTTACAGTGTACCTAACATGTATTAAAAATAGTAGTTTTACTTACATGCAGTTTTTATTCTACAATACACAGACTTTTAATGTGATTTCCCTTTTTTAAAGTGCCTTTTAAATTTTTTATGTTGGCAACGGATTTCTGTTTTTCATTAAATAATGCACTATAAATATATTATTAGTGCATTATTTAATGATTGAATAATGACAGCTATTAGGCATTACACGAGTATGAAGTTTGAAACACGAGCCCTTTTAATGATATGAGTGTAGTAGTAGTTATTACCATAGTTTAGCCACAATGATTGAAATATGAACCTTTAAATAAAATATATTTATTATATTAATTTATTGTAATTTTTGTTCACTCACTAAATTTGAGAATTTAGGATAACTGTTTTGACAAGTTAGTGACAAATTGACAAGTTAGTGACAAATGACTTTTGCCATATAGACTGATCATTATTTTATGTGTATAGTTGGTTGCCGCAATACAAATAAAAATCACTCAGCGCGAAAATCGCTAAGCAACGGTGATCAATAAGTAGTATTCTGATTGGCCCAAAAAACCACTGTGTAAAGAAGAACTGTTACACGAAGGAGTGTATATCTATTATATTTCAGTATGATTCTCATACATCTATTCTGAAGTTTTTGTAACTGTCATATTTTATTTTAATTGAACATGTACACCCGAATGAATATTGTCATTTTCACTTTGCAAACAAAATCGTATGCGATCGGAATGCCAGTCCTCGCCCACTGACGGGGATGTATACAACGTAACAGGTAGACGGCCGGTTTGTATCCGCTCGCTTTCGATTGCGGGGGAAACAGCTATTCTATTTACCTGGCGACACTTGCCTTAAAATACTAATGAAATTGAACTTTAAGGTGGTAATGACAATATGCATTCGACTGTACATTATTGTGTACCTAATCAAAACGTGGTTGAATTATACTATTATTACAAATAACTGCAGCATACACTGAAAGTTGCTTCATTAGAGGATATATAGTTTAGCAGTATTCATTTGTTTATACTTATGTAGTGATTAATATCATAGCTTTTGGTTTTTTTTTTGATATTTAGCTTAAGTTTATTCATCGGTAAATATCCTTCAATATCAGCTAAAATATCACTGATTAATTTAATATCTTGATTTAAATATTCATCACCAACTAATGTATTGTTACATAGACTAATGTATTGTTTAGTCAGCAAATAAACCAATTAAATGGTTTCCTTCAATGTAATTGCGATATCTTTTAAATATATTATGAAAAGTAATGGCCCTAAAACACTCCCTTGTGGAACTCCAAAGTTAATTATAAATTTTTTTGAAGTAAATGAAACAATTTTATTTACTTATGCTCTATTATTCAAATAGTCTTCAAACCACCTCAAGACAGCACCAGATTCGATAGTATTTTAACTTTTTTAATAGAATATCCCTATATCTATTGTTTATAATGCTCTTTTCAAATCCAAGAAAACAGTTATGGATCTGTCTGATTTAAGTTCGATACTGATATATTTATATTTAAAAGAACGCTAGGTGACGCTCTAAAATTATTATACATCATATACTGCCGAATATAACATCAAAACCGATTATTAATATATTTATTTTCATCTATTATAAGATTCCAGCTTCTTATTGTGTATTACTCTTATACATGGTTTTTTTTTACCATTTTTACTCAAATATTTACTTGAATAATTATTACCTACTCTAAATATTTTTTTGCTGATTTTGCAATGATTTTACATTTATATAACGTATTACTAAAGTACTATTAAGGCAGGCTTAATGAATTAGTTATTGCTCACAAACATTTATTGCGTCAGGCAACTGCTACAAATACGCAAACTATTTTGCACCGGTGCTCATACTTACTACTTACACTTAACGTTTCAATTTTTTTTAGAAATGACATCTGTAGAAATACCACCGCTAAAGAATGCGCGACACTAGGAGTAGCAGAAGTGTCCTCAATGTGCAAAGCATCAGGATGTACCATCGTAAGAGATAAAGGTCTGGCAGCATCGTACACCATCGCACATGAACTTGGACACGCTTTAAGGTAAAGGAACAGCACCAGTTGATGATGTGATGATTACTTTACGCTAGTTACTTTTTATAGTATGCCCCACGATGAAGATAGGAAGTGTGATCAGTACAACAATGATGTTTGGCAGAACACCATAATGACTAAAATGCTGAGGAACGACTTCAAACCATTCCAGTGGTCCAAGTGCTCTAGGCACTTCGTCACCGACTTCTTAGAGTGAGTAAATATACAAATATTTAATATAAAATATTACTATAGTCTATACGAAATAAAGGACATATGCAAATCCGCAAATAAAATTTGAAACCTTGTGTGAATATAAACAAAGGTTCATTCTAGTACGGTATATTTTTAGTTTTCGAAAATTATACAGGGTGTGAAAAAAAATCCAAACCCCACATTGCGAGTGTCTCAAAATCGTTTTTTAATGGAACACCTCTATTTTTGTTGGAAAATTTATTTTTCTTTAAATTCACTACCAAATGATATTATATATCTAAAATAAACAGATTTTATACGATTATTCCAATGTATCGAAATTACTATAACCTACTACCTCTATATGTGATGCAGGTAGTATATATTTCTTCTAATTTCCATGTCGAATTTAATACCTCATCAGTGTTTAATTTATAGAAATGATTGATTCTCGAATCCTGTTTTTAAATCTTCGATATTATTATTTCGATGTTTATAAATGATTTCCTTCAGATGTCCCCAAAGGTAATAGCCTAGCAGTGTCAAATTGGGACTTCTAGGAGGCCAATCAATAGTTCCATATCTTCCAATAATTACAAAATGCTTTTGAGATAAAGTAGTGGACCATCTTACGTGGACCCTGTTCAATAAATACTGTATAATTTCTATATAGTATTTTATCCCTCTTCTACCAAATAGACTATAGCACACCATCTTTTCTATTTTATTTTTAATAAAAACTTACTGCCACCTATTGTACCTATTTAGAATTAAAGACAAATGTATTCAAATGGTTGAAAATAGTTAAAACTAAGTATGTAGCCCACAAAATGAAATTAGCTTACTTTTTCAGACATGGATGCCAAATGATGACAACCAGGGTTTTTAATTTAAATTAACAATAAATCAATAATTAATTTTTATTTGTAAAATTATGTTTTGGCTTATATGGTGTAGAAATTTATAATTTAAGTATTTACTAATGGTGCAGGTGAACTTTGGTTAAATCGTTTAGAAAATCAAGGTAATAAAGAAAATAAATATTAAGCTTTTAGGCAATTTTATTTAATCTTCACCTTATCTTTATTGCTTAGTCATACAGCAAAAGAAGCGGATGTTATTTCATAATACATAAATTTGAGGATCCTTCAAATAAAATTAAACCAAATGGATATCCTAGATTTACGACACATGTCTGTCAAATGAAATGCAATTAAACAAGTATTTTATTAGCTGAAAAACGAGTAGTTCAAAGTAGAAGTGACTAACTACAAGGCATCATAAAATTAAACTAATACGTGAATATCGATCTATTAAAACACAGGCAATGACTGTCTGAATGAAAATTAAAATGTATTTGAGATAAAAAACAGGTTTGTCTCCGTTTATGTTTTCTCAAAGGACATTGACACATAAACAAAAGAGGAACTGCGATTCATAGCCACCTGTGGCATGAGCTGGAATTTTCAATGTTGCCTTAAAAAGGAAGTCCACGACCCAGATTTTTTCATTTTCTGCAATAATGAGCCACAGAACCATGTCAATAGAATACAAAAATATAACAGAACTGGAAATAGCTGCTAATAAGCCTATTTTATTGCTAAATGATACCAGTTTTTTTCTCATGACATTACATTACGTCTCGATAAAAGTAACCTTTTCAGCTATTTTTAATAGTCCAATTAAAGATTTTGTTGTGATTTCAATCGCTAGTTTAAAGTGATTGATGCATAAAATCGAGATATTATCTATCAGCCATGTAGTTACCAATAATTAACATATATTAATCCTTTGCATATTAAATACATAGATAATCAACTGATATGGATGCGTAAAATTGCAAATCAGTACTAAATTTTACTAAGAAAAAATACAATCAGTTACGAAATAATCATTTATATGTAAATTATTATGATAATCAATGAAGGATTAATCAACATACAAATACAACAAACAACTTTTCTGGACACAAATAAACCATGTATCTTTAGTTCTAGCAGAGCTAAGTGTCTTAATAATCCCCCTACCAAAGACTACATAACCTCCAGCTACACAAAGTTACTACCTGGGGATGAGTTTGAAATAGACAGACAATGCGAACTGGAGGCAGGACCTGGACAGAAATATTGCCGCAAACAAGTATGTATTTCATAATGCAAAAATGATGTTAACATATCGTAGCTAACTTAGTGATCTTAACATATAACGTAGCTATCATACTGCGGGAGCAAGCAATGAATGCTTCCCGCTATATGATAAAAGGCTCGCCTGTAAGGGGCTGAGTTTTGACCTCCATATTTTATTACTATAGCCAAATTAAATAATAAAGTCAAAATCTGGTAAACTAAGGTAAAAATAACTGGCACGGCAAGGATTTTTTTTTTAATTTAAAAAAATGATAAAGGCCTACATCCGAAATAGTCGAGGCTATGGAGGGTAAGGAGTATGGAGTATGGAGGTATGGAGGGCTATGGAGTCGAGGCTATAGATCGCAAAAGGTTGGCAAGAAATTAAATTGGGAATGGTAGACATAGGTCTCTTGATAATATACCTGAGTTTGTGAACTTGGGGGTTGTCGCTGTCGCTCAAGGGGATGAAAACTACATCACAGCGCTCTTTGGGAAATAGGGTCGTTGTTGTAAGTGCTATCGAAAAAAAAGTTCATATAAAATATGTTGAAAATACAATTGTGCATAATTTTGGTCCTATTAATTTTTTGTTTGCAACCAATAGTTTTCATTCTACAGTGCGCCAAAGTAGGGGGTTGATTTACAATTTCCATCAAGAGCAAAGTTTTCTGAGTCGACCAGTGCCTGATTTGCTAGGTTTGATTATCCCATCCCTTGAGCAGTTACTCCCCGAGATCGCAATCTCAGGTGTATTATCAATTACTCTTTTTTTAAATAAATTAGTTTTTGAAAATTTTAGTTTTCTAATTTCATTTATGGCCCAGTGTGGGTGTGTGGCGCATAGGATAATTTGCTTACGGGCCCGTCAAAGTCTTGTTACGACACTGCGTATCGCAGGTGCTTGGGTAAAGGTGAAAAGTCAGAAAAACTTGTCGGGTATTCATGTATTTGGAAATTAAATGTAATGAATTCTTGTAAATAACTTGGTGTCAAATTATTCAAAACTTCATAGATGCAATAATACTATATATCACATATAGTATTTTTAAAACCAAGAGGCCAATGATGTAAACAAATGCACACTGTCAGCAAGTGATATAATACACTAGACAGGGTTGGACCTAATTTCTCGATATAATATTAGTATACTGGGTGGGTCAAAAATGTTTGCACTTTTTACATTTGCCCTTAATTTTTCTGTTTAATAACCAATTTATACAGCTTGGTGTCGAGAACAGAATGGACTATGGACAGAAAATAACAATTTTGAAATTCTCTGTCGATAGTCCATTATTTTCTGTAAGCAGCGACATCAAGCTGATTAAACTCTGTTAATAAACAAAAAAGTTATTGGCTAAAGAAAAAAGTGCAATTTAAGGACTAGAACTTAAAAATGCCAAAAAGATGGTTAGTATGATTACGTGCTCCACTCTCGATGGTGATTTCCTGTCACGGTCTTAAAATGTAGGGAAATGTCCATTTTATCGCTTATTTGTTTTACGTGAGTCATTTTGACATTTTTGCTTTAAAAAGAACTAGCCCACAGAAAGGGGCTAGAATAATAAGTCTAAAATTATGTATTTACTACAAATCCAACCTATATCAGTACGCACCACTAAAATGAATGTCTTTGTTGAAGGATATTGACTTATTTCATTATTTCCATACTAAAAGGAGTTTTATGATGTGAATTATGATGTGAATTACTCTCAAGTTCTCAAAAACGTGACTTTTATACCGTTTTACACGAATATGTCACATGTGTGGAATCTTGGCATTTTTACATTGCTTGATCTCAATACAAAGTCTTCCACGCACCAAAAAATTTATTCCTCAAACAATTCATAACTTAAAATATTTTAGCCGCTATGTGGACATTTGTGGTGCACCACGGACGGTGTGGAAGGGGGGCCCTGTAAAACACAATGGTCTCCTTGGGCAGAGGGTACCAAGTGCGGAGAGAGGAGGTAAGCAGATATTCTTATCCTGATACAAGATTTGGGCGAGTGATTATCAAGAATTTCTACGTAAGTTTGTAATGGCGTCTAAATTTTTTAAATTGAGCCTAGCTAATATACAGGGTGTCCACACGGATGCAGGCACGGCTTTTAGATGGGAAGGCATTTGGGGGAGGGGGTTAGAGAACCCAATGTCTTGGCATTTTCTATTGATATTCTGCTGACAAGTTAATTTATTAATATGACATAATGTTCAAAATTGAATTATTTTGACTAATTATGAGATGACTAGGATTCAAAGTCACACTCAAAGTAGAAAAATATGCCGTGCACTTTTGGGACGCGGCGACTGTACATACATACAAACATTGCAAGTTAAATAAAAGCTTGTAAAAAATATAAAATTCATACAAGGCATTTTTTAACATAACCTCATATTCCCGGGAAAATGGTAGAAAACGAGTTTTCAGTTTTTTATTTTCTTAAACACCACCCCATTTCACAATTTCCCTTTATCTAGTGTTTAATTTTTGTTTTTTCTCTTAATTATAATCTTAACAAACTTACCTGTTAATATTTTTTTCAAAATAATTTTGGCAGCAACCTATGTATGATTTTTTTTATAAAATGTCAGAAGATATAAATGTTTTTTGACATATATATACCAAGTCTTAAAACAGATTTATTAATGTCCTAATAGAAGTACTTTTTGGGCATTATGAAGTCCTTTTTTCCGTCAATTGTATTGGTCAGAGCAGATAATATCAAGCAAATGCGTGAGCGTGGTCAGCTCTCTTGTGGGCATTTTGCATTACATTGCACATCATTTTCACAGCAGTTTACAGTTTAGTTTTCCTACTTTGACAACACCTTTGACATACTTTGAGAAAAGTTAATGTGACACCGATAGGAAATATAGGTATATTATCGAAAGCACTGAACCCATAAATGTAGCGTCATTGCAAACTTACATTGAATTATAGTACATTTATAACCATTATATTTCAATGTTCAGCTGGTGCTTCCATCGTAAGTGTATCCCAGAAGACAGGGAACAATTCACTGCTATTGACGGTGGATGGGGACCTTGGCAAAAGTAAGCAGATTTAGAAGAAACGTGTCTGTTAAATTAGTATTAAACACAAATTTTCTAGTTGGGGCCCCTGCAGTCGCTCCTGTGGAGGAGGCATCACGATAGCGCAAAGAAACTGTGACTCGCCTGAACCCATAAATGGAGGATCGTATTGTATCGGAGAGAGCATACGGTATGCGTCTTGTAACACAATGGACTGTGTACCAGGAACGGATGACTTCAGGTAAGTGAATAAATTAATGTGTATGGTAAACGATGCTAGACACAACATACGTACACGTTATGCATTTTACAGGGCGATTCAGTGCGCCGAATTTAACGGTATAACGAAGAGCCTACCTGATTTAACCAACCTTGTTGAGTGGAGTCCCAAGTATGGACTAAGTTTGTAATGTTTGCAATTGAAGACTTTAAAATTACTAATTTTGGATATTTTTAGAACAACCCGAGGATATGTGCAGGTTGTATTGCAGGCCGAAGGGTTCAAACGCTTATTATATGCTCAAAGATAAGGTATTGGACGGGACTAAGTGCGGCCTGACTACTTTTAACATTTGTGTGAACGGGGCATGCAGACCGGGCGGCTGCGATAACAAACTAGATTCTACAATGGCCTTGGGTAAAATCATATTGAACTTCTTTCAAAAAACATGTACATTCTCGATTTTTTAGACGATTGTGGCATCTGCGGTGGCGATAACAGCCATTGCCAGGAAATCGCAGGAACATACAACAAACCGGCAGAGTCATCGGGGTACAGCAGGGTAGTGAGGTTTCCGAAGGGCAGCTCTAATTTACATATCACGGAAAACGCATACCCTTCCTTGAGCAACGAAAACTACTTAGGTATGATTTTTTTTCATTTTCTTCGCGTATGAACATTACTAAAACATTTTTCGTGGAAGAACGTTGTTCTGTTGAATACATGGTGTCGCCCGGTTATAAATGAATGCACAAATGTTTGTAATTTACTATTATTTATTTAAAAGAGACATTAAAATTATATAGTGTCGTAATAATACAAAAAATTATAGTAGCTATACTAATATAGGTTTTTTTTTTGCTGGTTTTTCTTCTACTTCTTCTTGTACATCCTCTAAATTGGAAACATCTGTGTATTCAATAGAACAACGTTATCTGACGAAAAAACACAAAAATAAGCATATTTACATGTTAAGACGCAAAATTGTAGGTTGTATGCTTGATTGAGCAGAAAATAAGCAGTGTTAATGACTGACTGAGGCAGCTGAACGAGCGCGTGGCCCTACATTAAACAGGATTGCTTCACAAAAAATGCTCAATTAGCTATGAAAAAAATTCAATATACCTTAAGCTTTATACTTATTACCAGCCAAGTTTCGAATGTATAAGTTAATTAGAACTACGTGTTAAAAAGTAAATGTCTTGTATCTTGGCTTCTATCGGTCTATCGGACTTTTTGTTTAAATTCATGCAAAAATCAGCGCAAACGAATGCATTTTATTGCTTACTATCATACTAAGCAAAATATTTATAAATCTTAATATTTACAGGCTGAAAAGTAAAACTCATTTTTAAACGTTTCTTGATTTGTTGATATTCATTGTAAATGATTTTGTTCATCTTTGTTTATTACATTATAACTAAAAGTTACAAGGAAACCCAGCATAATATTGTACTAATTACAATTGGGGCTGGTCCTAAGTTGGAAGACCTCGGGTCTACATCCGAGGGGATGTTATCGGATAATATTCAGCGCACACAACTTAAAATTGCTTGTGTCAAATGTGGAAATATTTGATAAATCACATCACTAAATTTAACAAATTTTAGCCCTCATTGACGGTGAGACTGGAAGCCCCATACTGAACGGCAACTACATGGCTGTCACGCATGAGACTGATATTGTTTTTGGCAGCTTAAATATGAAATACAGTGGCACCAACGCCACCGTGGAATGGATCACAAGCCCGAAGAACCACAAACTGTCTAAAGACCTGGTTCTAGCTGTACTGTCGGTAGGAACATTAAGGCCACCAAATATAACTTATCAATATGTTATCGACAACGACGAAGCACCCAGGTAAGCTCTTGTAGAGATCTGGCTGTTACAAAAAGTACCTACTGTCACATTGAAGGAATGTTTCCATAAATAGAGTCTTTAAAACATATTGTCTCGTACAATTTTTCAACGGCTTTATAATTTAATTTTTTTAATACTGTTGATAATAATTTAGTATTTATAATTAGGTACCCAAGATATCCTATGAGTAGCTACCCTAGGCATGTAAGAAGGTATAAAAAAAATGACCTACTGCTTTAAATGTATTATTGTTAATGGTATATTGTCTTCGTCTATTCTGCTTACTATTACTATACTTTATACAATTAATCAAAACCATAATATTTAACAAACAAACAAACAAGTAATTTTAACTAATTTCGATCAAAATATAATACATACGTAACCTAAAAATTATATGCAAAAGTTCGCTAATGAGGGCGTTTGACAGGACAACTGATTAAGTTTGAATTTGACAGTAGTTTGATATTTTGCGTACATTTGCGTTAACACTGTTCCAAGAACCATATAAGAGAGGAAGGTCAGATCGTGCAAATTCATTCGCCAGCCTTGTCATTGACGGGATAGAAACTGTGACATACGCGCAGGTAAACTAGAGGCCGCAGACAGACTTCTGAAAGTATTTTTATAAAGATATTTTTTTCCATGTAGGTATTTTACCACGTTTTTAAATAATTCATTTATGTTTAAAAATATATTAGTCGTATTTTCTAATTATTGAAAATATTATTAACGTGCAGTTATCATATTATTATTATTATCAATACAAGTTTTAAGAATTCACATCGCTCTCTTGTTTTTCCAGGAATACAATATGTCATTTCGATTTTTTCAGTAACTTAATGGTTTGTTTTTTCTGAAAATAGTGGAAAGTTAAGAAAATTATTCCCCTTTTAACAATATTCAAATATACCTACCATAAAAAAAAATAATTGCGCATTGCTGTTAAGAAATATGACGTATAAGTGCTCAATTTTCGATCTAGAATATTATACAAAGATGGATAGTTCAATATTTTGTGATTTATAACGATGTAGTAAAACCAATATTTTCATATCTATGTACAGTGGGCATGCTGTTGAAAGTAAATGATTCTTTTTTCCTAGTTATTTAAAAGGGTCAGAAACCCTTTTAAATAACGTCTTATGTTGACACTTTGTTAATTTCTGTTGATTATTTTACCTGTTTCATATTACGGTTTTGTTATTTTAAGTTAAAAAAATAGCATTTGCTTTGTGGTATTTATATTTATCCCGTGATTTGTAGCTGCGTATATTTTGCTAATATGCGACATACAATTTTTGTTGATATAGAAATACATTGGAATAGATTTCACAATGATCAAAATGGTTCAAAATCTATTGGGATGTGACCGTCTTCTCTGCTATATGGTTTTTGAACACTACTTAGGTATTTTTCACGTATATATCTCTAGAAATGTCTTACAACAACCACATATTTTGTTAAAAGCCTGTCAAACGGTGCTAATTGCTAATAATACTAATAATATCAATTATTTAAAGTATTCTGTTTCCCTCATTATTCTTCAGCAAAAAGAAAAACACAGTTTAATTAAATAATTAATGATTTTAATTAATTATTTTCGCCTTAAACCAATCCGCCGATATTAGAATGGATGGTTTTCAAAACTCGCTACGTTCGACTGGTATTTGTAACTGGCTAAACCTGGTGAGTTTTGGAATTTCATTGTCTCGATCATACAATAATCCTCCATCTTTCGATTGCTGAATATCTGCAGTCTACAATATGGAGTGCAAAGAATTGTTGAGGATCTTCATTAGAGCGATGAAAACCCCCATCACAACATGACAACACCTCACATAGATTTCTCAATACGAGACCTAACTCGGGTGCCTGTAATTAGCAAAACAGCTTCTAAATTTAACACCTAAGACAGCTGCAGATACTCTAATGTTGGTCAGATAACCAATAGAAGCAAAGGTGTACTTTCGTTACTCCGTCCACCACTGTAATCTCCCACTTGACAGGCTATAGTAGCAAATGCCGACATAATGGCTAGTGATCAGTTCCGAATGCATGCATGTTATAACTAAGACAATGGAATCCGAAACGAAAAGTCAACCTACAAGCTTCAAATAAACTTCCTAAAGTAATGTCTTCGTTGTGTAAAAGTGTAAGAAATATATGTTCATTGAGCTACCGCTTTATCTGTATGTAAAACCAATTAACATGTACAAACATTAATATAAATGTACGGTTCTAGTTATGGTTGGAGGTTGTATAAAAAGGAATGGTCAAAATGCAACTCCATATGTGACGGAGAGCAGTTCAGAAAACCCGTCTGCGTAGAACTTGCAACGGGTAACGAGGCATCCAGCAGCCATTGTAATATTATGGACGATAGCGATATACAGAAGCAAGCGTGCAACACGCATTGTGAGTTAACTTGGAACGTTGAAAGGAGAAGTGCTTGCTCTTCTCAGTGCGGCAAAGGGTATGTAACATTTAGAGAATGAACTTTTAATGATTAATTGCTTAGAATGTTAATTAAAAAAAAATACCGATTTTACGATTAGGGATCCAAACTAATATAAGGTGTCAAACTTCCGCAACAGAGCTTTCTACTATACTATAACTGAAGGAGATATATAAAAGAATATAAATATGATTTCAGGAATTTACATTTTCTTAGTAAATCATTTTAGGCAGTTTTTGTTGTGTTCCTTTAGAAAACTGTAAGCCACATATATTGCTTAGTTTTCATCTTTAAGACATTGCTAGTTACCAATTTGGATTTGTTATCAGTAAATATTATTTTCTTTAAACAAATGCAATATTACGAACAAATTCTGCTTGTATAACCCAATGTAGTGATCACTTTTCCCTTTCACCATTAGCTATCGCCGAGTGTTCTACACCTGCATGAAAATCTACAAGAAGAAGCCAAGTTACAGCGAAGTAGTGAACGAAAAACACTGCGGCGTCTTGCCAAAACCACCCAGCTTGGAGAGCTGTAACTCTGTGTGCAATTCTACAAGATGGGAGTATACTACTTGGTCGGAGGTGGGTAAAAGAATAATTCCACGTAAATACATCTACATACCCATATTGTACATTTATTCTAAAACATAAAAACATCGTTTAAACTAGACAAATTGGTGTTTTCGTTTTACATCAGTCTGATAATTGTACTATTCCTTGTATAATAAAAACCAACGCTGCTATTCCACAATGTAAATGTTAAATTGGTCGATTTTCTTATACTTACAATAACTGTTCATGATATACCTCTTGAAATACACGATACAAAAATAGGATGAGAGGTGAAAACTTCGGAATAGCTTGTTAGTATGAAGAATCTCAATAATGTCACCATTAATTTGTAAACTATGTTTTAGTGCACCAAAACTTGCGGCGGTGGCATTCAAAGAAGAACGGCGAAATGTGTTGACAATCAGTTTACATCCATCGATGACTCCTATTGTAACAATAATGAGAAGATTACGGAACAAATATGTAATACTGAGCGGTGCCCCAGCTGGACCCTGGCCGATACGTCATCTGTAAGCAACAAAATAATAATTAGGGGTTACATTTAGTAATGATACAGTTTATTTTTTTTATTTTCAGTGCTCAGTGCCATGCGGAGGCGGTTATAAAAATTTGACATACTACTGCGTACTTGACGGTAGAATATACGATAATGCTTGTGATATCAGCACAAGACCCCCGATCAGGGAACCGTGCAATACCCAAGCTTGCGGAAGATGGGCACCCTTGGATGCGTATCATATGTGTTCCGTCACATGCGGCGAGGGCGTTGAGAGAAGAAAATATGCCTGCAAGAAATTCAATTCAGAGCAACTTCTCGACAATAATTACTGCAGAGATCTGCCCATGCCCAATGAAAGTAGAGTCTGTTATAGAGAAAACTGCGACGTAAGTAAACAAGACATAAGCTGTTAATTATTTTGGATATGGGCGAGAGGGTTGGGTCAAAATTGTGGCAAAATTTTGCCAGTTTCTGAGCGATTTCACAGAATTCCGAGCGATTTTTAAGCACCGCATTCAAAAGCGTATAAAATTAATTACTAATATTTTGTTATATTAGATTATTGTCTTAGGTAACATTCTAAAACACAATGGACAAAACACATAAATACGGCATATATAATTTCAAATTTAAAATAGTTTATGTTTTTAAAGATCCATTTAACCCTTTTAACAAATTCATTGATAAAAACGACTGACGTACTTTAAATTTTAATAACAGAAGCGTGTATGTAGTTGAACTACCAAAATTATTATAATTTGCTACGACATATTGAGAAACATTTTTTCATGACAATATTTTTTTTAGAAACTGAGTTCGTACAATAGGAGACACAAACCAAATGACTATGACAATTCGATCTTCCCAGACATGGAACGATATCACGCCTTCCGTTGGACACCTTATGAATGGAGTCCGGTAAGTGTATCAATGATTATTGTCTGCCATTTGTTGTAAGCCAATTGATTTTTTTAGTGCTCTCAAACATGTGACGGCGGTACAAGCACACAAATATACCACTGTGTTAATGACCTGGGAACCGTAGAAGATGACATGTGCGATCTTAACCTCAAACCGAGTAACGTTATACAGTGTAACAGTAAACCGTGTCCGAAATGGAAAACTGGGGACTGGAGTCCGGCTTGTAATTCCAACTGTGAGCGGCACCGTCAAGTTAGATGCATGGATTACACAAGTAAGATATTACTAATAAAAATTGCCTATGCAATATTTACAATTTCAATTATTTTCAGATACGTTGTCTGACCATCAGTGTGATCCGGATAGCCGGCCAGAGAGTTCCGCAAAATGTAAGCTGTCTGAATGTCCGCACGTAACAAATACCATAACAAAGACTTATTTCGATCCAAAAGAGAAGGGTGAGAAACGGTATAGATGGAAAATTGGGTCTTGGAAACAGGTAATTTTTTATTCATTTGCATTTCTTTTTTTATACGTCTTCTAAATCGATACCAAATATTTTTGTATTTGAATTTATTTGTGCATCGGCTTATAATAAAAACTCTGTATATCTCTAGACTGTAAAATTTGTAGACTATCCCGAAACAAATGCAAGCGCTGTTCACTTGAACAAAGAGGTTTATTTGCCTCTTTGTCTGCCATAGTAATTCGTGAATAAAACTACTAGTATTATTTTTTCAAAGTTCTCAATAAGTATAGGGTATTCTTACAAAAAAAAAGTAAAATAAATAAATAAATACCGTCGCATAAGACATAATTTGAAGATATTTTGAAAAGTTAATGGAAATTATGGTGAAATACAACGGTGTCTATTATCATCTACATAACGGGATACGTAAAACCACCACCATGCTGAATTAGATTCTATAGATTAACGCCTGTCAGTTGCTTAACTAACCCACGGACACTTACTTCACACACTTTACACTCCTTTCTTTCCCCAAAGTGCTCCAATACCTGCGGCAAGGGCACTAGGAGGCGGCACGTCGAGTGTGAGGACATTCTGAATGACATAACAGTCGTTGATTCATTGTGCAGAAATTTGAGAAAGCCTAAACCTACGAAGCCATGCGAACGGTTCACATGCAAATACGCCTGGATCGAGAGTTACTGGTCACCTGTAAGTGTTTTCTTATATTTAAACGGTGTTGGTTTGATGCCAAACATTATGTGTTCTACTTCACTATCCTTCTTCACTCACTAAACACAACTTTGCATCTACTGTATTAGTAGCTACTGTAGAATATTCCAAGCATAATTTGACTAAAATTTAAGTGTATAATTGTTATACCTTATACAATAATTTCTAGTGCTCAACAACTTGCGGATATGGTATTAAATCGAGAAACATAACCTGCCACAGGGTTCATCATGGAGGCATAATTGATCCATTTTCTTTGCCCGATATTTACCTCAACAAAATTCACCATAAAAACTACTGTTCTCCTTACAACAAACCTTCAGCAACAGCAAAATGTCTACTAAGTTATTGCGGTGACGAATATGTATGGCAACCGGAACCGTGGAAGGAGGTATGACTTTACCGTTAGTTAAAGATTACAAAAAACAAATAAGGACAATTTTGCCACTAGCGATTAGGATGATAGCCGAATGACGTTTTAATTTAATTATTGATTTGTCACGTAATTTTCAACATTACAGCAAATGCCTTGTGCATGCCGTAAGTTCTCTGTAGACTACTACTCTCTACTAAACCTCAAACTTTCAAGTATTTCTATTGAAAATTGTAAAAGTTACAGATGCCTAAACATTGAAATTGCAAAAACTCGTTGATAGGAAATATTGATGGGATAGATTGATAGGAAATTGAACAAGAATCAATTGTTTATTATTTGTTTAATAACAATTGAAGCACACACGTAGGATGGACAAAACTATTTTTCTGAATAATCGCATCATATTCCCAAGCTCTTGGCAGAAATTTCCTTATTTCAATGCCTGAACTACCAGATTATATAGAGCATCCAATATCGCAATAGTAATACAAAGCGAGCTTATCCTCAATTTATAATACCTAATAATGATGCAGCATATTGTTCAACATCTAATGATAATTCACCTTGCAATGATTCGGTATTTATTAATTTCTCCAAAGATATGCCTACTACTCAAATGAACTACTTTAAATAATAGCAAAGGTGATGTATAATATATTATGTAAATCAAATAATGCACATTGTATATATGGCCCGTTTTAATTTCCTATTCATCACACATGCCTACTATGCAAATGAACTACTTCTTTAAATAGCAAAAAGCTGATGAAGGTATGTAAAAACAATACACATTGTTTATATGGCCCATTTTACTTTGATAATCACGCATACAGATGCTCTACTATGCATTTCATAGAGATTTCATAAGCAACAGTTTTCATAATATATTTTCAGTGTTCTCACAAATGTGGAAGAAAGGGGAGGCAAACGAGAATGCTAAACTGTGTGAGCTCCAGGACGAATGAAAAAGTACCTCGTCACCTATGCCAGAAAAACCTGAAGCCGCCTAGGAAAAGGAAATGCAACCAATGGCGGTGTATGTACTGTGTATGAGTATCCGTAATTGTTTAAATTGACCATCGATTTTAGGCTTATATAAGAGCTGCAAGGAAGTGAAACACTACATGGGCACGAAGGAAAATAGAGACTATATCATATCTATTCAAGGAAGACCCGCACAGGTGTACTGCTACAAAATGGACACTCCAGATCCTCAGGAATATATAAGCCTAAACCGCGATACGATGAACTATGCAGAATTCTATGATAAAAGGTAAAAAAAAAATATATCATCCAACATCCAGTAAAAATAGAAAAAGTTGTAACTTCGCAAAAATTCGCATAGAGCTGTAAATTGGTCTTAAAAACACTATTACAAAGAAAATATCAAAACTCCACATCGATCCTACTTCTGCTAAAAATGTTATTCAAGGTCAAAAATATCGGTTCCGCTATGCGATTTTTTGAGGACAATGTCGATGTCTATTTTGACTGAGCTAATACATCCTTGAATGTGCATTAAAGTTTTTTCTTGTAGACTAATCGATATCAGGTCGTGTCCTTACAATGGGCAAAGGCGAGACAACTGCCAATGCGCACAAGTAGGAACAGAAAGATCCGGGTTTACCAATTTTTGGAAAGTGAGAGTAAATATTACGTCTATGAAAATTATTGGTAAGGATGATTTCAAAGACGGAAATTCATTGAGATTTATGTTATATTTTTTTTAGGTGATGATTTTACCTTTTCCAAACAAACAAAAGGGAAACAAACGACATACGGAACGGCTGGTGACTGCTACAGCGCCATACATGGTTGTGCACAGGGCAAATTTTCAGTGGACCTGTCACATACTTCTTTCAAGTTGTCTAGTAACGTGAGATGGGAAACCATCGGCTCCTACGTTTCCTCAGAAATACACAGAACGGTAAGCATTCAGCATATACAATTAGCACGTTGACTGCTTTATACAATAAGGTTATCTCCCACCTACTTTCCACTGTCGGGTAATACATATAATTTAATGCTTAATTTGTAATTCCGTAATATGACAATTATAATCGGACCAATTTCATAATATTTCAATAATTGGTATAAATAATGAGGATAGCGTAAGTATTGTTAATCCGAAAAGTTGTTACCCCTAAATAGTGTAGTTCTTTCCAGAACGTCGTTTCCATCTCTATTTTTCGAAATTATATCCGGAACGGTGCACTTTTTGATAAAATCCTCTAAAAAAATCATGGTTACTTAAAATAAAAGTCAATCGATACAACTCTGTACAGTTTTATCAGTAAAATATTACAACGCCTGGAGGAGGGAGATCTTGCTTGTCACATTTTTCTTGGCTTTTCCGAGGCGTTTGATTGCATAAATCATGAAATATTATTAGATAAATTATATAAATACGGCTTTGCTCATATTTAACAGGGCGTAAACAATTAGTGGAATTTGACCCTAAAGAAGATAGAGTGAGATGAAGCGCCCAGGAATTGTCTATGGGTGTCTATAGCCACTCTAACTCTAGCTATAACTCATGCTATGTTTCGAAAAAAATTGCATTTAGAATAAAAGGTTTTAATTAATGCCGTTGCAAATGGCAGTAATGGAAGCTCGTCGAGAGGTTAAGTCATGTATCTGTCATCCCATAATCTGTTTTTAATGTGTTTTATATTTATTAGTTAGAATGTTCTTTCTCTGACTCATATTTCGTCTTATATTGGAGAAGGTATCACCATGAAAAGAAGGTTCTACCGCGAGAAACTATGTGCTTCTACAACTTTGCTGTACAATAGTGCAGTGATATATCTTGTTACCGAAACACTAACACCCGTATTTATTAGTCATATCTTCTTTTAATACTACATTAAACTAAATACTCTTTTATAGATCTAGTGAGGTAATAAAAGCTTGCAAATTTCCCACAGTATCTTTAATGTGAAACTGGTTTCGTGTCTTTATATGGAAAAGTGACATAGTTATTTGATTTTTGTAAAAAATATGAATGAAATTTTTTAAAAAACAAATTTTTGCACGATAGCGAAGCCTTTCTTACTCTTTATGAGATTTGTTTTCAATTTTTTACTACGTTCCAGTTAAAAAGTAGAAAATCAATTAAATCTCATAGGTACAAATGAACTATTCACACGTTAACGTAATCATAAACACAACGGAAAGTTCGTAAAAAAGTTATTTAACTGATCACGTTACATTTCTAGGACACAGTGGTATCGGGAAAATGTGGAGGCTACTGCGGGAACTGCATTCCCGACCCGAATATTGGCCTGGCCGTCGAGATAACCTAGAAATACATTTCAACATTTTTGTGTTCAGAGAGACAAAGACCAAAACAATGTACAATCAAAATGGAAGAGATTGTAATTATTGGAACTACTAGAGCAATACGATTCCAAAAGATGAACAAGATTTAATGACAATTTTTACAAATTACCCGCAAACTATTTGGGCTTTACGTAGAAGTTGCCCGTACTGTCTTAGTTAAGTTTTATTGTTTCTTAAAATGTGTTCAAGCAGCGTGAAGTAAGTGATCTTATAGGTAGTATTGATGATAATGTAAAACATTTTTATCACTTAAGGATGCCCCTGTGTATAGAAATATGAAACCTAGTGATAGGTTTTAACAATTACCGATTAACAACATAATACGCAATGAAACCTCTACTAAAAGATCAGTTAGTATTTACTATTTTCCATAGATGGGATTATAAAGAGGGGAACTATCAACTATTTTAATATATATGCGGTATATTTTTCGATTATAACCTCTCAATTTTATGATCATACGTTTCCTGGATAATTGAGTAATTTAGGCCTCAACCCCTTACAATCCATCAACAAAGATCATCTTTACCGTACATAGGAGAATCCTCAACATTAAAACACACATTTGTTTTTCCCATGTTACTTCACGTTGCTCTCTATGTGACATTTCTTTTGCTTAGAGAGAAGACTTTACTTGTATTATATATTTAAATAACTGCCCAGTATTTTAGTATTGTAATTGCATAAATTAAAACCTGTTAGTAGGTTTATTTAACTGCCATACCAAATTGTATATCGGATTTTATGTCAACTCTTTTACAGGGGTCTTTTCAAGGTTGCCCAACAGAAAAACATGTTGACTCAGTAAGTGAAAGGTACTAAGACACCCTGTAAAAGACATTGAAGAATACTCTTTTTATGTATATTTATATGATGGGTTTTATTTTCTATTTATTACATTTTATTTAGCATCATGATCAATTTTGCGGTTGTTTCACAATATTGTTTCTGTAGATGTTGCCAAAGGGCTCGTTGTGACAAAAAGCGACTTTCTGTAAGTCAATTAATTAAGAAAAATCCATTGACAATAAGAAAATATACTTCAAATACCGTTTCTTTAAACTGGTCATTACAAAATGACGAAAACTGCCAACTATGTACAAAACTTCTCTATATTTTAAACCCATTTTGTTTCCTGTCTCATATTGAGGCTCTTATTACTGTTTACATTAAAAATAACAATGTATCTTCTAAATGTGTAAACTAAATATTATGTGCAATACAGACTGCCCCTTAACCAATACTATTTTATGTATACATACATATCCACTAGGTAAGACATAAGACTGGATGAATCTGTGGCCCAGTATCCACCTTGAAATAATAAAAATAATTTTGAAATTATTGCAATTGTAAACTATTTGACTTTCTTTCCGCACGCGTATTGCAGAGAATGATGCGCGACGGTGTTCGGTTAGCAATCGAGTGTGGAAAAGACATGCCCTCATGTTATACGCACGTTGCCTACTCAAAAAAAAAACACAAAGCAAAATTTCCGTCTGTGTAATTTCCTACTGTGTTTTGAATTAGTATCAAATGTACGTTTTTAGTTTTAATAACAGTGCCAATGATGTGATTTTTAAAAATGTCATTTCAGTACAAATAATAAAAATGTTACAAAATATAAATTTAAAAAAATCTGATCTATTATAAATGTTAAAAGCAACTAAATCATCTAGAAAGTGAATAGGATTATCTTTAAATGGCCCATTACGTTTTGGATGTGTGGGCGATCAGGTCATGAGATCTCTATTTTTGAAAATATTTAAAAAATAGGGGGCAGGTTGTATTAAGGAATGTGTATTTGTGTATATTTAAAAAATGCTTTGGGGTTTTTAGTCAGTATACTGCCAAAAACTTTATATTGCTTATTTCTTAAGACATTATCTACAACCCGCTTTCTCTAAAGTAACACCTAAAATAGGTTCCTTTAATCCTAGAACAAATTAGAGGAATGGGGAAGTAGTTTTTTTTGTTAATTTATTCGTCACTACTGCAGTGCTGTATATAATTGTATTTATTTCATCAACAGTTTAGCATTTGTTGCACCTGCGAACAGGATGTTTTGTTGTACCTTTTAATTATTAGTTTCTTTTTTAAAGACTGTTAAAATACTCAGTAAATTTAAGTACATTTTCAAGAATCCTACTTTCGAATTGCGCCATATATTTGTTTTTGCACAAAACCATTGCTGTTTTAAAAACGTACACTTTAGTTTTAATTTTTATATCAGATAGCGTCAGTTGATATGAATTAAACTTTTGCCATGAACAATAAGACTTTCATTTACAAACTACCACTCACAAGCAAATACGTGTTTTACCTTGTAAATTGTTTTAACCTTTGGATAATAAATGAATAAATAAATAAATTACCTTTAACCAGACTCTTCATTCCTCCAAATTCCTTTTATTCTCAAGCTCTAAACCTGGGGCGTTGCTTCCTAAGACCAGCCGTATCATCTCCACACTGGTGTCCCATAATGCTTTGGCGAGCTCGTCGTTTCTTGCCGCTGCACTTTCTTGGCATTGGAAGCAGTTGTTGAAATAAACACCTAGAAGCAAAAAATTCCTCTTTGTAACATAGACGTTTTTGACACACCAAACATTGACACGCCATCTGAGACGAGCTTACAAAATTTACTCAAGCTTATGCCCTTAAAGACAGGTAAACAAGTCAACAGGTAAATCAAGGCAACACATTATTGCTATACGTTCAACACTTTGGTACACTATTAAGGATTTACTGTGACCATGGCCGTGAATTTGACACAAGCCTACTCCGTGATCTCTGCACATTGTACGTGTACGACGATATAAAAATAACCATTTCAAATGTTAGTCATTCGCAATGATCTTATATGATCTTGTAGCCCTTAAAATTACCTGTAAAATGATTTTTGAATGGACGTTGCAGCTTCAAAATTAAGGAAGTTATGGTAAAAAAACCAATCATTTTCTTTTCGGAGCATAAAAATTCCGTCGTTATCCAATTTTGGAGCTTCATAGATGATCATATATGTGCGTATTTCGTGTACATACAAATCGCTAGCCCAAGACTGGCACAACTCAAAAAGCAAGATTTTTTAGGAGTAAGATAGATATTTGAAATTTTGTTTATAGAAATTTAAAAGCACCAACTTTATACTGCAGATGTTTTTATTCTATTCTAATATTATTTTAACCCCTTTGTTTTATAAAATTATCTCTTAATTCATGATATGCCAGTATTACAGACAATGTAAAGCATATTATTAGACCTGTTATGCCTCGCTTGTATAAATATTTTGGCTTTCACTTTGAATTGGGACATTATTACACAAAAAAATTAAACAGTCTCACTAGCACGGCCAGCTCTATACTGAATTATTTCACTCTTTACCAAAAACTTTTAGCATGTTCTGGAATGTGCCTCTTGTTGCAGTGCCATGTCGTGGATTTCCTATTGAGCTACACTTATAATAGTGTTACACATAAAAATAAATCACTTTCTGAGTTGATTTATGTAAAAATATGAATATGGAATTTTTGTGAGTTGTGCCAGTCTTGCTCCGGGTTGACGATATATAAATAACAAATAAACCTACTTTTCTGGTGAAACGAAACATTGCACATAATATTAACAACGTACCTGTTACCCCTACCAGCTCTAGGGCGGTGGCACAGTATACCGTCGTACTGGCAGCTTGCTGCAAAGACTTCGTAAACGGCCTTACTATAGCAAACAGCAATCTATATAACCACCAATTTCTTGCGAGCTTTGACGAAACCATATTACCAGGATGCAAGCTGAATATAGAGATACCCGACGTCTGGAGGTTCTTTGCTAGCTGCCTAGCAAAGAGTATATTGCAAAGTTTGGAATTATTATAGGCCATCATATCCCAGTACTTGCTGGCTGAGTCTGGCGAGAGGGTGAGCGGAGACAAATTTTCCAATGTCAAATTTGCAAACCTGAAAACAACATGAGATATTCTGTGCTTTATTTATGAAATTATGTCGCGCCTACCTATGAGATTCTGAAGAGACCACAACCACTCTAGACCCGCTCACTAATAAGGGTCGCAACAGGATAGTTAAGTAAAAATGGGATAGATTATTTACTTGGAATGTTGTCTCGAAGCCATCTAAAGTTTTACTAAATGGCAAGCCAAAAACACCAGCGTTCAATATCAACATATCTATCCTGTCATACTTGCTCTTCACAGTGTTTGCAAATTGAACCTGCAAAAACAATTGAACGAATAATCATCCCTAATCCCAAATATTTGCACTGAGAACAAAGCAAGATGGCAATGTGATAGCCGCCTAACATTGATGTTTTAAAATTGAAATAATTCTATGTAAATCTCTCAAAAACGCATTAATTGAAAAACAACTTGTTCAAAATAAAACAGTATAATGGTGGTGGACAAATCATAGTATTCAACTTGCAATTAATGGCCATTATTAACTCGGGTCATTTGCATGACTGAAAGGCAGTGATGTAAAATTACGGTAATTTTTTTTTGTACTTTACCAGGGTAATTTTCCAATATTTTTTACCGAAATAAATTCTCTGGTAATTTTTCTTTTTGGTAAATTACCGGGTAATTAATTTTTTTGGTAAATTACCAGGTAATACATTTATGTTTGGTAAATAAATAGGTAACTAAACTTTTTCTAAATTCAGGTATTATTTTTTTGTAATTTTTTAAGAAAATTAACATAATAAATGTGTGTGTACTATACAAAATTCAGGAATTAGTGCTTAACATATTATTGATACTTAAAAAAGAGTATACATATTACGATTTTAATGTATAAAACAAAAAAAATAAACAAAATGTGCCTTTATTAATCTATGACGTAATTTACGGTAATAAAAAAAGGGTAAATTACCGTAAACAATTTCGTAATTTACGGGGTAAATTACGATTTTACATCTCTGCTGAAAGGTAATACTAATTAACATTATTGACATTATCTTACCACAGAGGAAAGTGAGGTGAGGTCCAAATAAATAGCTATGCAATTATCCCCAGCTGCAGGCTTATCCTCCCTTATCTGGTTAATAGCTTCCTCTGCAGCGGCTAAGTTCCGGCAAGCAAGAATCACTGTACATCCATGCTTCGCAAGAGATTTAGTTGTCTCGAAGCCTATACCAGCATTGGCCCCAGTCACTAGTGCTATTTTCCCGTTCAAATCACGTCCATGCAGTACCTGATTTTAATACCGGAATAATACAAAAGTTTGTTAGGTATCAAGTAGATGCTTACTTGGAGAGCAGTACTTGAAGCATCGAATCTTTGTCTGTAATCGTTCACATGATCCTTTTCTTCTACAGCAAAAGCTAACCTGGGATCGGTGTAGGTGGTCCTTCTGTTCTCATGGTCGACATAGATAACCTTACTGGTGTTTTTGTCGATACACCGCTCCCAACCGAATGGCAGCTCCCCAGAAACCTAGAATAAATTCTGGTTAGGTACGTCTGGCCAAATATGTTTGTATACAGTTGGTTGCATAGGAAATACATTGCAAAAGGTATATTTGAAGCTTCGTATCAATTTCAAACCGTCAACTACCCACTGACAGTACTAACCCTTTTCTTCTTCCCTGTACGAGGGTGTGTCCACTGTGTGTTTTTAGTCAAATGATTTGCATAAAAAACACTTCCATCTACAGTTACCCGTTCTTCCCAGCCCGGGGGCAGCTCGTCTTCGCTATCAGACTCTGGCAAATTCATTTGTATTCGATGGTCCAACAGTTTATTATATTAAAGCTATATTTCTTAAATTAACCTGCCGTTAAGTTAATTCCAAATATTTGTAAACAGCCACGTCAAGTGACTCCTTATTAATCCAACTAACGTTTATCGTACACGTTTATTCACTTAACACGTAAAGTAGCAATTTAAAAACATTGCAAATTACAAACAGCTGATAGGTGTTTTCCGTAAATATCAAAGGTCAATGTGGAGTGGTGGACCCCTTCGATATATGCAACCGGTCGATCAGGGCTGTACAACAGCAAGTATAACCATAACCGCACGATACGCTCTCGTAGATCACAGACGTATATTAGTTTAGTTATGGCAAAATAGTAAAGCACAAAAATTATATGATAACTTTTTCTCAACAAACTACGAACTAGGTACTTAAATACGTATGTTATTCGTAATGGGCAAACCACAAACTATTTTTTTTTAAATTTGGAAATACATTTTAATTAATAATTTGGAAATTAATGATGACATTAATTTAATACATCAAAATTTATTTTGGTCACACCAAATATTGTTATTATTTGGTAAAAGTAAAGGGTTCAAGGAAGGTGTGGTAAAAGGAAATAATATGGACATAGTAATTGGTTGCCAATTACCTAAGGTACTTTATTTATCAATTACCTTATTTATCAGTTATTTATAGGCGGTGTTTGAAGTGTTCGAAAATGATCAATTAAAGTAATAGGTACTCAATGGTATTTACTCTAAACTTTTATTTTATAGTAGATGAGAATCTTATCATATCACCATTTCAACGTAGTTTTTCTGTACGTATAGTGGTTATATTGCAATAGGGAACATTCCCATATATTTTTATTGCATAAAAATGTTCTACCACACTGAAAAATAAGATATCCAAATATAACACCTTTATTCCCAATAAAAAATTTGTCCTAAGTTATTATAGTCTCACGCGCGAGCGAACTTTTTCAAACAGTTTCAAAGTCGTGACGCCACATCCTACAATTTACAAATGACGAGAAGACCGATTCGGTCGGCTACGGGAGATTCCAACACTCGACCGCTGGTTTTTATAGTTCATTCGGCCGCTTTTCGGCGCAACGCCTACCGAATAATGTAGGCTGTGACGTCACAGCTCGTTTCGGAACGCGTCAATTTTAGCACCGTTTAGATCCTTGATATTCATCGTGTGAAATTAGAAATCTTGTTTTTTTGTGAGTACACGTTTTATAACAACGTTCTGCTATGGTTTTAAATATTATTTTTTTATTTAAAACTTTCGTCATGCTCGCCATTATGTGAAACATTTTTTGTTATACAGTTATGCATACATGTCCGGATTGTATCAAAATCTGCATTGGCTGTGTAAAATATATTTTAGTCAGATTAAGTTGTAATGTTACATAGTGTTGCTACAACTTGCTAGATAAATAGACAAACATAAATAACCGACAATACGTTTCCACGGCTTCTAATATTCTAGACCATTTAAAATTAAAAGTTAACACTGTGAATGATGACCATCTATAGACAACATACCTATAAAATGCATATTTGCAGTTGCCTTGTTTGTTTAGCAAGAAAAAATGTAGGTCCTCATCAATGATTATAACAAACAGTAAAGAATGAAAGGTCAATACATTTCCATGGCCAGAAATGTTTCTAAAGTTCTAAAGATTATATGCACAATTTATATAATAATATATATTGGTATACTGGTAGCGGAGGCCTTGTTCCTTGGCCAGCTCGTTCGCCTTATATTACTCCTTTGGACTTTTCCATTTACGGCATAATAAATGACAAGATATAGGAAAGTGTGATCGCCTCACGTTAACAGCTGTAACAACGAATTAGAGGCGCCTGTTATGATTGAAATCAAAATAGGTTCGTCATGCAAAAAATTAAACGGGCAATTAGAAAAAGATGTGAGGCCTGTATTGCGACCAATGGCCTGCATTTTGAACAATATTTAAATATTCGATACATTAATGATACTGTTTCTGTTTAGTTTATGTTAATGTGCATTAGATTTATAACTACTGTTATTAAATCATTAAAAGAATTTTAAATGTTTTCAAACTTAAAAACTTAAAACTTAAAAAAACGATCATTGTCCGGAATCGCAGATAGTATTCAATTAGCCAGAAGTGCGCTTCAATATTTCTTAGATAAGGAATAGTAATTGAGATTAGAGTTTCAGAGTTGTTGATTACGACAGTCTGGTAAAATTAAGATCAGGGCTAAAATTTTCTTTTTTTTAATACATAAATTTAATAATTATGTTTATTGTTTAGTTTTGTATGAAAGAGGTACTGTAATAATGATTTAGGTTTACATTTAGTTTAGTCAGTCAGTCCAGTTACTCTAGTCAATAAAGTTAAATAAAAATAAAAATAAAGTTCTTTATTTTATTTTGCATTTTTTGATATCGATACAGGTCCTATTTTGTTTTATCTTTGTCAGCAGGGCACTGTTTTTTTAGAGACAGCGCAGCGATATACGTATGGTTTTTAATAAAAAAAAGTAGTTCAATATTTAATTTATTTAAACTGCCAGTAGTGCCACAGATACATCAAAACTGTACCATCTAAAACGTAATAATAAATAAAATAAACTGTGATCTATTTATATTAGTTTCCATAATATTTCCTATATAATTTTTAATTAATAAATTTCAGAAATAAAGTGAGTGTTAATTTTTGTATGCTTTATTACGACTGGTAGTCAAAAAAATAGTGTATGCAACTCACATTTAATAGCTATTAAGACACTCGCATTAATTATGACATTCGCCTATGGCTCATGTCGTAATTGCCAAGCTCGTGTCTTAATAGCCATCATTAAACGGTCGGTGCATAATGTGCTATTAAAAATGTATTTTTTCTATAATATATAATATATAACCTATGCACTATGAAAATAAAATTGCTTCATGTGGCATGTGGCGCCACTTATTTGACAGTTGCCAAAACTGCGGAATAGCGATAGTCCGGGGCATTAGAAGCTAACTTCATAAGAAATAAGAATTATGCAAAAGCGGATAAAAGCGATTTATCTTTTCCGTCGTATCAGTAGGGACCTAAGGACCATATTCAAAACGGGAGCCCATCGGATCAGTCACTTTTAACTTTACAGTTACTTTAGCTGTACAGTTGCGTAAAGTACAATTTACCTAATGTTATTTTGGACTATTATTTCCGTGTCAGTTGTCGTAGCGAGATGATTTTTGGGTGTAGTTCTATGTTTTTGGGGAGAGTAACCCAATTATAACTGTCTCGATGCCCTGAGGCCCATAGTACATAGACCATGATACGTGGTACATAACCTTAAAAAAATTAAAACGGAAATACCAATCTCGTAGCCAAACGAATCCATCGCTTTTCCTGAAAATTTGGAGGTAAGCTCATCTTACCCTTAACTTTAAAAGTGACATATGCACGACTTGTGATTTTTGTTTTTATGGGGTGAATAATACCCATTCGTGAAAAAAATAGAAGAAATTCAGGTTTAAGCATTTTATGGATTCACATCTTATCTAAGTAGAGTAAAGATTCTTTCATGTTCTTGAACATGATTTACGATGTATACCAAATTTTCAACCCTTAAAAACCACCCCTATTCGCCTGAATTAATAAAAAAACTAAAATATTGTAAAAATTTGTCATTTATGTATGTACATACACGATACACGCACATATGATCACTTATGAAACTCCAAAATTATGTGGAATGGAAAAAAAAATTATGATCCGAAAAAATGCCGAGTTTTTTTTACCATAACTCCCTTAATTTAGAAGTTATAACGTCCAATGAGCAACCATTTTACACGTAATTTCAAGAACTACAAGATCATATACATTTCAATATGCCCAAAATACATTCAAAAGGTAACGGGTTAAAAGGCTCGTGAGGGGTGGTACGCGCACTATAATGAAATATTATATCTCTATAATTTTTATCCCACATAAATAGAAAAAAATTTTGTTTAGAAAAAACTACATTTTTGTAATTCCATTTTTACGTATATTTTTTAGTTTTAGAGTTATACGGAAAATAAAGCATTTTTTTACGAAATTTAAAAAATACTTTTTCCATTTTCATCATATTTTTTTTGAAAAATACGCATCCTAACCTGACCAAACTTTTGACCTATATGAGTAATACTAAAATAAAGTAATTTGTAGAGGGATAACGGTCAATATCCATTCTGGTGGGCTGGGGGAAAAATGAGTGTTAAAATAATTTTTTCCTCAAAAATTTGACCAGCCAACCGTTGCATCACATCACGCTTATAACGCAATATTAAAGTGCTCATTTTAAAGGTCTTTCTAAGTACAACAAAACATGTTTTATAATTTTTTTTCTCGAGAAATGCATAAGTTTTCCGTTATTTAACGTTGAATACCTCGAACCAAGTTGTTGCAAAAAAAAAAGTTCTTCAACGAGCCGCAACTTTAACCTTTATTTTGGACCAAGCGCATTCATAAAAAAGCAATCTCTTTGTTTTCCTATAAGCCTCATTTTTGGTCATTTCAACTTTTTTGAGAGAACGCGAAGATTTCGAGTTATTCGCGAAAAACCGTCCAAAAACATGCATTTTTGACACGTTTTCTTCGCGAAAACTCGTAAAATATCGATATGCCGAAATAACTTTATAGAACGTTTTTTACTTAAAATTTCGTTGCATCCATTTCCGTAGTCATTTTGAGTGAAAATATTTCCACCCCCGAGAAAGGGGTGGAAATAGTGACTGGTCCGATGGGCTTCCGTTTACCCCCTAGGAGTGGGAAGTATGTTTACCCCCTTACTAATCCGAACAACGTCGCAAAGTCCAAAATTGTGTTCCTTCCAATCCTTCAATTTGCCTCCATATATGTAGGTACCGATCTTTTGAGTATTCAGTGACTGGGCTATTTGTTATGTAGAATTATTTCAGATAAAAAAGTATAACCTACGTGAAGTGTTTGGACACAAAGTTTAGATATATTTAGTGTTGTAGCATAGCAATAGAGCGTCATTTTCGATTGCGCAACTTTTCGAAATAACCTACCAACATCGGAAAACTGGCAAAAAATTGGGGCACAGAATAGGGGATTTGGGCGTGGCCGAAAATCCTTCCTTAGGAGTGGAGTTTTCGAAAAATTGAGAATTGCAGAAAATTCCATAGAAAGATCAGAGCGCCGACACGCGAGATGACACGCGACGGAAATCACCGAGCATTGCCGAAGATTTTAAATATATTATCGTCGCCGCGCGCCAGGTTAGTGAATTTCGGTGTGCGCTTCTCGCTCCAGTCGATAATATGTTACAGGCACGGGACTAGTTATGTAATACACTTTAAGATATCATGCTGTAGTTATCTTGTACATAATTAATTGCAATTAAGGTAGCCACGATATTGTTATGTGATTTATTTGTGATAAATTTGTCGTCTTTACACGCGGGACAAATACGAAAATCGGAAATCGTTATTGAAGGCAGAGAAAACGTAGCGGCGAAGTAATTTCATACGGAATTACTGAAAAAATAGAGGAAAACAAACAACTGTGCTCTTAGCATTATTATAGTTTCATTACAAACAGTTCCTTATCGACTCGAGAACGAAAAGCAGCCTTGGCGACGCATATATAACCATTCACTCAATAAACCGATACATTTTGCCGGTTCTAAAGAAATTGTGTTTGCGAATCTAACAAGAGAAGTATGGGTTTCTGAAAATAACTGTCGCTGCTAATGATAAGCCGAGGATATACTGAAACTGGAGTGTGCTGAAAAAATGGGCAAGAAGGCGAGGAAGACAAGGTGGCGCGCTTTAGCCATTGACGGTAAGTCGAAAATTTAAGCATTAAATATGATTACTTGAATGAAAAATGAAATTTTATACCTAAATAGTTTGCATCTAAACATTGCCTGTCTGTTTAGAATGGACCTACATGCATTTCCAATTTTTTAACACAACTGTTAAAATTTTCGAAAATTATTCAACAAATTTTACTCGTATGTGAAAACATCTGGGGGCTTTATTGTCTTTTTACTACAAAAATACCGTCCGGTAGAACAGCAATTTTTTTAAAATTTATTATACCAAAAGCAACATAATTTTTTGATATATCTAATCGAAAATCTTATAACAATGTGTGGTAAGTCGAAGATTTAAGCATTAAATATGATTACATGAATGAAAAGACAATTTTATAGGTACCCAAATAGTTGCATGTTAACAATGTATCTACATGCATTACAAATTTTAGAACACCACTGATAAATTTTCAAAGATATTTCAAAATGACAAATCTCTACCCCCATATCTAATTGAAAAAAATCGGGTGTGCCTTATTGTTTTTTTACTATAAAAAAATGACTTCTATAACCTCCGAGCTGTTTTCAAAATTATTTTACCAAAAGCAACATAATTTTCTAATTTCTACTTATCGAAAATCTTAAAATAATGAGTTAATGAGCGCTTAAATGGTAACAATGAGCGCTTAAATGGTAAAAGTTGCTACTTGAGTTGACTATGTCTACATGTAATGTACCTATTGATTTTATGAGTTTTGGAGGAGGCGATACTATCTTAGAGTTCGTCGTTCGACGATCCGAGGAACCAGTTTTTCTCATTTAAACTATACCTTGATCGAATCCATATCACATTAATAAAACGCTTTGTTCATAAATAATTACAACGCATATTTTATAACGATAAAAAAACGAAAACTTGCTACGACATATCTGGCCTGGTACTGATTTATTTTAAATACTTAAGTAGATAGTCATTTGCCAAATAATATTCTGTAATCTCCAATTTACTTCACTGACTAGGATTAGTTTCCTGCTATTTATTTGTTATTATTTTAATTCTTGCCTCAATCGCTAAATAATATTCTGTTATGTCCCAATTCGTTTTACTAGCTACTAATAATTTATTTCTATTTGTCTGTTATTATTTTAATTATGTACTTGCTTAATGAGTTATGACAAAACGAATTTGCAATATATTTTAATTATCTAAATAGTTTGTTATATGACTGGAGAGAATATACCAGCATGTGCATTTCTGAAAATAGGACCGTAAGTAATATAACGACTCGAAATTATTACATTATTATATTTTAAAAGTAAATAAATCTGTAAAGATAAGTGGCCAGTGCCGAGTGAATATAATACTGAAAACTTAAGAAAGTTCTTTTAAATTGACATTTTGTGATCCTGATACAGAAACTGATAAATTTATCCAACTCCTCCCCCTTCTGCTTTCGCCGCCATAATGGAAAACTACCAAAAATCCGTTTTCCCGTCCGTCCTTTTCGAGTACAGTACATGCTAGAAAAAAAGTCTAAGTAATTTAAAAATGTAGAACGTTAATAATGTTCTACAACTTTTATTCAAAACATTTTTTGGTAAGGTTAATATTTTTAAAATTAAGCGACATGTTAAGTATAGTGTACTTATTAAGTAGGTATACTACGAGTTTATTAACTTTTTTTGGATATAGTTTTTGACCAAAATAACAGAGAATGTTGATTTTAAATATTTGCTGTTTGACTGTCATTTATCAAATATCATTACAATTTTAAAAATTCTTAGTCTTGGTTTCGATAAAAAGGATTTGAGAATACTTGTTATTGCAAATCGATATAGTAATTAATAAACAGAGGTTTCATAAATAATTTCAAAATGATTAAAATCAAAAATATTAATTAATATAAATAAAAGATATTTTTCGTTTGGACACACGGTTTAACTAAGAAATACATTCGTTCAGCAAAAAGTATTTGCATAAATAATTTTTAGATTTAAATCTTAAATATTTTAAATTAAATCTTTAAAATAATTGAAACCTATTTGCTGATTTAAATCACTTAAAAACAATGCAAATCGTCCCAAATGATTTAAATCGTTTTTCTAATAAGTAGGTAGGTATATTTTTGTATTATTTAGTTTTATTTTTTTAAATATTTCGCTGACTAAATCTTTCGGTAAAATTTAAACAAAACAATATTTTAGGCATCAAAAGTTCTTATTAAACATGCACACCCCCAATACATTCACCTAAAAATTTTCAATAAAAAATTCAACTAATGATTTTAGGTAGGTAGGTATATTTTTGTATTATTTAGTTTTATTTTTTTTTAAATATTTCGCTGACTAAATCTTTCGGTAAAATTTAAACAAAACAATATTTTAGGCAACAAAAGTTTTTATTAAACATGCACACCCCCAACACATTCACCTAAAAATTTTCAATAAAAAATTCAACTAATGATTTTCTCCGCTAAGATAAAAATCTTTTTGAATTATTTAAAAAAGAATTATCAATAAAAATATTTAAATCATTTTAAAGATATTAAATATTTTTGGAATGACTACAAAATCTGAATTTTTAATAAAGATCAAAGATACTTTTCAGAATGAATTGAATACTAAATCAATAACCATCTTCCGCAAAAATATTTAAAACCAAAAGATTTAAATCACAAAAAAGATAAGATCAACAAAAAGATTCCTTGTAAAAAATTATTAAATCTCACTGAATGTGACGACTCTGGTAATAAATAAACTGAGAGTTGTAATTTCAAAAAGTCAAACGGCAAATTAAAGATGAAAAGATAATATAGTACGGGAAACAGTGAATTTTTTTGGACTCAATTTCCTAGTTGCTGAATATCGATTAGATTGTTCTATTAGTGATACTAGTCTACTATTCTACTAGTAAAAAGTGTTTTTAGAAAAAGTCATTGGACTAAAAATCAATTATTTTTATTTCTTACGCTTTAATTGTTGGCTACTAATCGAAAAATCAAAGAAAATTTTTCCGACTCAAAGATTTTAAAGTAGAGATTCCCAGCTTTCAAAAGCCGTTTGAGATGTTTTTCTAAGACAATTCTTGAATTATATATAATTTCAAAAAAGTTAAATTTCGAGGGTATCGAAATGAGCGCGCTTGACGAGCATCAGACGAGTCTGGCAAGGCATTGGTGGTCTCCTATTATTGCCATAGATTGTATTTTTGCTTACAGATCAGATAGATTACATGACTGTTAATCAGACCTAATTTTTGCGTACCACTTAACCGCAGAAACCATTTTCAGTAGTAGAGAAATAAGTGGATTTGTATTTTCTGAGGCATGTTCTGTCTCTACCCATCGGAAAACCACCCCAAAAAATATTCTGCTATTAATAATTTAAAAGGTCAAGGATATATTCTTAAAAAAATACTGAAAATAGAATTTTGAACTAAACCTTTTGAATTTTAGCTCGCTAATTTGTTAAAAAATAAAATTATTTATGTATATTTCGAGTTGAATGTTATCTACACAAGGGATCACTACATTTTTTCTCTAAAGCAAATTCTCCATGGCCGGTGGGTTTGTCCATAAACCGTCACGTGACCTACTGATCTGACTCTGCGCGTGAATAACAGCGCCGGAACGACCCCTTAAATCGAACGATCCGAACGGAAAAGCGGGCAGTAGCAATCGTTTCCTTCCAAGTGGGTTTTATTTCCTTGCTTTTGTCACTATTCAACATTCAAATAACCATCTGGATAACACTGAATTCCCGTAATGGCGAGATTATGTTTAATACCACCATTAAATTTAATGGCTTACGTTTGAAAATGCCACTTGATTAGAACTAGTTCAATGTAGCGCTCTTTATTGTAACCGGTTTTATCTAAGTTTATCACCATTTCATAGTGAATTTCAGTTATTCTGGTTTTCTCTCGGTGGTGAATGGATGACAATCTGTTGAAACATCCTGTATATGTTATAGGTTCAAAAGCTATGATTTTTATTGTTGAAGCAGTGCCTGATTTTTAAAATAACTTTCTTTAAATATACATGAGGCTTTATTTTTATGCTAAGGTATTAAAAATAAATGTCTGCAGCAGAAATTAATTCTATTCACATAGAATGTGATAGAAAAAGTGTTTGCATTGAACGTTTAATTTTAATAGATTAGGAACGCATGATAATTATCCGTTTGCTTATGAATATAATTGCAAATGCCTAATCTACTAACTAATGGCGGATATTAAATTAATTAAATTAGACGGGCGTATGTAGATACAGGGCGATGCAGAAATATGGGACAATTTACATGCAAACTAATTATATTATACCTATTTATATTTTTAAATTACCATTTTCGCATTCTGACTGATAATGTGTTATTTTAAAAAATTCAAAATGTCCCTTTACTATATAGTAATATCACTGTTAATAAAACAGTTTGTCAGAAAATTGTTATTTAAATATTTACTACTGGATAGGGCTGGAACCTTTGATGTACCTATAACACTCGGAGTAGTTTCCACAAACACCAAAACACTTTCACTTCGCTCGACGCGCGTTTCGCCAACCGAGTTGGCATGATCCGGAGACGATTAAAACTAGTTTTAACCGTCGAAAGTGAAGTGACAGTGTTTTGGTGTTTGTGGAAACTACTCCCAGTGTTTTATTTAAATATTTGTTTTAATAAAATTTTATTTATCTAAATAAGAAAACCCGTACCAATTACTACAGAAGCGGTAACTCATATCAGTATGCAATACGAAAGGATATTTAGTGTAAAATTGTATACCGACACAATTGCTTGTGAATAGAACTAGAGTCTCCAGTCCGCGGCATACCATATAAATCCCATTTTCCTTCTCGCTCACTTAGAAGACACCTGCATGAACAAACCGACGATTTACTGGCTTTCCTGCTCAGTGGCGCATCATCATGCGCAACCAAGGTGAAGTGACTTCAAAATATGTCATATTCATATATGTGTAAAACTTTAAGCGAAAAAATTATTTAGTTTTGAATGTATTTTTAAAATATATTGAAAAAATTTTGCATGCTGCGTATACAACAAGTGCTCAATTTAGCCAATAACAATTTAAAATAAAAGAAAGAAATTAATTTGCTATTGCCCAGCAAGGACCACGGGTAGGTAAGAGCGTCCCTTGTCAGGATAGAACGTGGTTAGGTTACTTATTATTAGTATAGGTAAGACAGTTTAAGAAAAATGTATATCAAATTAACTAAAATAGCATTTAATTCTTTGATTACACCATTGAGAAGTTTTTTCACATCAGCTAACTTAAATGTATTTTATCTAGCAACTTTCCCTTTTATTTGCGCCCAAATAAGCTCAATTGGGTTCAGTTCGCAGAGATATGGAGGCAATCAAATTACCTCCACTCCTCTTGCTTTGGCCATTTCATCCACTAGATACTTCTTGAAAGCTGGAAAATGTTGCCTTGCCAGTGTCACCAATTCAACTTTAAGTAGTGAATCATTGTGTTCGATGTTTCTTTCTTCCAGCCAGTCTTTAATTTGCCCTTTCCGCCATGCAGTTATGGGCAGCTGTTCTGTTCTACGAGAATGATAAGATTATTGTTTTTTATTTTACTTCCTATATTAGGATAATTGCGCGCGCCACTGAACACCGCATTCCATTATATTGCATATCAAACGGAAGCACTATAGTTGAACGCAATCCTCCATGCCTTTTAACTTCAACTCCACTATGAGCGAGAAATGCGTCCTCCTCAAGTAATGGCCAGTATAACTGGATGCATCTATACTTGAATTAACCATCCTACAAATTTGTCGGACGCCATATTCTGACGAGTAGATTTCGATCCCAATAGATGGCGTCTGCCAAATTTGTAGGATGTTTAATTGAAATATAATAACACTTATTAGTCTAAAGCTAATATAAAACTATAAAGAATAGTATTTATGATGTTATGATATAGATATTGAAAAATACACTTTTTCATTGTTGCCAACAGAGGATTCTTAGAAGTCCTCCTCTTAAGAGCTTTTACCTAAAAGAATGAGACATTGTATGAAAGACACTAAAATATGTATAAAATAATGTCTTACCTTATTTAAAAAACACGCTAGCAACACACGTTCATCTTATACATACATATATATACCTTCTCGTGTTTTTCCTTGGATTTTAAAGGAAGTAAGGTCTAAGACGCTTCTCGAGCAGCATTTAAAATGTCTTCAGAACAATTTTCTAAATTGTATTCAGTAGCAAGACTCATTTTTATACTTAATGGGTAACTTAAACTCAATTCGACACACGAATATGAAACTTGTCAGGTCATTAGGTTATGGAAATCCAACACAGGTACCTACTGTACAAATTATTTAATTTCTAAGTGTAATACTTTTATATTTATGATTATTGACTTATAATGACTTCACTTTTACCTAACGCAAAATGCGAAACGATTGTATAAACAAAAACTTCGTGAGTAAAACAGTTATACTAAACTTATAGTTTGAGTTCTCAAAAGCTGTAGTCGTTTAGTAAACATTTGCATTTCTAAACTTTAGAATAAATATATTAAATATTTTCTTCCCTTCAATTTTCTTCCCTACACGTCTGTTACATGGGAACCGTCAACTTCGTTGGTCGAATAGTCGCAAAAACTGCGCCTTCGTTTACAAACAAATAAAATCTAACATTATTAATAATGGGTGTTATTGACGAGTTATATGACAAGGCTGTTCAGCGCTCGTTATATAATCAACCATAAACACAGCAAAATTGTAGGTATACTTAAAACATTTTTTATATTCCTATTTGTACTTGCAATGTGCCCAAGGACAATAATCAAACGTCGAATTTACATTGTCAAGCGATAGATTGTCAGAGAAGAAGGGATTAGTGCACTTAATGCATAACATGCATAACGTGGTCCAAAGTTGAAGGTTTTTTATGCATATTTTAAACACCACAGCTAATATTGACTGCAAGTTTCCACACCATTCAAGAAGTATTGCTTTTAGCGCGTTATCATTTTTTAATCGGTATATTTCACACAATAAATAAAAATAAATATGTACAAAATCAACCGCCAAATCCACATCCCACATTATTTGTTCCTCTTTCATCACGTGATTAATACACTTCTGCCAATTTTCTACTCTGAATTTTTCCATTGGTCCTCGAAAATGGCTTTCTACGTCAGCTAATTTAAAAGTTCGATTCACTCTCGCCACTTCCCCTTTTACTTGGGCCCAGATCAATTCAATGGGGTTCAATTCGCAGTGATAAGGAGGTAATCTCAACAATGTGACTCCATGTGTCAATGTCAGTTCATCCACTACCAGTTTTGATATTTATGGACATGTTATATTAGCAACTTGCAATAATTCCGCCTTCAAGTAATTTTCTTGGTAAGGAATGCCTTTTTCTGTTAACCATTCTTGAATTCTTCTCTTTCTTTTATCTCTTCTCTATTTTTCGAAGATAATCCATCCACCAAGTAACTTAAATACTCAATTTTCATATCTTTCTATGATAACACTCTTTCTGTATACTTTTCCATACGTAAAATTCATCTCTCAAAATTTTACACTTCCATGTATCTTTTCTTCTCTTAAAAGTGTGTATAGGCTTGACTTTGATGCTTCTGTATAATTCGAACACATATCCACCAATTCATCCTTGTCGCAATAAAGTTGTTCTTTCTGTATGCAGTAAAATACTCGTAAAATAATTTTCTTCTCAGCTACCGTTCGATAGTGCCTACGTTTTGGAATATTTTCCATTGTTCACTGATATTATATTGTATCACAATCACAGTAAAACAGCACTACATATACGGGAATATCTCACTCGGGATTACCGCGCGAGTTTAACGATTGTGTCAAATGAACGACAGACAGCGCGTCATTACATTAAGTTAAAAAGAGATATTAAATGCTTTGTATATTCGCTTTCAGTCTGCTATAGAGCGGCGTTGCCGCTTTTAACTATAAAATAAATGTAAAAATGGCATCATCTTGTCCTATATAATATACTATATTATTGAATGCACGATAATTCCTTTATGACATTCATAAATAAAATCTACAACTTTTATATAGTATCGTACAATGTGATATTATAATCGAATATTGAGAAATTTGAGAATTACATGTGGCAACAGTAATTACTTCTTTAGGCGGTCAGTGCACTTTGTATATTTATTAGAACTTTTGTAGAACATTATTAGACAAATAGATTCTAGGTGTATATTAAAATTTTCTATTTCAACAACTCTCGAGTTGAATGATCGCGAGATACGAATTACCTCTCTGTTCTTACTTTCGTCCTATTGTACCTCGTCTATTTTAGGTACTTCAGCTACTAAATGAGGCGTAATTGATTACTTTTGTCATTATCTGAGCTAGAATTTGTGTTGTCTTCCCTACTATCCGGTTTGGCACCAATCATAGACCATTTATAAATGCAAATTAAGGCAAATTATCTACTAGATATATCTCGTTAACCTCTATGCAAACTATACGATGACTCTTCGCATTCGGTGGGCTGAGAAAGTGTTTCCGAATGATAACGAGAATCCGGAAAATACCAACCCTAAAATGGAGTCGGTGTAGACGCAGACAGCTCGATAGAACGTGGGGGTCTTGGTCATTTATCACGTCAATGTGTCAAAGAGGGGAAGGTGCTCTATGTATTGTTGGATAGGGCTATACATTTCCGGAAACGTGCATCTAGGGGAAACCTTTCAGAAGTGGCCGCCTTTGATTAAACAAGCACACCCGTGAAGTGCTTTTCTTTTGAATTTAGTGCAACCGCATGCTTATTTTTTTACTGTCTCATTTTTTGATTTTAGTGCAACCGCATGTTATGCTGCTGTTTGTGTAGGTTCGAAGTCAAAATAACAATATTTATTCGAAATTTAAACCTTCAGGTTTATATTAGGAACCATATTATTTGAATAAACAAACCGATGGCCTCTAGTACTTACATATTTGATGTGGTGCGCGGGCTACAATAAATACACTTACGGAATAAATTAACACATCACCAGAAATGTATTATAAGTTTGAAGTTAAACATTTTGTGAGCCATTTATCTGATTTCTTTGCTATTTCTTCACGCTCTAGGGTAGTTTCTGTAGAATATTATGATGTACTGATTTTTATTACCAACTAGCTGTTACTCGTTTAATTAATTACGCGTAACCCTAAATATTTTTCTAAAATAAAAGTAGCCTACGTTACTTCTTATAACATCAGCCATCTGCTAGTGAAAGTCCCTTAAAAATCGGTCCAGCCATTTCGGAGATCGGATTTTATTCACAATTTCATGGATTTTTTTTTCGCGGAACCCTAATACTTTTTCTAAAATAAGGCCTAAGATACTCATTATAACATGGGCTATCTGCCAGTGAAAGTCGCGTCAAAATCGGTCCAGCCGTTTCGGAGTTTAACCGGAACAAATAGACATAGACATAGACAAAAAATTTAAAAATCGGCTTTTTATAAGTACCATATGTACATACTTTCATATGCATTTAGTAAAAAGCCGTTTTTTGACATTACAAACAGGCACTTCAATTTTATTTATTAGTATAGAAGTATAGGTTTAATTTTCATTAAATACTGAGTGTTATTTTGAGAGTAATTTTTTTCCAGGATTTTGATAACACCCTGTAGAGTTCAGTGGCAAGGGCACTTGTGCAGAAACATTATTTGGCCCCCCAAGCCACATTAAAAATATGTATTTAACGAAAAAAAATATTATACGATTAGGGCTTCATTTTATCACAAAAAATATGATAAGAAAAAACAACAGACATTCTAAAATAGTAACACAATAGTAAGTAACATTTCAGAGTAAAACAAACTTACTCAACTATATTTATGAAAAATCACTTTGCAGTACTGAATATTTTTTATTATACAGAATTGCATGCAAAATCTTTTATGTGACATGAATCTGACATTTTTTCATCACGATAATCTTTTAAAAGTTATTTTTTTCTACCAAAACCTCTGAATCGAGAATATTTCTTTCAATAATACTAGCATTTTAGGAACTCAAGTCAAACGTATCAGTGAGTGAGTTGTAGTTGGCAAAGAAATCTTGACATCAAAGTGCCTTTTGTCTTGGTGTTGACATTTCAACTGAAAATTTGTTGTTACTGCCTATTTATCGCAATGGCTACGGCTTTTTCTTTCAAAGAATCATATGTTAATTGGAGTTGCCTTAATTTATTTCTTGATTGAGAACGAACATTTGCTGCATTTTTATCTACATTTTATTTTTGGACGAATGAGGTTCGCGGCCCCCCTGTAGGTTTTGGGTCCTTGTGCAGTGCACAGTACACAACAATGCTATGCCATACCTCCGCCACTGGTGGAGTAAGTACACTAACTCTAACTAAAATGACCCTTTTGATTAATCATCTTATCTATTATTATTAAATGATATACTCATTCTTAAACTGCAAGATTTTATTGGCCTAAAAATATTGTACGTTAACATAAATTTACATATAATAAATTACTATTAAAAACACATTTTTAAAAACAAGCTTCTATTTAAATGCTCTCAAAAGACAAAAATTTATTTTAAATTTAATTAAACCCATTAATTTATTACATCACAAAATTTATATTATATAAAGGCTTGTGAGATTTACCTATTTTATAAAAAAACATATTTTTACGCAGCTTTCATCATCATATAAATTGTGTAATATAATAAATTGATGTATATAATTTAAAGTATAGTTTCTTCTTTTTAGATAAAAGCTGTTTTAAAATGTTTTTTTACTATTAATTTATTTTTGTTTATCGCTGGATATGTTTCTAAGTCCGCTCATTTCATTTAATGCGTCATTGTGGTATGGTCATTTGCCTGTTAATTTAGTACAGTCTAGTTCTTCAATAAGGAGATCATCTACTTAACTATACTTATTTCAGCTTGAAGCTTGTGACTAATGAAACACAGTTTCGGGTTTGATTTTTGGAGCTTACTTCTAGACAGGTTGCGAACCAATGCTATTGACGCCCATCTCGCCAAATTACACAAGTCATAGAATAAAGCCAACCAAGGCGTACTTTTAAAATCCAGTTGCAAGATTTGACACGAACAATTCGACTCCAAAATTGGAGCAACTAATTTTTTAATCGCCATCTTAGAGCCGCCATCTGGAAATTTATCGCCAGCAGTTGACCCTTGTCGGTCCCTACAACATTTGTTCGAGCACCACCAAATTATCCCTAACCTTTACCAAGATAGAACTTTTTAAAATTGGTATAGCGGTCATCTTAAAATCCGCCATTTTGATTTCTTTACCCTTAAACCCGTTCGTTTGATATCCATATCATGTGGGCGCATAACAAAACATAGTCCACCATCTTCAGGAGTCTGCCATACTGAATTTAGAGAGACGCCGTATTTTATTTCCGTATTCTTCTCAGCAAACCCTTTCATTCAATACCCATATCATGAAAGTGCAAAAAAAAATCATTAGTCCGCCATATTGGATTTAGAATGCTAAATCCAATGCCTCACTTAAGCTAAACATGCATTATCACCCAAACTAAACGTGCATGCAAAATTTCAGATCAATCGGTTGAGGATAACTGCTTTAAAATTCAGTTGCAAGATTTCACCCGAACAAACATATAAACATTTCAAGTTAAATAAAAGCTTGTAAAAAGTAAAACTAACATATTGAATAACACAAGAATGCACCTAACAAGATACCAACAGGGCTAATATTTAATGTTTCTTCCTCCTGCGCGAAGAATTATCTGACATCGATGACACAGACTTAAAGTTTATGTCCTAATTTGACTCTAGTCTATGTTTTCCCATATTTTTTGCTCCCATCTTCGGCAAGACCTGATTTTTCAAAATTCACATTGCGATGCTGACGCTTGTTGACATTCACGTCGCAATATTCGCAGTTACTGTTGATAATCTGACATAACATGATGTCAAACAAAACCAACGAGTGTGGCTACTATATTTTCAATTTTGCAATGTATGCGTAAAAAAGATCAATAAAAACTTGTAGAATTATAAAAATGTGTATCTCCTTTAATAATAGAGATAAGAAGGTTAATTAAAAAGAACAGACTAGTGTGATTATTGCTTGGATTTGTTGATCATGGTGGTGTAACTAAAAACTAAATGTTGACTGACAATGATTACAACATCAATACTACACATGAACTAACTACCCGCAAAATGCATAGAAATCTGATATCAAATGTTTAATTTTAATCATATAAAAAACTCCTAGAGATGCGTTAATTTATTTCGTAATTGTATTACTTAACCGATAAGCAATAGCGGCATTCTTGAATAATCTAGGCTTAATCCATGGATCATTACTTATTTCAAATATGACTCTAAATTCGAGCCGTCTGAAATGGTAGCAAATAAAATCGAACTTATCAACTACTATATCATATCAGTATCTTAATCTCCTTGTCGAATAATGTTGCGTATGCCTGTTACATGGGGTAATGGAACGACTGACGCATTATCTAAACAGAGAGTTATCACAGGTTAAATGTCAATATGTATGGGAACTATTGACAAAGATGTCTGTTCTGATTTTGATTAGCTTCGAGTAATGAAATATAATGTTTCTACCAATATTTGGATCGGTGTACTATTTGATCGATTTTTATTTAATTTTATTTACACAACTCAACAGAACACAAAGTCCCAATTACAGAGTCGGAATTACCAAAATGCAAATTGGCGACCAATGATGGTGGTGGCTTGGTTCAGCAAAATCTTGCTACCTGTACCACTGGCTACATTCATCGCGTCGTATTCCGGACTACACATCATCACTGTAAATTTTTCGAGCGTTAGAATCGGACGTTTTTTCGAGAGCTCAGTGACATTTTAAAAGATGATGATATGAATAACGACCGGAACATTGCCACGACTAAATAAGGAACAACGATTGATGCTATATTCTCGAAAAATCTACACCATTTAGAATCACCAATAGATGTGTCACACTTCAGTTACCATAAAGCAAATATATAGAATATCTCTTTCTCTTACTCTCTCAACGAATCGGCAGAGAAGTATTCACTTCTAGCACGTGTACTGCACGCGGATTTTTTTAAAACTTATCCTTTTGCGTAATCTAGGACCAATGATAATTTACATGGTGCAAACGTCATTAAAAAAAGTAAACTTAAAAAATGCCGCTAATTGAAAACAGCGCTAAATATTGCCTCTGCCTAACCTTTTGTTGGCCACTTTATTAAGTGTCCAACGATTATCGTGACAAGAGACCGACATGTTTCTGAAAAACAGCCACACAACCTTTTACTGTAAGATAGGAATGTTTTAGATTAAGTAAGTAAGTAAGCATTTCCTGTCAAAACGTACACATGTCGAAACGGAGTTCCTATTAACCTCGCACGTGTATATTTCGTTAGTAACTATAATTGACTGGCGAAAACTTAAAAATACTTTTACAACCGAGAATACATTATATATACTCATATAATTTAAATATTATAAATAGTAACATATTTTTAAATTAGGTGTTAGAAGACATACCTGAGGAAATACGTCTACTAATTGACAAATTTGTTACTCAGTATCCACGTTTATATATACATATTTACATATACAGAGTGTCCCACGGTGACGAGACGTTAGACATATTTCGCAGACTTCGATTTTAAGTTGACGTCATCTTCGTTATTTTAAACGGAACATCCCACATATTATTGCAATTTTCTATGCTACGTCAATTTTTAGGTGAAATTTCATAAAAGTTTCCTATTCTTAAAGTTTACCGTTTTTGATATATTCAATTTTTTTCAAAAAAAATAAAAAGCACTGCTTAATTCAAAAAGATGTGTATTTAAAGCTAGCATTCATTAAGCATTAAAGCTAAATTTATAGGGGACACAACTAAAAGTCTAACCTTCCCTGTCATAATTTTAAAATGACTTAATTTCATACAGAGGGATAGAAATGTTATGCCGAATTTTTTCAACTTTAAACCATCTTAACTTTTTTTAAAATGGAACACCCTGTATATTTTTTCGGTAAATTTTGTTCTTTTTCGAATGGTATTCCCTATACCCTATCTCTTCCTATACCTATATCCCTATACCTATATCTTCTTCCCTATACCTATCTCTTCTTGTTTTTAAGGGATCTACTGTTTTTCGTGCAGTCAACGGGTATCGCATAACCCATTATAAGATAGCCAAATTGTACTTAAAACCATTCAGTATAAATACTGACAAAATAAAGTTTAATAAAAAAACAGTTGAAAAAAAATGATTTTTTTTGAAAATTGGAAAATAATCCAGAAAGTACCATTTCTCCGATTAAGAATATCAATAATCTTCAAAACCAACGGACCTACGAATATTATTAGCACAGTATGCATTGCAATGGCAGACTTTATACTGCTTTGAAGCGTTTTAAATGTTTTCAGATCAGTTAATTACAAGTGAAGTGAGGGAGTTAATTACGAGTGAACAAAAACTTAATTAATATTATATAATATATAAATAAATATAATTTTTTTTGGATATCAAAACGTTCACTCAAAATCGACATTTACGACTAGACGTAAATGTCGTTAGAAACATAATTTCTTGGTGACATTTTCGAAATAATAATAATGAAGACCATTCTCTAAAGATTTCTTTGCAAAATCCCAAATTTGACAGTAGCCAGATGTTAGCTGTCAACTTTAAATTGGTGCATTTAGGTGCAAGTTATTTTGGAAGCAGAATTGTCACAAAAGTTTTTATCAAACTCTAATATTATAAAAAAAATCCCATATGGTTCCAACTTTCAAATAGCAAAAATATTTTGTCCTCCAAATACGTCTAACAGGACAGGACATCGAATTTAAAATACCCTGTATATGGCTGGTTAAATTTGCGCGATTAAAAATATGATATTGGTGTCATATAGTATGATAAAAACTAAAAATCTGGCACTAATACAAACTAATTTGTAAATTTCACAATGTTGACGCCCATTATGAAATTCTTCTGAACACGATGGATGGAAATAGCTCTATTGAAAGACGAGAAACAGATTGGTCGTCATACCGTGGTAAATATAATTTGTCAATTTTTAAAAAGAAATGTTTGAATATATTATTTAAGACAAGTAGGTGCAGGATTTGATGTTATACAAATTGTATATGACGTATTTAAAAAAAATTAATCAAATCATCTCCCATTGTATGAACTAAAGCCATCAGCTTCATTACACGGAAGCGCAAAGTTCGCTATCTAATAAGTTCCACTATCTTCGGTAAATAGAGCAGTTCACACAGAGAAGATAACTTTATCTATGTATTTTTTTTATAATATACTGTAAATGTAAGACCACACCATAAATAACTCTAACGTCTATTTACGAAGACAATTTACGATTGAGAATCAAGTTTGAACGCGGATGGAAAAATATATTATAATAATATATAACATTTATGAAGCTTTAAAAGAGACAAAAATATAATATATCATTTATCAAACATTAAAATAGACCGTTAGTCTATTTTTTAGTTCCCCGACATGTAGTTTTTCGGGTGTATTAATAGTAAACAAGTATGAATTTTCAGAAAACGAAATCCCCGGGAATACCTTGACTTAGAAAATAATCACCTTCGAATACAAAAAAAAAATAGATGGGATTCCAATTATCCGACAGACGCGTAGGATACCAGGCGAAAATAATCAATCAACAGTGACAAGCACCGACCCATGCGTAGAGTAAAACAAAAAAAACATGTGACACACGCATCGCATCGCCGACTCTAATGCTGTACATCTGTTGAGAAAACGTTGACTTTTCAAAAAAAAATACAGATTGCGGCTCACTAACGTCGAATGAGAATTTGACGGCCAAATCGAGCGGTAATCGACTATTTTTTTGCTCGCAAAAGTGTTAATGTTAGCTTGTAAAGCGAGCAACAGATTATCTCGAATAATTCGAAGCACAATAATTGAATGTTTACAAATACAACTGCGAAGTCAGTCATGCGTAAGGCTCATTGTCAGATTGGGAAAGCATGAATGTAACCGTATAAAAAAATATATAAATAGCTCAAAATGCGTGCGTTAACCTCTTGCTGTCCCTGACTTAAATCTACTTGTTTTCCCCTACCTACGACTATTAAACTTCAGAAAAATATTCTGTAAAAATGTATATTTTTAAACTATTTTTCTTGAAATAGTTGAATAGTCCAGAGAACAAGTTGAAATATTCATGTGTTAAATTATCCTTCGGAGAGTTCGTAAGAAAGACCTTGTACTATTAGAGTTTATAAAAAGAGGCGTCGCTCAGGGAACCATCTTAGGCCCCATAGTATTATTTCCTGCTGTCTATTTTTAGTATTATAGACGTAATATTTGTATCTAATTACGTCATTCATATTACTTAATTCATAGGCATCTACTAATCTACATACTACTAAAAAAAATTAAAGCCACAATTATTAGGTAAATATAATCGTTTATTTTCAACTGATATCTTTCAAAGACCGTGGTACGTTCTGAATTATTTGATAAGCGGAGCGAAATTAACACGACATAAAAATATATGCATAGAACTTCAATTAGACCCTAAATGTTTAATTGAGAGAACAATTCTACATAGAAAATGACAGTTTTATGGGGCGGGGCTTGTTAATTACGAAAAAATATTAACCATTAATCATTTCCTAAATATGTGTTCTTATATCTTTACTAGGGTGCTTTGTTTGCGACGACTATTTTTTTTCTTTCACTCCATGGACAATATTGCTCTAAACATATAAAACAAAATTCCCACCAAATGAGAGCTCTTATTTTTTATTTTAAGTACTCGCTAAATGAATTTAAAATTTTCCCATTTAATTAACCCGTATTTTTTTTTAATTATCTACAGCATTACAACATTTCATGCTATATTTAATTGACCATAGGAGGAAATTGTAGAGGGATCCTTCCTCTTTAAAAGCTCCTACAGCTAATTTACAATCTATGAACTATGAATGTCAAGTTGATTTTTGCTCAAAAATCATGTGTTTTTTAATTCTCTTCTAACACATTTTTTTAAATTCTAACACAATTTATATATTGTGTAATGTAATAAATTGATGGGTTTAATTTAATTTAAAGTTTATTTTCTTTTTTAAAGCGTTAAAATAAAAGCTTGTTTTTAAACATGTCTTTTTACTGTTAATTTATTTAAAGATATGAGCTTTCAAAGTCAGAGCTCTACACTTTTGACTTTGATAATACGTTGGGATAGTATTTGTAAATATCTTGTAGATAGTGTAGATACGTATTACAAAAAAAATAATGGTGGTAAGTTGTATTTATGAAGAAAAATTAAATCCCCATTTTGTAACCGGTATCTCAAATATTTACTATGATAAAAAAATCTCCCAGTATTTAACCCCCAGATACTGATTTTCGCTTTGGATCATAAATGGAAATATTCATCCCGATTTTGAAAATGCATTGGTATTTTGTTTATAGCAACTTTACAGGTGAGACAAGCATCGGTTTATGAAACATCTGAAAATATATTGTAAAAAATAAACAATTACATTATTTTGTATTGCAAAAAATAAAAAGTGTATATATAAAATATATACATATATATATAAAATATATAATAAACGAAAAATAGAAAAAAATGTGTGAACCTGGGCCCTCGACTGAGAAACCAATTCAATTCAAGAACATCCTCATTGCGCTAAACAGACGCAGTACTGACTTTTGCATACATTTTTTTGGAATAATGTCTTATGAACACAACTACCTGCCCTAGATTATATGCACAGGCGGGTTAAGGGATAATATATATACCCTTAATCCCCAAGCTGAACGCAAATTTACGCCCCCCCCCCCCTAACATGAAGATGAAAATGAAAAACAAAACAATTAAGCAAAAAATATCCGCACCTCAAATTTTGGCGCCCAATACGCTAGCTTCTTTTGCTTACTGGTTAATCCGCTTCTGATTATATTCGAGAAAATTTTATTATCTAACATCCGATATAATTATCCGGCATAGAAGCCAAATAATGATATACAAACTTAAAGCAGTACTTTTCACAAGATAAAAGCAAAACAGGCACTCCAACTATAATTTTTTTTTCCACGGCATCGGAAGTTTAAAGCTCAAGGCTATTATTATTTGTTATGCAAATATGTATTTGCATTTTATTCCCGTCGAGTATTTAAGGACATTTTTTTTATAAAACATATTTGTTTAGGTTATGCACTGGTATATAAATATAGCGAAAATGAGAGCCAAATTTAGAAGATCCTTTAATGAGAGAATTTTGTAGTATATTTTTACCGTCTAACAAAGGTTCACACGATAACACAAATCACTATGAAATATCAACATAAGTGGACTTTTTAGTGGGTGAGATAATTGTCAACGCTCATGAGAAGGGAAGTAAAATTTTGAGGCTGAGACTGAATAGTAGGTACCTAGTTATTTTTAATTGTTATTTTTTTTTGAGAGGTCATTTTTAAGATTAAAAATTTGAATTGAAAAATTGTCTATACTTTAAAAATAAAAAAGGTTCGATTTTTAAACCGAACTCATTCCTCTCAAACTAACTGATATTTTATGTTTTCTTTTAATACTGCATCATCTTTGCCTGTATGTTCGCACATTTTGCCAGACCGATCTTCCCTTGTCGACGTAATTTTTTATTGGTAATAATTTTTTTATTTAATATACTGTTTTATTATATCTATTTTAAGGTAGATTTTTTCAGGCAGGTTCCATTTTTCCGTAAATCCCTAACAAAGAAAATAACATTATCGCTATTACCTATGAAGAACAGGACAATACTATTAATACGATAAACTTTGACCAAAAACTTTTAAAAAATACCATTAAATAAAAGTGTACATGACAGACAGGAAAGTAATTTGTGTCTTGTTTCTAAACAGGATGACTTTACTAAAGAACTATAAATTCATCTATGTCATTTGAACACATCAGTACTGAGTGTAATCCTAATAAAGAAAATGAAGTTGCTGAATGAAATGGATAAGGAACAAAACAAAACGGCTCAGAAATGCTGGAAAATAATATGTTTCAACTGGCAAACATAAAAGAGTTATCCCGGCAAAAGCTGCCAAGGCTCATTGTGGGGGGAAATGCAAACATAAATGCAACAAAAAAAGTAACAGAAGATCAGCCACTGATATTGTTTAATGAATTTTATCCTTGAAATGATATAAATCGAAAACGAGAATTTATCGTTCGTCATTCGGATAGAATTCAACCAAAATATAGAAGAGAGACGGTTAAAAGAAATTTTAATTATGCTTACTATTTTACCCTAAATGCAAACAAAGTAAGTTTGCAAAAAAAAATGGTAATTGGTAAATGGACCTTAGAGATTAATAATCGAACCATCGATACCGCTCAAAAAACTGTCTGTCAACTATTCAATGTGTTGCAAACATTATTACGAAAAGTACAAAATGAAAATTAGAAGTGAAGTGGGAAATTTTGGGGTTGCACAAGACCCATAACTTAAGGGCGTGTCCGATAATGGAATTTCACGAATTTTTTTTCGGATAATATTACCGACGAGTCAAGTGATATTTATATATTTTTCAGACAAAAAATGTTTCGTTTTTTATAAAACAAAACGGGATTAAAAGAAAATACTATTTAGGTCGTAAATATTTTTATATACATATATACACAGCCTCAACGGTGAGGTATTTACAAATTTCTTTAGACCTGGACTCGAGGCTCATAACCAATATTTAATGATTTTAGATTTTATGTTTTGCTACACTTTTTGTGGATATCCCGAAATGTATTAAAAAACATATTTCCAATGTATCAATATCATACTCGTATTATTAACTAAATGAATCTCTTCAGGATTTAAGTATTTTTCCAAATGTTAGGGTTGCCCGATAATGTTAAACAATTACAATTCCAATAACATCTCTACAAAAACATTTCCCCCTTAAAAAGTGGCGAAGTCGCTGGTCATAAAATATTTATTATTTGCTCGCGATATGCAAGGCTTTAAAAGCTCATACAAGCAATTTACTCTTGGTGTTACACTTGAACTAGTTTAACAACTTAATCGTCGTGTTCAGTTTTACTTTTACACATATTTAGCAGCCCGATACGAAAACAAGCAAAACTAATGAACCATTATTAATAATTAATGATGCTGGAAAGTTAAAAGCGGTCTAATTTTAAACCCGAACTTCCTCATCTCTTGAACATTTCTGGCGACTTGTACCTAATATTAGAACACTCACGTGGAAAGTTGTGCAATTTTTTTTTAGTACACTTTTGTATTTTACGGCCGCCACATAACAGTTTGATATATGGATCGCAAGAGAGCTGTAAAATTTATTATTTACAGCATATTTTTGCAACCTTTACACAACATAACCCCAAACCGAAATTACCGCATGCCATTAAAATGTGTTTAAATGTATTTTTCTACCGCTAAAATCATTAATCATCGTAACTTTACGACTATCTAGCTCTAAAAATAACCAGATTCATTAACACCAACACCCAATATAAGTTACTAACTCCACCATAGTCTAAACTAGACATGCTGTTTATTGCCACTTCACCGTTTTATTTACATCAACATCTAAGCCACACAGATCTGATATCCATTGAATTCAATCCTGGTGCAAGGAAAGTGCCTGAGCGGCCGTAATACACTGGTCAACACTTTGCAGGGTTCGAGTCAAATTTTTTTGACAATTTTGGCTAAAAATAAAATGTTTTAAGACATTCCCAGGCTTTGTTATCAAATTTACACTATTTAAAACGAAGGTTTGATGTTTTTGTGAAGTTATAGAAATAACAGAATTTGGGAATTTTGAATAAATGCTTTCGGACCAATTTCCTTATAAATTGTTGACCAGTATATTTTTGGCCAGTTGGCAAATTATAATTTGCCAACTTGTCTGACTTCTAATTATTAAAGAAAACTTATAAACGTACGAATTGATACAGCAAGACAATCATTGACCTATATATAATTTTAAGGACGCGAGTCAAGACTTTGATAAATGAAGATATTCGCACTTTGTTGACTATTCAAATAGAGTGGATTTATTTTGGGGTAACGCTGGATATTTTAAAATCAAACAGTAACAAAGATACGGACAGGCAGCTGATTAGAATAGAATTCTTACTTGGCAGGGTTCCATGTGGCAAAAACCTTTTGATCAATTAGAAATTGCAAATTGGCACATAATTCGTAGTTCAACCCCTGAGATAAATTCAGCTGTCATACAAAGTTACTACTCATAACATAAATCGGCAACCGGTCAAGCCCTAGAAAATTTAAAAGGATCATTTGCTTCATGAATGCCATCAGTTTCTTGTAAGTTTAAATATGAATATTTTATTTTGAAGAAAGCCAAGCTCTCACCATTGAGTACTTAGCCAAAGTGCTGTGGATTTATATATGCATATTAAAATGTGCATGAGGCACATTTTATAAAATGTACAATTTTTTATCGAAGCACCACTATTTAAAATGATTATAACTTGTTTCGTGTTGTTTTCGTGATTTACTAGGTATTAAGTTTAATACCGCTGTATTTCTTATTTGATTGACTTCTCGTGGGATCCCAACAAATTCTTCTTCATCGCTATCATCTATTTTTGAAGTGACTTCTTTAGCAGCATGATAGTGATTTTTCAAGGTCGCGTCACGACACATTTTATAACATTTTCGTCCCGCAAGAGAGAAAGCATGTGACAGATACGAGGGAGAGAGAGAAACAGAGATAGCGAATGCAGCTTTGACTTGGGCAACGATCCCCCAGAAGTGTTCTAAAGCGGAAAGAAATTCTGATATAATGAGAAACAGAGATAGCGAATGTAGCTTTGACTTGGGCCACGATGCCCAACGATGTTCTAAAGCGGGAAGCAATTTTGATATAATTTATAAAGGATCGTGACAGAATCGGAATTAACCAGAATACAATATTACTTATGCATATCCTGTTGGATATATCTGGATTGGGCTTTCGAATCTGGTCCAAATGGACGGTGATCTTTTTGCGGAGGATGCGTCCTTGCCACCACTTCACTTTCTTCTTGAGAAATTCGCTTTAGATATGAATAACGACCGGAACATTGCCACGACTAAATCATGAACAACGATTGATGCTATATTCTAGAGAAATCTACACCATTTAGAATCACGAACATATATGTGTCACACTTTAGTTACCATAAAGCCAATATGTACTCCTCTCTCTCCCTCTCTATATATATATCTCTCTCACTCTCTCAACGAATCGGTAAAGAAGTATTCACTTCTATCACGTGTACTGTGCTGCACGCGGATTTATTCCAATAATAATACTCATTTAAAACTTTAAATTGTGTAACTGTCAGGAAATAATTTTGGGCTAACGTGTCTAGAACTACAGTTGCATTATCCAAATCACAGTAGCCGTGCGAGTGCGTATGTTAAGGTACGTCCGGTCGTCCAGAAATACGATATCGCCAGTCTCGTTTGCGAGAAACTCGCGCTGACAGGTAAGATCAGGTAAGGTGAACGCGAGGTGTGGTGTGTGGTCATAGTACAGACAGTTTGCTCCATGCGGGCGCGCCAATATCCTTGGCTAGAGATGTGACCTCGATAAAAGGGGGGCCAGCGGTACTATCGCTCATTACCTCTAATATCTCTGTAGGCCGAGACCGCCTCGTAAAGGGCAAGCCGCGTGTTTCACGTAACCCTCCCCACAAATGTGATCAGAGTCACGTGAAGTTACACAGCTGATGGGCCCCACCGGCAGAGCCTTGCTTCTGGCGCTCTTGACTTTCTTCGCCGGTGTGTATTACCCCTGGGGGTGACATGTCGGGTGCTTGAGGCAGGGTTTAGAACAAAGCGGATTAGTTTTGATTATATGGAGTGATCCCAGAAGACATTGTGTTTGTTTAACTCTAGCTGCTAAAAGTAATACAAAAATAAATCTGCAATTGTTTAAAACGTAATACAATCTCACAGAGAATGGACTGAATATGGAATGACAGATGAGCGTAGTGAAAAATATATTGCACTAGTGCAATAAAGAACCAGTTTTTTCACTAAATATAGTTCAATAAAGTTTTGTTTTCTGCATGAACGTAGAAGAAGATATTACAATACTTCAAAAAAATGTTATTCCATATTGTTACAAATCCTTGTTTGGCGCATTATTTTCAGTTGTCGTCAGTTGTAAATCATCCGTCACAGATTTCGATGATTTAGGCTTATTATGTCCACGTGTCTATATGTAGTGTAATGTCCTCTCAGAAAATCCCTAGTATCTAAATTGAGGCGACCTCCTTTGAAAGTTGAAGAAACTTTATCAGGTCGTTGCTAATCCAATATATTACCTTGATAAATACATATAAAAATATACATATAGTTTTATAATCAAAATTTGCACGTTAACTTATTAATGTGAGATATTGTTCCACTTTATCGATGTCACTTCTGCCGCAACAGCTATATTACCTAGCGCTCTGGATAAGATGATTTCGACTACTGAATAAAAATATCGGAATACCCGGGTTCGTCTAAAAATATAAATACCTTCCTTATTATTAGTATGAAATATTTATTTCACAGCCCAAGAATTTTTTGTATAACAGATATAATAAATAAAATCTGCTAAAACTAGGTCAATGCTAAATGATAATTTACAAGGAGTAGATTCGTAAATTTTATATATTGTTTAAAACTGCTTCTAGTTTAATTTATATATTCTAAAACAAACCAAGGTGGTGGATGGATCTAAAATAGTTTTTAATGGTGTTACTCTTAATGATGGATTTATTTTATAAACTTATTCACAAAGTAATAAATTAGGAAATAATCATAAAAGCGAGATATGGCTTATTTGTGAATGTCGTCGCGCTGAAACGGTTTTCTGGAATTTGTTTACAGTGTAAGGTGCACAAAAAGGATTTATGACATAGCATATTCCCAAAATTCCCGCTCTTGGGCGCACAAGTCCAAAAAGTAAACATATGGCGCGCAATTACAAAAAATATAATTATTGGTCGACACTTTTATTATTTCTTATAAATGTTGGATACATACGTTTGACATAGTCGGAAAATTGAGAGGTGGGGGTATTTGTTATTCTATTAGTGTTTGTAATGTATTACTTATAATTATTATTGTCCAGTGGCCCTACAAATAATGTGAAACATGTGAATATGAACAGGAAAAACCCTCATACCTAGACATATTCTATAAAAACTATAAAAGTAATATTTTTAAGAAAACTGTTAGTCCTACTTAAAAAAATAATATTTTTTGTATAAAACCGTTTTTCCTATAATGGTTACTTAGATATATTGCAAAAAGTGTCTGCGATGGCGGCCATTTTGTTTTACGCGCAGCACTCAAGCGCATCATTTTCGAGAGTGCCAACAAAGAGATTGAGATCACTCCCACACTTGCACCATCAAGGAGCCCATGGGAGCCTTTTTTTGGTACACTTGACGGAGGACTATACTAAAGTGCATTCACAATCAAGAGTCACCAGTTTGCAAGGATTCATCTTCCGATGAGATTGAGTGTTAAATTTAATGTTAATTATATTACCAATAAATCAAAGCTATGTTTATTATTTATATTTTAGATTCGTTAGTGCGGTCCTAACAATATTGATGTTCACGTCCATGCCTCATGTATTTGTTATGCTGGTGACTATTGGTTTTGAATACACTTTAGTAGCATTTTTGACGCTGATTAAGATAAAGAAATTAATAAAAATCAGATAAAGAATTTGCGTTTTAAAATATAAAGTGTGGTGATATTATGTTTGTTAATTCATAGAAAAAGTAATTTAGGACCTAAAAAAAGTTATTTAGTAGATTAGTAGACAACGATACGATTTATTTTATAAACACGACATAAATATAACGCTAGACAACAAATAATGAGCTTTATTTTATGCATAAAATTATAATCATATATTAAGATAAGATAAGACTTTTTTCGTAGATGCCCAAAAACACTACTTCGTTCTTCAATATATTTTTAGGCTCGTTTCAGAATGGCTGTCATCTATTTGGTATTTTTCTCTAACTGCACCTTTTATGGCCTCAATTTCACCATACCTTTGCTTGTACTTAAGATTTATTAAGTAACCTCACAAAAGAATAAAGTTTTGTGAGATCAGGTGACCGTGGAGGCTATTATACGGAACTATTTGTTCCCAGTCATATGTAATTAAAAATTTAGTCGGTACTTACAAGGATCAAACTTGGACTTTTTTAAAATCATATGAAGTGTACCATAAGATAAATTAGAGTCCTTGACAATATCTCTTACAGAATTATCATGGTAGACTTCCACTGCCCCAATAATTATCCAGTTACCGAAAACGCGGTTGAATGCGACGTCGGCGTCTATACGTTTGTGCATAGTATTTTCTGCCCTCAAAGAGCATTTTCTGTATAATAGACTTCTAACATATCACATTTTTTGGAATGGGGGGAAACCATTTTCTTTATCCACATAACTAGCATCTTTGACAAAAAAGACTAAACATATTCCATAGCCTTCCAGAGTTTCCATAGCCTTCTATATGTGTCTGCCATAAAATCGTTGCTTATTGCCCCTCAAATCGAAAGATCCCCGTAAGTTTATGATACATATGGTAGCCATGATATTTCCACAGTCTACTCTATCCTCAAGCACATATTTATAGCTATGTTATATAAGTTAGAGACAATAGCTAAGTGACTTACATTTGACGAGAAAAACATGGTGACAGTGCAAAACTTACTCTTTTACCGCGACATATTCTGTTTCACTTTCGTATTCCTTTTCCGTATAGCTCGATTAAAAATGACGATAACAGTGCTGGCTATACATCCATACATATACGCAAACCAAACTAGATATCGACCGCGAAGGCGTAACATCCAGCTTGAAAGCCAGAATTGTGGAATTACTGAGAGAGGTTAAAGGTTACCAAGATCAATAAGGCATTAAGCTTGAATAGGGGTATTTTTGAGAGGGATACTCATCGTTGAATCGCTTATACGCTCTGAGGAAAGGAAATGAACGGTTTGAGAGGCAAAGAAGGAAATATGAAGACGTGCTCAACGGTGTTTCTCATTTATTTGCACAACATTTCCATATCATGTGTTCTAGAACATACATAGGTACATTATGAAAATGCATTGTAATGTATAATGTTACATTCCACCGGAGCTTAGACAGTATCGTTAAATTACTTGACAAAAAATTATGCACCTTGGCTCACGTTGGGCGCCAAGATGCATAACGTGCAGAGGGGGCTAAAGTGCAGCAAATATTGGATTTTCATACAAAAAAATTTACGCCGGTCCGTATTTAAACTATTTGATCCTCGACGTATAATTGCTAATTTCCAATTTTGACTAATGTGACAAATTTTCTTTATTCGTAAATACTTGTTACAACATTATTACAAATGCTATACAGAACAGTACGTAGAAATATACATTCGGCTTTCCTAACAAGTCAATTAAGGCCGTCTCCAATTAACTCAAAGCCCACGCCGACCGCAGCCAAGAAGAGAACGTAACCCGGAGAAATACTTAATGCCACGCAATCCCTTTAGGGTGGCCAGGCACGACTGGAAATAACCTAGTTATTTCTGTGTCTTTTACGATGAACTGTGTTATATAAAAAGCGTCTCATGGAGACAGAAGCCTGGATGTATCTATAAATAAAGACAATTACTGCCAAGGATGACATATGGGTATATATATGGATATTGCCCTTGGATTTGCAAGGTAGTAGAAATTTAAGAGATGTATAAAATTGCCCCGATTGGAAGATGGTATAGACATAGACGATAGATGGTTTAGGGCAAAAAAATTAAATGGCAGCTAGCTGATATCATAACTAGTACATGGACGTCACAGACAGATAATTTGTACTAACTCATAAATAAACAGTTCAAGTATTTCGGTAATCGCTCTTGAAATTCCTCTGGCGTAATGTTATTATATATCAATCAACTGGATTGTTTAGAAATTAAAGGTTGATGGTTTAGACCGACATATATTTCTAAAACAAATTTGTTAACAATTCCTTAGGACGAGTGACTGTATAAATCACCTACTAAAAGAAGATGCTAAAATGTGGCACTCCACGATCTTATTGAAATTATCTTGAGCCTATCATTATCGCACTTTATTACTTTATTTATTGAGGATTTGCATTTTTGATGAGCTTTTATTACTCTCTTAGATGTCCAAATATACTATAGTAGTGATGAAATGTAACAAGGGAAAAACTCGTGAAATAGATCTCATGGAATTACTTAATTCTGTTAACAAGTAACACAGCATAAGCCGTTGCTAACCAAAATGCTATTGTAAACAAGTTAGGTAATATTTACTCTTACCAAGCAAACTCTATTGCAAAACGATTCATATATTTCTTTCAAAACAAGGTGATAAAGAATATTTGATCCGTTTTATTAATAAATCTAAGAACAAGAAATTGTATCAAAACACAGATTAATCATTAATTATTTATATTTAAAGATCATGTAAATTGCTGATAATATCATATAGGAAATAGGAAATAAACTCCTGAGATTAAAAAACCGGACAAACAAAATGTTCAAACTCAATCTTAAAAAACATTTTTAGTTTTGCATCGATATTGATATTTTTTGTCAATTTGTAGGTATCATTATCTTGATCATTATGTAATATTGGGTTTCAAATTGGGGCAAATTGGGGCAAAATTGGGGCAAAAAGTTCAAATGAATTTGGTGTTGCATTTTGTCATAAATTTCTGACCATTCTGTGGAAAAATTTAACGACATCATGATGTTTTTTGTATTACATTTTTAAGCCTTATCATTTTTTTGCATATTTCTTATAATTTATTTTTTAATTCGTCTCAAATCCTTATTCTGAAAGGAAATCAATTTATAACAATAACAAAAATTCAAAACATCAGACCATTTTAAAGTAGATATTTCAATGGTTAAAATGAGCCCCGACAGAATATTTATATCGAAAAAACATCAATAAAGTGGTCCGTGGAAAAAAGAATATTTTTCGAAAAATATAAATATCTCGGAAACTACTTGTTTTCCAGATTTCAAAACAAATCGTGCTTATTCAATGCAAAAAAGTCATGTGAAATCAATTATTTTTACGAGGAAATAATAAAAAAAACAAAAAATTCGGACATTTTCTAGGAAGGTTATGAGGTTATGTTAAAAAATGCCATATACGAAAGTTTTAGTTTTTGTTATTATCTACAACTTTTGTGAAGTACATTTTCCGCTAAGAGGTTTTGCTTCAAAATCTGCTTTGGCACTAGCCTATAAATCTCAAGCACTATATGCAGACTATAAGAAAATAGTAATCACTTTCTCTGACCCATCAGAATCGGACGAGAAAATGATAGCTTATAACTTGAAAAGTAACTGTTGTGCAGAAATATTGAACAGCTTTAACATGTGTCTACACACAACGCTTTATTAAATTCCTACATTACTAGACACTTTTTTAATACAAGCAAAAGAATGGACCACATGCAGTAATTAATCATTTTGCTATTGTCTCAAAAATGCATCTACATCCTGCTCTTAATCTTAGTGCCTTCAGGGCAGCTATTTTATTTTATTTCATTTAAGGTATTTGAAAATAACTCATTATTTAAATAAGAATCCCTATGTTTTGGTTCCTTCGCTATCCTACACTTTTCTTAAAAAAATACGCGTCCTTATATTTCCATAATATTCCAGTCAAGTAATGGCCTGTTCCACCAACACTTGTCACGGAGGTGTAAAAGGTAAACGTAGTAGGTTAAACTCGAATATTACACTGCATCAGTTTTTAAACTTATTATTATAGGTTATTTTCTATTAATCTAGGATTAATTTACTTGTCAAATGTTTCTGACCAGATCGACCACAGCATTGGAAAATATTGCAGCTATTGGATTTAGAGACACGTTGATCATTTTTGTAAATCATATTTATCAAACTGCCTACAATATGTGGAGTGGAAGACAATAAATCACCTAAATTTATTGCTACGTCAGCGGTTCCCCAAGGTTCCATCTTGGGGCCATTGCTCTTTAATATTTTCATTAATGACCTAGTAGTGCAATTTAATATTAAATCCCTGTCATATGCTGATAACTTAAAGCTGTTAACGGAGATGAGAAAGGTGCTACAAGAAAACTTAAATTATTATCTAGTAAAATGGTATGAATCTAATAGATTAAACTTAAATGTATCTAAATGTAGGCATGACAAGAAAACTAAGCATAGCTAACTTTTACTACAACAATAATGAGCGATGCCTAATACCTCAGATTTTACAATAAACTTCTATTTGACATCATCTATATAAGTAATATTGATATCAAATTTCCCGAATATACTAAAAATATGAATTTACTGAAAATTATCCTAAAAAATGGAAATTAATAGCGAATACTCTAAATGAGAAGTTAATTTGGTCTCCGATATAAAATTTTTCATAAAATCAACAGGAGCGTAGTAAAATATTTCTTTTGGGGATAAAATAAATAATATATGTTTAAAATTTATTTTCTCCTAAACCGTTTGACATACAGACTCGACACACAGAAACTTTTTTAAACGTCTATCTATTCCCCACATGAAAGTATATAAGTCGAAACGTCCGTCCGCAAAGATAAGGATGATATGATATTTCCAAAGAAAATGTAACTTTTATAACAGAATATATTTAAATTAACATTATATTTTAAAATTGTCTTAGAAAACTAAAAATAATATTATATAAGTAAAATAAGACGAACTTTTAACGGCCTTCATACAAAATACGTTTAAAAAACAGGGGCGCAGTAAAATATATTTTTACAGGGTAAAATAAGTAAAATATTATTTAAAAAAAATTAAAATCGTAACAACTCGGTGAAAAAATCGGAAACATAAGGCATACCAATCCCCACATCTTCAAATTTGTTTTTTTTTTATTTTTTCATTCAAAGATTTCAATTAATAGATTTTTATCTTTTAATTTAACGACATATCTTATAAACCGTGCGACTTATCGAGTCGTCATACGCAACCTTTTTCGTACATACGGCCATCCTCGACATAAAAGTATCAATGTCGAATTGTCCATCTGGTAAAGTAAAGGAGATATGATTTTTGCAAAACCCTGCAAAAAATTTTCAAAATATGAATTTTCTAAAAATTATACTAAAAGACGGAAATTAATAGCGAATACTTTAAATAAGAAATGAATTTAATTTCCGATATAAAATTTTTCATAAAATCAACAGGAGCGTAGTCAAATATTTTTTTTGGGGATCAAATGAATAATATATGTACAAAATTTATTTTCTCTTAAACCGTTTGATATACAGACACATGTAAATATTTTTTAAACAACCATCTATTCCTTACATAAAAGTCGAAACGTCCCTCCGCAAAGATAAGGAAGATATAATTTTCCCAAAGAAAAAGTAACTCAACAGAATATCCTTAAATTTATAGTATATATTAAAATTGTCTTAGGTAACTAAAAATAATATTATATAAGGAAAATAAGATAAGCATTTAATCGCCTTCACAGAAAATACGATTAAAAGAACAGGGGCGCAGTAAAATATATACTTGTAGGTTAAAATAAGTCAAATATCATTAAAAAAAATTTAAAATCGTAACAACTCGCTGAAAAGATCAGAAACATAAGGCGTACCAATCCCCACATAAATTTATATGCATATATGCGTATAAATACTCTTAAATAGACTCTTGTTAATATAAGAATATTTAATATATGCATATTGCATATATGAATATGAATATATGCAAATTCAAGTATGAAAAGCGTCACCAAAGATGTCTTGAAATAAAAAGAAAAACTAAATGCGCTGCGTTTGTTTTCTCTATTGCTCCAGCTGGAACTGTCCGTAATGATTGCTCCATAAGTTCCACGTACACTAACACATTAAATATGATGAATGATATACATATAATACTTATAAACATGTTGCAAATGACTCTTTAGTTGCAAAAAAAATTCTGCTACGAAAATTTCCCCCCCCCCCATATGATTACCCTTTCGGATACGACAAAAGTCGTAGTGCTTGCCGCGCCCTCTTCAACGGTACCTTGACTTGACTCGTATGTTACAAGGGAGTCGAGATATTAAAAAATAATTTTTACCCCTTCTCCCTCCGCCCACGCTGGGCATAAAAAATATAGAAAAGTCTGAATTTGTTGTTGTTTTAAGTACTCCCGTACTTAAAACGCACACAAAAAATCAGCGAGGTAGGTGACGTTGTCGTAATACCATAGGGAAAATCTCCCTGTCTACTTATATACCCTTAACTTAACAAATCCAACAACCCACATTTCGACAGTTACATATAAACAAATATTCATAAATTATCCATCACCTGTTACGATCTCACAAGAATTATGACTAAATATCATCCAGTTGTACTACTTGGCACTATAGACGAAATTATTTTAATTCGGCGGAATTTAAAAATCGTGGCGCGACTTGCTCTCAAATGATATATGAATTATTACTCTAATAATAATAATAATGCATTACGTGTCAAAAGCATTGGCATATATTTTCTCTTACCAGTAGAAAATACTATTTCCTAATAAATCTCTTGATATTAAATTTTGAGAGAACAATAAATCACGATGCCATCATCTGTGAACAATTTTTTACATACGATAGTATTTTTCTTGGCAACGTAAGCTCTCTAACAATATATTATAAATGCAAGAAAGACTTGCGTAAAACCCGCTAGTGACGCCATGCTTAAACAGAAAAATAGAAGGCTGCGTAAGTTGACGTCAACTCGCGGTTATGGTGATTTGAGTAATAGGCTCGTTTCAGGTTGGTAAAGCCACACTCAATACAAATCAACTTGATACATCTATAAACTGCAGTGGATCTATTTTCATTGGTATTTACATGTAAAACCAATCGGAATCACATACTACACCGGTACTCAAGTGTTGCGGGCTATTTTCAGATACTCTACGAGTTCTCTAAAAATATTTTCTCTCATTCATTGTCCAAAAAAATAAGCGCTTCTCACGTGGCCTGCCGTCACGTTTACGTGATTAAGTAACGCGCCGTCCTTTTTTAAATTCTTTCCTTGAAGTAAATTTAGACGATTAAGGAAGAGCGGGCGAGAAGTATGGTTATCAAACGGTTTTTGACCTATTAGGTGAAACCGGTAGAACCACCAGCAACCCATGCAAGCGGCCGTTAGAGCCCTTTGAAATCCTGCAAAACTCGCGTCTATTATTATAATACTTTAATATTATTTTAAAGTTCTTTTGATAAAAAGAAAGGACCTAAAAAAAATATGCCATCAGTAAAATATTTCATATGCCATTCGTAAAATGGATATGTAATGAAAAATTAGTCATTTATGAATTTCACATTTGTATTCAAATGTGTCAAAATATGTCAGGCTTAAACGTAATCCATGATTAACACGTACGGCTATTAGTCAGTGAAAGCAATTTAATTATATTGTAATAAAAATAATACAATGCAAGACTTAAACTTCTGTAACGATTCAAAGTTCACCCAGTGATTTTATAGCAATGTGATATTCATTTTAACTAATTTGTGCCACTCAATATATTATAGGTACCAGTCTATTTTAGTTCCTGTAGAACACGTTTAAAAAGTTAACGTTAGCTTGCTAATCACGTATTTCTTCTCAGTGTATTTGTATTTTTTGAAGTGAATGCTTCTTTAGCCGCATGAGTGTGATTTTTCAAGGTCGCGTCACGACTCATTTTATAATATTTGCGTCTCGCAAGTGAGATAAAGCATATGACAGATATGAGAGAGAGAGAAACAGAGATATCGAATGCAGCTTTGACTTGGGGAAGATCCCCCACAACTGTTCTAAATCGGAAAGCAATTTTGATATAATGAGAAACAGAGATAGCGAATGCAGCTTTGAATTGGGCAACGTTCCCCCACAAGTGTTCTAAAGCGGAAAGCAATTTTGATATAATTTATAAACGATCGTGACAAAATCGGAATTAACCAGAATACAATATTACTTATGCATATCCTGCTGGATATATCTGGATTGGGCTTTCAAATCTGATCCAAATGGATGATGATCTTTTTGCGGAGGATGCGTCCTTGTCCCTACTTCACTTTCATCGTGAGAAATTCGGTTTATATATGAATAACGACCGGAACATTGCACGACTAAATCAGGACCAACGATTCATGCTATATTCTCGAGAAATCTACACCATTTAGAATCACGAACATATGTGACAATTCAGTTACCATAAAGCCAATATGTAAAATTCTTCTCTCTCTCTCTCTCTCTGTCACTCTCTCAACGAACTTCACTTCTATCACGTGTACTGTGCTACACGCAGATTTTTTTAAATATGCAGAAATAGCATATTTAAATGATAAATAAATGGATAAACGGATAAAATGTATATATTTAGAGAACATATTAGTACATTAGTTTAATTTAAAGTCTAATTTAAATACTATAAATTTTGAGTACTTCCTGAACAATATTTGCATTCTTATAACATGTAGATATATATTTCTATGTTAGTCATATTCTTATTCTTTTTATATACTGGATGATATATTAAATATTTTGGTAATTTATATGAATTTTTGTGATCATATTATGGATGGTTCAATTTGAGATTTAGAATCTTAAAAGTAATTTATTCATTTATCTAGGGAATACTTATTACTCTGTTATATTTTGACTTATATATTTTTCGTCATACCCTTTTCTTTATTATCTTATATAAATCTAGTAGTAGATAGACCATTCGGTTATTACATTGTACGTAAACGCCGAATGTGATCACGTGCGGAAAGTTTAGGGAAACGTTTCTTTTTAAACGCCTTTTTTGGAAATTTCAATTTTTAAAATATATTATATTTTTTTGTACAGATTATTTATGACTAATTATCCCGTATCCTTTTTTCTATTTATCAATTTGCTCCTAAATAGAACTTAACGTAGGATATATCAATAAATTTTTCCTTTACTTATTTCCTTTTTTTTGTTTATTTTGTTTACTAAATTGTAAACTGTACTTGTGAACTGTAAATGTATTGAACTCAAGTTAGTAACCGAGCTCCGAGTTACTTTAGAGGCTAGGCAGAAAAAAAGGTTACTGACGTCCAAGGATTGCTATTAGTCAACTATTGGTAATCCTAAAATTTCATCGCAAGACCAGCTCCAACTGCATCTTGGACCAGTTAACATCTGAAGAGAACTCAGGGTAAGCCCTAAACTCTTTCGCAGAAGCGACGGTAGCAATTCTACAACTATAAAAATTGACATTTACTATGAGGTTATTTAAAAAATAAAGTTTTTAAAACGTAGCCTAATAATTTAAAAGAAAAAAGATGTAGAAAAACGAATTAGAACAGAAAACACCAGATATCGTACATAATGTTAAAAACTGATGAAGTATGTTGATGAGCAAAATTTTGAGTAGTTGTTACGATAGATAATCAATAAACCCCATTTTAGATTTTTTACAATTTTTGTATTTTTTCTTTAAATGTTATCCCTGTTTTCTCAAAAATGAGGCAATGTCTCAATAACTGCTAAAGATACAGATATTGAGTACGGGTATCTTGACGTCATAACTCAAAGACCGGTGACGTCACACGTACTTATATAAAATAAACAGTTTTGGAGTTTATAAATTGATATATAATTACATAATTACATTACAAGATATATTTACATAATTAGTTTCCACGGTGTATATTAAACCTAACCTGAAAGAATATTTTAGATCAAGAAATCTGACTAGCAATTACCAACACTGAAAATTGATAATTCCAGTTTATATGTCGCAGGTAATTTGCCGTCAGATGTATTTTAAGGAAGCTATTTAAGCGGTAATCAGATCCCACCAAATACAATCGTCTATTTTTATATTTTTGGTAAGGAAATTCTTTGTCTGGATTTAAAGGTGATTGTGGCTATTTTAAACCTAGTTGTAAGTCTCGGCTATTTGCATAAGAATCATTTTAGCGCGTCAGTAGCCGCAGGAAACCTAAAATTTTAAAATACAACGCAAGTATTGTTACAACTCCTGCAAAATGTTAACGACACTGAGACATTGAAGACACCCGTCTGTAGAGATACTTTTTATTCGGTTTTTGTTATTGATAATTTATGTTTCAGATTTTTTGTATTAGTTTTGTTACTGGCGGCGGCGACGGTGGTAAGGGGTGTTTTGGGAAAGAAAGGAGCTTAATTTTAGCCTTAATGTATTAGTCTGTAGATATACTTTTTATTCGGTTTTTGTTATTGATAATTTATGTTTCAGATTTTTTGTATTAGTTTTCTGATTGGCGGCGGCGACGGTGGTAAGGGGTGTTTTGGGAAAGAAAGGAGCTTAATTTTAGCCTTAATGTATTAGGTTACGAAATTTAGAAAATTTCGGGTTTTACAGAGGCCTTAATTCTTGGGTAATTAATCTATGTTATTAGCTCGTATTTAATTTTCGTGTCTCTTTTGTTTTTATATGCCTCTTTTGTGATCGGTTTCTTTTTAGGTTTATTTTTATTGTTGTTATTTCAATTGTTTACTGCTACGTTTTATTTTTATTTTATATTCTATTGGTCATTTTTTTTTAAATTTGCCTGTTGGGGTCAGGAACTGAACATGTAGTTATGCTTGCGAAGATCCGATCGCTATGTGCAAGATCCGTTAAGTGACATTTAGTGTCAGTAATCGGCGAACTGAGTAGCATTACAATAACGTAAAAATCATCGGCAAAATTATTTAATTAAGAACAATACGAATTATTTTTATCGGGTATGTTTAATTGCAATTATTTCTTTCTATGTAGTAACTGCAAAAATTAGTAGTAAGTATAAAGCCGGCATCCCACGGCGGGTGGCTTGACGAACCTGGCTCGTGGCTTGGGCTTGTGGAAGCTCGCCCAGGCTTGGCTCGTTAAAAGGCTTGGCTTGGCAAGTGGATGGGTATTCCCACGACGTGTGTTAGCTCGGTGTGCGCATTCGTGCTGGCTCGGCAAAACTTGCTATTTAGTCTTGCCAGTGAGGTACGTACACTTCACTTCGGTTTCACTTCAGTTCATGATACTTTGTATCAATGCTTCAGTTTTGAAAATGAAGCAAAAGAGAATGAAAAGGCGATGGTGGAGAGCAGGTTTGTATAAAAGCCGCACTATGTAAGTACCTATATATTTATATAACATCATGCACAAGGTTTCTGATTTTATGATCTGGATCTCTTGGATTCCAAATCGCTGGCTCCTCTTCGTATAACGACAAAAACTCTAACACTATGTCATTTAACCATTCCATTTCTAAAATAAATTAAAAGCTCTTTTCCTCCGCAACTACAAGACGCTACTGAACTGAAACCTCAGCAACACGCTTCGATAGTAGTTGGATCGGGTAGAAAGTATACGAGCCGAGCCCGAAGACGCTCGCCTTCCTTTGACTCGCATCAGATTTACCAACGAGAAGCGGGAAAACACAAGCCTCCCCAAGCCGAGCCGGAAATGACGAGCGCGTCCATTCCCATGGCGCGTGGCTCGGCAAGTCTTGCTCGTACTTGCCGAGCCACGCGCCGTGGGATGCCGGCTTTACGTAGCAAGTTTATTATTATGTTGGACAGGGCAAGAATCGAATGCACAATCCTCGGTACACGGGGCCTCCGATTAAAGCCAACGCTGGTACGGTATTGCAGAGGCTATTCAGGGATGTTATTTATAGCACCGGTTGATATGTCTAAGTTTATTTGCTTTCTCACGAGGTAAATCCACTTTTCTCTTTAAATCAGATTATGTTGATCTTTTGGGAAACAATAGAATTGATACTGGGTTTTTTATGTATTTTTACAACTAATATAACATTTGCGAGTTCCCACTCAAAATAAGTAAACATTCATTCATTCAAACATTATTTTCAAATTTCACATTGATACTAGTAGATGTGTATATCGTCTTCTTTTCCATATTTTATAAGTAAGGTAGGTATTAAAAAATAAAAATGACAGCCGGTGTAAATAGTAGAGGGTAAATTATTTGGGAAAAATGGTTTTCTTAATACAATAATGACGCTTGTACGGAAATTTTGTCTATTCAATAACTGAATATGTCAAAGAAAAAAAGCAGACTGCAAAAAATTGACATTGTTTTTTATTTACAATTTGAACCGCGTCTGCCTACAGTTCAAAGTATTCGAATTAGTGTGCTAATCATATTAGATATAATCTTTTTTTGTTTAATTATTCATTAATAACATTTAATTATTCAAGAGGCAGACTGTAAAAAATTGAGTTCTATATACACTTGGTAAATTCACTAGTGCGCCTGAAGCTTTTGGTTGATTTTTCAATCTTGCCCTGTTTCGTGTTTAAATAAATAGTCTAAAAGGACTAAAAAGTTGTTCTAAGAAGTAATTTTTTTGGTAACTAAAATTAATGTTTAAATATGCGTTAACACATAACGAGGATGTTTTAATACAAGTATCTATAGCTTACAGCTTCATCAGCGGTACACTGAAAAAAATCGTTCCCTTTTTCTGTGACGAGCTCCCGGTCTATTAGTTCTACACAACTAAGTACCCATATTATGCATTTATGAATGTTCATGATGTCGGTATTCTATTCATTATTGTTTCCCGTGTTATTATAGCGTGCGTTTACTAGAAAATCTATTTTCGTCTCGGATAGTTAAATTAGTATTATTTACATCTATTATATAACAGTCATATGCGACTACTGACGAAAATAACAAATATTGCAGCCAAAGACATTGTGGTGATTACTGCTCATATTTGTTGGATTTGAATTAATTGGCATGCGGAATTTTTAGCTGCATAACGAGGCTGTATTTAATTTGTCAAATAATAATAGATTCTTGTTTTCTTTAGAGAAAATAACGCCAGTATTATGTAGAATAATAAAACTAAAATTTGTGCCGGCACCGAAACGTTGCATACGATTTAGTTTTAAGTATTCCAAATTGCCATTACATTTAGTATAATTTGTTTATGGCAAGTAAAATATATTCTCAGTGTAATACTAGCGCCCAAGAATACAAACGCGGTCTCATACGTTGTTTTGTCTGACCAATATGCATCGAAACGAATTCAGTACCACTTCAGTCTTATTAAACGAAATTTTATTATACTCATAGTAAAAAGGTATCAGTTGTTAACGGCGCCTGTACATTGATCAATTGATTCGTGTTCATACAAATGATTATCAACGTCGCCTGACGTATATTTCACGAAGTACCTTTGTTTGAAAACGCGTCATGCTGATACGATGTAGTCAAATGTATCCTATAATATTTACACCTCGATCAAAGTGAAGATTAACTGTTTCACTTGATATTCTGAATGTGCAAATAAATCTTAATTAAACAAACTTCCATAGTAATTCATTAATTAGGTTACTGATGATAGACCTCTAATCAGTCCGGATTTATTTCGCCGACAATAGATAAATCATTCGTCCTCTCTCAACAAGAGATGGACAAAAATATCGCTTTCATTTTATATTATCACACTTTATTTTAAAACCAATGTCTGCCGAATATATAGTATATCATTAAACGAGCAATTAATAATAGCCATTAACGCAGGGTGAGTTTGCGTCACGGGCCATATGCCATTAGCGCAAATCGCCGCGTGAACAATGGCTATTAATTGCGAGTTGTCTTTGTCCACGACCATTATACATTTGTTATCTTGACTGAGTTTTTTAGTTCTTATTGCATTCTTGGAAAAATGTCACAAAAATCATTTCTAATATAAAACGTCAATGTCATCAATTGGCACGCGTCGGCGATCATATAGCCATCTTGATTTTTGTTCTCAGTACAAATCCTGGGGATGTTGCAACATAATATGTACATCAAATGTAAACTGTTATTAATCATTAATCACTGTTATATTTCACTAGATATAAATATGAATAATATTATATATTCAGTTTGGATATATAATATTAGATTGTTATTAAACGGTTCATTAACGGTCTTGGACAATAGTATATTATACCTACAAGTTTAAAAAAGCAAATATTTACTAATAGTACCTTTATAGTACCTAGTACCTTTATAGTGAGAGCCAGTAACTCAAGCTATATGAGTTTAGTAAAACTGCTTTTCTCACGAGGATCAAAGAAAATTTTAAACCATCTAGAACATCATAACTGGATATAATTACAATACATAAATACAAATTCCGAATTATTCACTATATTTACGACGGTAACAGGTTTCTTTTGTTTTTCAGATAACGCACGCAGCGACAGCGAAGAATCGAACACGACAACCGCGCCGAGGTTACCAAAGAGCTACCAGCAAAAATCGTATTACAACAAATTTTCTTATTCTAGTCAATCAACGCCAAGAAGAAGGTACCAACATGACAGTACCAAGTCAACGAGAAGCAGTAGTACTGCAAGCGAGAACAAAATTACTTTTAACGAAGGTGAGTGCGGTTTCTGTTGCCCACGTGCTTAGTACCAGGCTGGCTTATAATGCGGTTTTAAACATGCACACATCGTTTGATCGACTGTTTTATATACTCGAATATGCCAACAGTTAATTATGTAATTGCTATTTTAAGTTATAAACAGATCTTTATTTCATTGACATACAAACGTTTGTATTATGGCTATGATGTTTTTAATTTGACTTTGTTTCACGTAAATGCAACGCCAAAAATAAAACTATTTTTATTGAATATAATCATATTGTCCTTTTAATATAAGTAATTAGTATCTTAGGATTTTAATATCAGTAAGTTAATTTTTTACTTCTTTTTTGATCCTATGGAATTACAAAAATATGATGTGTAACATCAGATCATGCAGTAAAATTAAGTTCTTCCTATGAAGATTCTGACGAGCTATCTTCAACTCTTATATTAATAATGCTAGGCTCAGTAGCTATGTTAATAAAAACGTCGAAATCCTCACACAAACCGCCATTGTATAAAACTATTAGCACGTAATTTCTATGAATTTTAAAAACATAGTAGATCACCCATGGCCACTTCTGATTATATGGTTTCATTACTGTCCCTCTTTTCCAAATAAGTCTAGTGTATAATTATTATATCGCTATCATCTTACATTTGATTTAGCAGTGATAAGAGAGTGCACACTAATTTCTCCATCTGAATTTTCCATCCTTCCTGACCGCTGTTTTTCTTAGTCAAATAATACATTGGATGTTCTGTTATGCCAACACTGGCTATGTAGACAGAATATTTTGCAAGAGATATTGGTTACTCATAAACAAAGTTTCCAATCGGCATATCATACATCTTGAACAAAGAAACGATGGTATCGAGAAATATCATGATATACCACATTTTGGAAAGCACGTATTGAATAAAAATGTGTAAGTAAATCTGATATAGTTGAATTTATGGTACTCATATCGAACTGCTTTATACTATTTATTTATATTACTCAAAATTAATTTTTTGGTACTTTCAAGGTTACTTTTATACTGGCAAACCGAGTAAAACAATTTTGTTTTGTGTTTTTTGTGTCTTGCCAATGTGTTCCGTGTTTCAAAAAGTTTTTTTCTAAGTGTTATAAATAGGCAAAAATATAAGAATCTAGTAAATATACCATAATTTCTCAATTTCAGGTTAAACGATGACTAAAAAAACAAAATCGGGTGTCACTTTTTTGAAATTAAGTATAATCTGTACAAATAGTATATTATATACAAAGGGACTTAAGTGTGTCATTTAATCCGGCTAGTACTGTTGGTAGCCCGAGGACAACAACTACTCAAGAGGTTAAATCATTTTAGTTCCATGGTATACTCGACTCGTACATGCTATTTTTTGCACTGACAGTTAAAAGGAATTAAATTATTTCAAATATGTCATTCAAAAAAATACGTACGTACTTTAGCAAAAAAATCATGTAAGTCAATCTTTATTGTCGTGGTAGTGATATATGTTGTTTTACCACCGCAATAATAATAATAAATTTATTTCGTTTTGACTTTATAAAAAGTATTGGAATTGTCAATGAAGATAGCCTAGCACTAATACATTTCTCCAAGAAATTAACGCACCACCAAAAAAATAACCAAAAGTTTGAAGTTAATTTTTGTCTAGACCTCTTGTCCGATTTCAATGATTTTTTTCTTTATTACAGGGTGTAACAATTGCGACGTATTTTTTCCGTTAAATTTTGTAATACCCTGTTCAACAGTTACACCTAGGGATTCAATACTTGACTTGACGTGAAATCAAGTGATGTTCAAGTCAAGTAACATATTTTAAATGTCAAGTCAAATCAAGTACTTGATAAGTCAAGCTACTTGATGGAACAAGCAAAATAAAAATTATTATATATTTTTTATTATACCATGAATAACAAAACGAAACAAACAAAACGTAACAAAGAAATAACATATATAATATTCAAAGAAGTAACAATTCTCAGGTACTTGATTGAAGGAGCAAAACAAAGATTTTTATATTGTACCAAGAATAATAATAAAAACGAGTATATACCGATTTAAATATTCCCTTTAATATCTTCATTTGCCAGCCATTAATTGAGACACATTAGGCTTCTTACTGATTTATCACTAAGTTTATTACGAGTCTTTGTTCTAGTTAGAGCAGACCTCGAAAATTCCCTTTCAACGGGTGCTGAACTTGCTGGCGTTGCTAAAAAGCGTTGCCATTGCTGATTAGCTAGGAAAAATAGTTTCGTGTCGTTTCCACCATTCGAGAATGTCTTGTTCTGTCGCATCGGCTCGGGGATCGCCCAGATACTTAATTCATAAGGCCAAGGGTCATTGTTATTAGCAGGAGATCTTTTATATAAACTGAACAAATCTGTCAAAGTCGCTGGCGTCGGTGTTGTTAATACATCCATCGTCATTATCCTTTGAATTATAAGGGGATGGTGTACTGGGTCGATATCTTGTTTTATAAATTTGTTTAAAAGGTTTAACAGCTTCCATCTGTAATTCTTGTCCCCACACTGTACTGGAAAATGCTTCAACTTTATGTCGTGGATCTAAAATTAACACCACACAGTACATCCAGTTACTCCTCTTGAAATGTTTTATTATTTTATCTGTTGCTGCTTGAATGATCTGTACTAATGTCTCATCAATGTTATCTCTTTCTATTTTAACATCAAGTTCGTAAGCCCATTTTTCTAATTTATCAAGAATCATATTTATTCCGATTATTAGCATATGTAACGTGCAACATTTTTCTCCCTCTAATGTAGTGATAGTTTTGAAACTTTTAAGGTACTGACATATTTCGCTCCATTAGTGGCCATTATGCATTTGTTAGTTTTAGTAAAGTTACTTTATCAGTATTATCACAAAGAATACTTAAATCGCTCTTGTATGTATGTATATGGGTCGGAGTGTAGTGGTTTCACTTCCACTACAGCACGTAGGCCTCATTAGGCCCTTTGTGCATTTCTCCTTTTCACTTGAGCACTTTTCTTCAAACCATCCTCTTTAGTACGGGCGACTTGGTGGCAAAGTCTCTTTACAATTTTTATGTATGATAACATGGTTTTGAGTTACCGAGATTTATTACTCTGTCCTCATTACCATTTATCTGAGACTACGCGCCCGCGGCAGATTTTGAGTGTTCCCAGATGCCACAGCCCATCCCCAAGTCTGCCTAGGTCACCCACCACCAAGTGCCGAAATCGTACCGGTCAAGTCTCTTTAAATACCTAAAGGCCGCTCCCGCGTCCCATTACCACATGATATCGTATACGCCGCAGTGCCAACGGCGCAACACTGGCCATTCGCGCGGCCGGGGGCAGTAGCGGTGGTTTGCGAAAATCAAGTAGTATCAAGAACTTGAAATTATTTGAAATCAAGTCAAGTAGTGAATTGTTTAAAGGCTTGACTGTCAAGTCAAGTAATTAAAAAGAAACAATTTCCTCCCAACGTCTTCTAAGGTGTCTAATTGATTACGTACCCCTTGCAACTTTCTACCAAATGTATACCAGAGGTTTTCTTTTGGATTTAAGTCCGGGCTATTAGCTGTCGATGCCATGGTGTCGATTCCGACTTTTGCCATATAATTTTGCACAACTCGATTCTTATTCTGCATTAACATAAAGCCTTGCCCTATTATATCGCGCATATGGAAGGGTCAATTCGCACCAAACCAGTCTAGTCAAGTCTTGTCCAGTTAATAATTCCTTTCTCAGTTTTCTCAGAAACAATAATGGGAAGAGCATTTAAAGCAAACGCACTAAATATCCCTCCCTCCCAAGAAACGACTGTCACTCGCTCGCAATCAGTCTTGAGTCTTGACGCGATCGGACTGGACGGGACACGCTTAATATGAAACCAGAATTACACATTGCCTTTATTTTAACGATAAGTTAATATTTCTAATCCAGTAGCGTTCGACTTGACTGGACGCGACTGGGCTGGACAGGCTTGGACGTAAGTTCCGTGCGAGCGGTAAAATAAATTCCTGCTCACACCACCACAGATCCGCCCCCAAATAATGTTATATTGGAGAAATTGCAGTGAGCATACCGTTCATTGCGACGTCTATATACATGGAGACGTCTATCATTATTAGAAAGACGGAATCGGGACTCACCCGTAAATAAGACACGTTCCCATTGAGCCACGGTCCAGTTATCTGGGGCAAAATGCATCCAGCCAAATGCAATAAATGAATACAAACATGTTATGCTATAAAATTGTGTATTTCTGGTACTAATGAAGATAATAAACTGTATCAAAAAAGGGAAATGTTAAGAAAATATCAGGCTAGAGCACAGACTTACACCCTGTAATGAAAACAAAATTTCTTTGAACAAACAATAAAACGTTCACATTCTTGAATAAATAAATAGGCTATCATAGAAAAAAAATCATCGAAATCGGATATAATTCTGGTTATTTTTTGGTAGTGCGTTAATTTCTTGGAGAAGTATATATAAAAAGTGTAAGAAATATAAAATAGACTATAACAGCGTTGTTTATGGAACAGTTTCCTTCTTATTTTTCATTAAAGCGGTAATCTGAGAGACTACATTTTTCGGGGGATTAAAAGTGACATTTCAGTCCCTAAATGAGGGGATGAAATAGTATTTTTAGTCTACGAAGTCCTAATAAAGTCCTAATTGCAGTGTTATAATGTTCTGATTTTAACTTTGAGGCCCTTGACTGACCACCGTATGTTTTGTGTTATTCGGATGAAACCAACACCGGCCCGTCGAAGGCTGATTGGTTCAATGTTGCCAAAACTGAAATAGGTTAGGTGGTGCAGGCAACAACACACCATTGCCCAACGAACGTTCAAAAATAACCGATCAATATGTTCCACTTGAAGGGTACAAGGCTGTTTACCGATTTAAATTAACTACGACTGTTACACCTGAGGTCTTATTATTATATCGGGGAAAATTCAATTACCGGGCTAATTATTGATTTCCAGTGTCAGTATATTTGCATGAGAAGCATCGTCGATGGACCGAGTCATATCTATCAACATAAAAGTGATACCACATACTTACTTTAATATCAATTCCAGAGCAATCATGAGTAATCACAACAGGACTCGTTTTTTAATATATACTTTAATTAACTCATTTTAATGATCAGGGCATTTTGTAAGACATTTCCAATATATCAGTCTTTGGTTAAAATTATCATGTCTAGACTGCTAGAAATTTGATAATATTAAAACACCAACAATAAACATGTGTTTACTGAGGCCATGAGATAGCTCTGATTATTACTATGTAATTTTATTTGACATTTTGTAGTGATCGACGGAAATAGTGACTCATATATTGGTCCAAAGGATATTTAAGTACACCAATTTTTCTGGGTGGTCGACATCCCCTTACCAAACACCCTGTATACTTGTTATATATGATTTATGAAAATTTTATGTGAAAATGCTCTCTCTATACGTTGTTGTTTTAGATTTGTATAAAATGAGATGATGTAAAAGCAATAGTATGACGAAGAAATGTATTACTTATGAATATGTACTTACACTATTTCTTCCCTATTGAATCCTTCTTGTTTTATAGGCGCCAATTCTATGAATACTACTTTGTAATTTACTAGAAGGATCTCTTAAAACATGAGCTCTCTTTAGTCCTAGAGGGGGTTCAATCAGGTCTATGTAAATTTCTTTGCAAGATTAAAATTTTTAAAGTGAAGTTACTTTTCAAATAGTGAATTCTAAGTTATTATAATATTTTTAAATCTATTGAATTTTGTTGAATCTCAAATTATATGGTTTAAAATGTTTCCTGACAAATTTTTAAAGAACAAGAAAAAACAAGTTATTTGGATATGACTATGTTTATTGTCATATAATAAGATAATAAATAAATAAAATCTGAAACCTTATTTCTACCCTACGCAAACCTACGTAACTTATATCTACTACATGAGACCAAGTCCTCAATGTGACAATGTTTCTTAAAAACTAGCAAAGTTTGAAATTGATATTACCTTCGAAATTCATCTTTTTATTGTCACGCACAAAAACTTATCACTTTTGTTGACAACACTGGTTGGTACACGAACTAACAGATGCTCCTGGGCTCTGGTGGTGTCATCTAGCGGATGTCGCCGTACTACCTCTGGAATGCTGCTATGATCGCTGGAACTCTATTATGGGATATATTCACCCTCAAACCTTTTTCCGGCTTCTGCACTTATATTCCTTTATTACTTGAATTCTCTGAGAAAATTGTTTCATTTTCTTTTATATTAATCACAAAACTCTTGTGGTGCTTGGTGGCTGGGACGCTACCAAGCCTCTATACTTCTTACTTGCTAATTCCGACGAAAACACTTAATTTGCAGTTATTTCTACTGGTGTTCTTACTTATTTAGCACAAATTTAAATATTTTTACTTTAGTTTTACCATTAATTTATAACAACTTTTTATAAAAATTAGGAGCGTGGCTGTTACCTCATCGAACGTCTTAACTGGACTCTTTTTAATTGTTATATGTTACTACGGATATGCCGTATGGAAAAACATTTGCATTTCCTGGTTACCATCCTTCTTTCTTGTTATTATGATATAATCTGACCAATCAGATTGTTGCCTATTATTTAATGTATTTAATTTTACGTAAAACATACAATTAGATCTTCATTTTATCTAATTTCGAATTCTAAACACTATAATACAATCAGATTTACTTTCTGTTGGGTAACTTCAATTTATGTATTAGGCGTTATCTCTACATTGCATTTTGGTTCGCGGCTATAAACTCTCGAACCCCGTTTCTACACTGATGCTTTCGCATTAATCTTTTAATCTAGACATAGTTTATTAATGATCGATACTTTATAATTATTATTGGGACTTGTCTATTGTAATTATGCTTGATATAGATTTTTGTGCCGATAAATAATTTAGATATAATGATATTACGTTCTGGCCAATCAGGCGTGTAGCTGGTTGGCGTTCTGCTATAGTATATACGTTGGTCAGCGATGCGTGTGTGCTTGCGCTTATACTATAGTCTGTGCGATAGATATTGATCATTGATGTAATTTAATTTATAATTTGATATATTTACTGACTTTGATTACTTATTTAAGTTCTGTATTTTCGTTTATCTAAATATAGATACTGCGCTTATATACCAACTAGCCAAAAAGCCTCTAAAGTGCCGTTTAAAGAGCATCTTTGTTCCTTTGGGTGTATAATTATGTATTAATAATTAATACACTATCATTGTTACACGGTTACACCTCATTTTAAAATAAAATCTTATTAAAAAGTCTATTAAAAATAGATTCACGTCTTATACGACACTTAATACAAAATTATATTACAGTTGTATACCTATTCTGATAACTTCCGTTTGGGTATTAAAATGGTTATTTGAAGTTATGTCAAAAATTGTATGAAAGTTATTTAAGCTAAGCAATAAAGCTGTTCTTATAAGTAACAGTACAAACAGTAACCAACAACAATAAAATAAAATAATTTTATAAACAGAACTAACTACATCATCTTGCTCTATTACAAATAACTTATAGAATCAAATGTTGCTCAAGACTTTATTCTCAACGCAAGTAAAAAAATCTGATGATACATATTGGGTGTTTCGTATTATTATAATCGCCTTACGACATTTTCTATAACAGTTTTATAAGAATTATATAAAAAAATATATGAAAAACTTTGCTTTGGTTTGCCATATACCTAGTGTGTTAATAGGTGTTTATATGTTTTGTGATCCATGTTCTATTATAATTCTATTAATGTAAATGTTCTATAAGAGAGCATTCTTGTTGTATATAAAAACTATCTTACAAGACTTAGAATATTATTTAATTGCCTTTTGAATTTAAATTAATATAAAGTGTTTGAAACTTCTAGTGACTTGTATGTCAGCGGATACACAGAAGTTACAGACATGTAAGGGGTAGAAGGTGGCTCCTGGTATATACGATTATAGGCTATTAAAAGTTCCTACTCTTCGCCGAGGAAGTATGTAAGAAGAACCACATGGTGTGTTATGACGCCTGCATTCTCCAGTACCAAAGTACCAGTTTTACTTCTTGTTACATAAACATGGCTATTAGCTTTGTAATCAAGGCTATTAGACAACCGCGAACTTTTGTTGGAAATCCTATTTTGATGGCCTTCAATATCAATGTCCGCTAGTGGATATAACGAATTATGTGCCAAATTCCGGGCCATCTGATGCTTTTGGCAATGTTCGAAGCAAAAGGTAAACATTCTTTATTTGCTCTATCATATACGTGTTTGACCGATGCATCAGTTAGGTCACTTTTTATCGCAAGCGACTTGTATTTGCATTGACAATAACCTGTTGTCCTTGGTCAAAAATGCATACATACTAATTCATAAGGTTTGGGTAATTTCCAGGATTTTAACTATGAATGAAATCCTTGTGTACATATAGGTATATAAACATATATTCACAATCACATTCAAGTATGCCATGAGAGTGATATTTTTGTTTTTTCTCCATTAACAGGTTTTCTTTTATTTTCATGAACCATTTCCGGTAGTTTATCTACTATATGCTATTGACTAAATAAAACGCTTGTGTATACAATGATGTAGCGACGTTTGATGTTCCTTAGGGGTCTAAATTGGGTTCTTCGCTGTACTGCATTCTTATTAATAACAATGGCCCTGGTAAATTTCATCACATTAGGATATTTATTTGGTCTTGTTCTCCCATGGCTATATGAATTTGTAATGCATGCACTTCCTCTTCTTGTATTGCTATGTCAGGCATCCCCCGACGGTCTAACTTAGGACTGCTATTGTTTTTATTATTACCCCTCCAACGACTTAGCCTCCATAAATGACTGTGATCAATATTTATTTGCTGATGACTCGACGAATTTGAAGATTTAGGGAATGGATTTAGGGATTTAGCTACGTAAAAAAATATATTCACATGGACAAGGACATGTCGGGGATGCCACTGGAGTGATGAAATATTTTTTCTAACTAAAATGTGTGGTTTAATATCCTATTAATACACACCTACCAAAATTAATAATATCTAAAGTACTTTCTGATATATTCAAAAATAGAGATTTAAAATAACACCCTCCCTGTTCCTATTATCTTCATATGGACTTTTCTCGTAAACTGGCATAAGGAATAACACCCTCAAATGTTAGCACGTCATTAACGAACACCCTGTATATAGACAACAGTTTTGATTTGTATGTTTAGTTTCCCTTGGCCAATAAAGTAAAACTGTTTGCACTTTTACTTTCTACAACGGGAACAATGAAGACATTTATTTTCACTTGCAACGAAAACTCACTGTTACATTTGCATATGAACTTCGGAGGGGGTTATGAAGGTCTATTTGCGTAAAATAGATGCGATGCGTCCTCACTACAAAACAACCAGTCTCGCAGCTTTATAAACAGAAACCAAATATTGCCCTTTCAATTAGCATGAGCGTGTGTGGTAATTCAACATAAATTCACAATACTATTTGGGAAAACTAACGCGCGAGATTGTTTAAGTTTACTATTAGAACTATGTAACGTTGCCTTGGATTCTGATAAGTATTCTTAACAATGGGTTAAATATTTTAGTTGGAAATATTTTTAGATCTAGATAAGAAAATTTATTTGATTTTCTCGACTGCCTCAACATTTGTAACATTCATCAAATCATTTAAACGATTACTTAATAGGCGTGGGTGAAAATGTTGCAGAAAACCTAAAGTCTACAACAGACAAAAAATTACATTTTCTTTATCTTGTTCCAAGTGCTGATATTCAGAAGTATATTTATTGATAACTTAACAAATGACACCGCCCCAGGTATGTATGAAATTACAGGTAAAACATTTTCTATAAAATATATTATATCAAAACCGTTAGCTAAAATTATCAATATAACGATAAAAGAAGTTTTTCCTAATTTTTCTAGGGGCGGAGACAAAGAGAGGAAATTATCATCCAATCCAATGTCTTTAATTTCGAAAATTTGAAAAATATGTGAATAAGTTATTAAAAATGGAATTGCTTCATTCCAGAATATTTTTCTCTGCTAAAACGTGACAAATTTTTTCTTACCTACTTGTAATGTTTTCTACCACGAATTGATTTTTATTGTCACCTGCCATGCATTAAACATTTTTTCTCGAATGCGACCAAAAGTACTTTTTTATTATAATTAGCGATTGCATCCGTAACTCAAGTTGATTATTTATAATTGGGCATTTATGTGAGTGAAAATATACTACATTATTAATAAAGCTTCAGCAAGATCCTAATCACGAACTGATAGCATCTAACTATATCGATCAAGCTGAAGCTCAAGCTGGTTCCAAAATCCTTCGTTAAACCCACGGTCAGAGCTCGAGATGCTGAGAGCAAGTGTGATGGTCAATAACACTGGCTACCGAAACATTCAACCTGGTGACATCTTATGTTCCTAGGTACAAAATAGCTTTGTACTATATTTATCACGTCGCTATTTTCAGCTAGACTGTTTCAATAACCTTATCGGTACAATCCCACTTGGTTCATCGATACAGGGTGACCGCCCATTGGATTATTTCAGATTACTACAAATTGAAAATTTAAAATTTCAACATTTTGGAATGGAAATTGGGTTTTCGGACATGCCCTGCTCAAATAAATTAATGACGTCCACGTAGCATTTCCAGTCGTACCGGAAGTGGCATAAATTTGCTTATTTTAAATGGAACAACTTATATATTATGGCAATTTTGGATTATATCTGAAATTTTTGGTGGAGTTTCATCAAGTTTCCCTATTCCTAAAATTAACCGTTTTCGAGATATATCATTTTTTTAAATAAAAATATACAGTTGATAGAGCGACAATCAAGGTGGCTTAATTTCACACAGGGTGGTGGAAATTTAATGCCGGGTTTCGTTAACTTCAAACCAGCGTAAGTTGGTTTTTCCAAATGGAACACCCTGTATATTTTCCCACAGTATGGTGAACAATATTAATCTCTTTCGGACGGTATGATGGTTCTCTATGCATATCTCTTCTAGTTTTTTTAGGAATAAATTAGAGAATGGTCGGATTTTTGCAGACAGAGTTTTGGCTGTAGAAGAGGATTTAGGCGATTCAAGATCTTCCATCAAAAGAATTCACAAAAGCAGTGGTTTGCGTGCATTCAAGTTCAATCTTGTTTATGCACTTCAATCAAGAGACGCTGAAATACGTGCACAATTTTGTGAAATGATTTTAACTAGAACATAAGAAGAATCCCATTTTTTTAGGTAAAATCATTTGGACAGATGAATCTTAATTTAGCAGAGAAGAGAAATAAACAGACATAATCGTCACTTTTCTTCTGGAGAAATTTTCAAAATAAATTTAGTTTTTCTGTTTAAAGACACTCAGGGTACCAAGAGCATAATTTAAATACGCAAAGATACCTCTAGATTTTGCGAACTGTCGTAGCAATGTTTCTTGGACGATCACCCTTGATCTTGATCGATTGAGAAGTTGCTGGTACCAATTAGATGGCGCTGCACCTCATTGTGGGAATGTCTGACTGTATTTTTGACAATGCGATTACATCTATTTCTTCTGGAATACTTTTTCCGGTTTATGCTGTTATTAAATTGCTCGTGTTCTATGACTGTTTTTTGGTTGATTATTGTATAGATAGTATTTGTTTTGGGGGTTAGGGCAAGGGGATGTATGACGGGATTTTGCCGGTGTTAATTCCATGTTAGTTGTTAGTTTACATAAGCTTGGGGCTGAAAAGCGTTGGACACATTATGTCTTAAATCTATGTTAGTTTTGTGGGTCTTTGTTTATTATTTTATTCTACTGTTTTTTGTTTGTTTATGCCTCTTCTCTTTATCTTATATTTGGAGTTTCAGTGATTGTTTTTATTTTTATAATTGCTATTACATGCATGTGTTCTATTTTTTATGCTTTTTATTTTTTCTGTTTTGTTCTATATATATTTTTATTTTTTCAAACTTTATAACTCATATTTAGTGGCGGGATGGTATGGTGTGTAGACGTAATTGAGGGATGGGTATTTAGCCGGCCGTCGGAATGTGTGTATTATTGTAATATGGATGGTTGGGCTTGTGTGGTGTGTGAGTCTATTGTAAATGCTGGTATTATTCTGTTTTCAATATAGCTGTCGATGGTTGGGGTGACGGTAATTGCGTGTAATGTATCATTTTTTGTGTTATATTCCTTGTTTTTGTGGCTACCGTTCGGATTTTGTTTTGATGTACTTGCATTCTGTGTTTCTGTTTTGGTGTTATGAACGTATACCATATAAGAGGCCATATAGTATAACATATACCAGGCGTTATTGGCCTTATATATGCCTCATATAGGGTGACTGTCTTAAGCGTTGATAAAATCATTATGTGACATATTTGATATAATCTGACTTTAGCTCTATTTATAGTATTATCATTTGGTTTTGTGAATTTTTAATTGGGAATGTAGTCGACCAGCAACTTAATAAGATGTTCGAGGAGCAATGGATGAGACGTTTAGGACTGGCCAGTAAGACCCCAGACCTCTCCTTTATCTTGCCTGACTTTTTAGGCCTTACTTGAATCACTCGAGGGCCCTCCGTCTTACGATAATTTTAGAGGGGGTGCAGGGAGATACTTTTATCGGGTTTTCGGTTATATCGCGGAAACTATGCGTCCTAGCGTTCAGGTGTTTCTATACAAAATGTGTCTAACAGCTGACAAAATGTGTCTAACAAAATAGCATTAATTGAGCGAGGATATATCGCTAACTATGCGAGTTAGCGAAAAAAATGTATGAAGTCAAATTTGTCACATTCAGCTTTAATTTTGTATCGAATGTCCTTTCGAGATATAAGCGAAAAGCCGATATAAGGTACCTTGTACGTACGCCGCTGCATCCCGCCCACCTCCTAGGAGTAGGGAATAAACCTGCAGAATTTGGAAGGTGGGGTAAGGATAATAATATCATTATCTACACCAATTAGCGTACGTCCATTAAATTAATTATCTGTGTAATTTTTAGTGCCAGCTGAACATTTTTCTGCAATAAGCAAATTGGCTTTGAAAGGTTGGCTAACCGTTCGCGTTCGTTGGCGTGACCAGGATAATAATTTACTAGGGAGACTAAAAGTAATTCGGAATGTAGTCTAAAAAATATTGTCCTCAGTTTAGGTTTCAAATTAAATGTATTTCACTTATTCTTATAAAATAATATGTATAAAAAATATTATACGTTAATGAATATGAACGCGATTATTATTGAAAATATTGTTTGTGTAGTTTGTAGTTTCTGGCATTCAGATATATTTCTTGACTTTAGATCACTAATTAACATTATTTATAATTACTTATATATTATTATTTATGTAGAAGCATTTTAAAGTTTACAGTTAATATTACGCCAAAGATTTTATACTAACATATTTATGAACACAAACATGTTATATGAAATAACGATTACCTAATATGTTATTACTAGTAAATTTTCATATTCATATGCACATTTAATTTTATTGCTGCGACCACAGAATTAGAACAATTAGAAGCCGGTAAATCAGCAATGCATTGTCGATTTACCGGTGTGGACTATTAGATTTATTTTATGACAATTACTCAACAATAAAAACGTAAATCTGCCATTCCAGATATTCTTAACAATTGAGGAATAAAATTACCACGGCACATGTGGTGGCGCTGCGATCAAACGAGTAACGATCAGCTGATTATTGGTTTGTTTATATATGGAATCATACAGAATAAAGGAGTTTATTAATTCGAGTTATTTGATTTCGTTATAGTAATATAATTATTTTCATAGGTAAGTAAATTCAACAAGGTTTAACCTATTTTTACAATATATATTTCCAAAAATAAGCCATATAATGGGCAACAGTGAACATAAAACACTATTTTTAGGTTTAAATAGTTACTTTATTTTCTTACTTAGATGCTACCACAAAAAATAATATGTGCGAGTGAAACGTTTAATATTATACAGTTGTAACAGTACAACTGTTGAACAAACGGGTTTCAATATATTTGCTTTTTGTTTTCACACCAGTGTATTTTTGAGGAGCTCTCGTCTACCATGAGATTACTAGTAATATGATCTTTGAGGAAGACAAAGTAGAAATAGGGATATTTAAATGTTCATGCACCGCTGGATTGTCCAAGAAGTGCAAACATATTTCTGCTGCACTTTTGAACCTACTATACTAGAATTTGTTTAAACATAATAGTGCCTCAGACAGCGTTTCAATGGCCAAGACAAAGACTGCGGATTTGTTTTGAAGGCGAAGACAACGGATATGAGTCACTACGTTTAAAAATATGAAACCTGTAAGTAAAACATCGAACATAAAATTTCCGGAATTTTTTGCCGGGAATTGTATATATCTCCATGTGTGTATAATACATAGACGAAACCACCAAATTAAAAGCACCAAAATTCGGCAAAGATTGAATTAGAGAAAATAGCCAAATAAGAAAATAAGGATAATTCTGTACAAGGGTTGTAGGAGTTTAGGGACTAGCTTCTGTTTATATTTTGCGTAAAACTGAGAGCCATAAAACACCCTTTAATAATAAAATGACATTAAACACACTTCTGTAATAAACCATTATAAAAATGCAATCTTGTTATTGCCTCGCTGCTGTAACATGCAATATCATTTAATTTCCAAAGCGTTCCGCAACTTCTCAATTGATTTATACTGATACACATAATTTATACTAAATTTTTAGCGCGGATTTATCGTATTAATACCCCATTACAGTAACCTCTAGTTAAAAAAATCCCTGTGCAGAAAATATGTATGGATAAATAATAATTAATTCCATAATATGACAGACGTAAGATATGATATTTATTTACATGTTGCGATATAGCAACAAACAATTGTATGTCGGTTGAGAGATTGACGGCTATTTTATTGAACATTCAACTTCATGCTCTACAACAAATAATCAAAACAAACGAATCGTATCACAATTACCTAATCATAATCATTGAAAATAGCTCAATGGCTGTGGCAAAGGTTGTCGTGGGATTATAAAAATCGGTCATCAGTTTGCGGGACGGATTTTGCTGTCGCACAACTGACCTGTTTCGTTGCTATTAGATAATAGTAATATTTTCAAATTATAACGGCCCAGCTATTTCATTTGTAATGCACAAAAACATGAAACACGAAATGCTAAAAATGTCATGTCTCTTGCTGCATTATAAATTAAAACCATTTTTTTATTGCACAATAGCGAGGCCTTCCTCACTCTTTATAACGTGGTTCTTGAATTTTTGGGCCATTTTTACTTTTACGGTTGGGATACTCGAATGTGTTCTTAAGTTAATTATTGATTCGTAACGTTATTTTCAACATAACGTAAAATTATCTTTACACTATGAAACTAACTATAAACTAACTGTAACCAATAGTAGGTAGTTGGATGCATTTGGGAGCGGAGAAATAAAAAAATGTAAAAATAGTATGAATAGTGACAAAGGACCTATCCCGCGTAGTCTGCTCTGCGCGTTACTCGACAGCAGTTCATTGAACCGTGACAATTTTCGTCACGTGGTTAAGCCAGTACAATTGTATTTCTCTTTAACGCGTCTAATGGTTTCATTTATATACCTCTGTGTAAATTATTTTCACCTGAGTGATGTTGGTCTAGTAGGATAGGAATTTCGTCATTGTCTGGTGTTTTGACGATATAAATAGCTAGTTTTGTCTTGGTCGGCAAAAATAAATGAAAGCATTTCTAATATTGGCAAATCTAAATTAGTTTCTACATGAAAGATTTGAGAGAGATCAATTTCGTTTTTAAATTTGTATAATAGGATGAATAAACATTCTATTATTCCGTCTGTGTCGAAAGGCAAGGGGAAGTATTTCCTTTTTCTCACAGATTTTCTAGATACCGTGTTAACTTTATAAGTGGTAAAGTTGGGATGTTCCTTAAATATATCTTCTATAATTTTAGAATAATCAATTAACGATTTTGTCTTGTACAAATTAACAAATGCCTCGAATTCATACTTTTTCGTTGTTCGTCCTCGGCATGTCTGCGGTGTATATGTTGAACAGGTGCGGGGAGAGTACGGTCCCCTGGGGCACTCCTGCTTCTAGGCATCTGTCGGTTGAGAGCTCTCCTTCTACGTCGGCCCGGATGGTCCAGCCTCGTAGGTAGGATTGGATCAGCTTGAAGAGGGATACCGGAAAACCGGCGTCCATCATCTTGATAACCAATCCGTCGTGCCATACTCTGTCCAAGGCTTTGGCGAAATCCAGGAATATTGCCCCTGTGACCTCTTCGGTTGAATCCCTCTGTGACGTACTCCGCTAGCTGCAGTACTTGGAGCTCCGTGGAATATCCTCTTCTGAAAGCGAACTGCTCGTATGGGAGAAACGAGAGAGTGGATAATATAATATATTTCAAACAACAACTGTATCAAACAATGTTGCATTATCAGTGACATTCGCTATATGAACCGTAATGAACTATCTCATGCTGGTCTATAATTATCCTATTTTATAATAATACACACAAAGACATTTTCCTCTATTGCTTCGGGCACGCAAATAAAAAATAAATAGATACTTCTGCACTGCGGGGAACATTCTAAAATTTAAATTTACTTCAGTATTTTCTTCTAAAAAATACAGCGATTTAAAAATTTGGGTTGTATGATTGATAGTTGAGTTTGTAATATAAATTTAAAAAATTTTATTTATTTATTGGTATAACACAGGACAAATTGCCTAAATTTACAGTTACTTAATCTAATCACTTAATTTAAACATAACATTCAGTATAGTCTTAAATATGAATAATAAGTATATAATATAATCAATCAATTAAGTGCATATTTCGTAGAAAAAAAGAAAAGTTAAAACATAGTAAGCATAAAAAATCAAATGAAACGTAAAGAAACCATAGAGAAAAACAAATAAAACAGAATGGGAATGGGAAAAAAATAAAATTGACGGAAAACTATATAAAATGTGGACATTTAATTATTTGTATAAAAAGTTATTAACTGTTTTGAATATATTAATTGTTGAACAAGCTGAGTTTACAATATTGCACATTCTGACGACAGGCAAGTTTTCTTCTAAGTTTTGTTCGATAAGTATACCAAAATAAAATATTTCATAATTTAATCGTGATGAAACTTCGAGAGAACACATACGTTTACAGTTCAGTTAGTATATAAGAAATAAATAAGACACTACATATTTTTCTTCTCATTGATAATTTTAATATACTAAATTCGGTTTTTATTAGTTAGGTAGTTAGTCGACCGGGCGGACGACTTTTTTAGTTTTAACTTTTTAAGGGATAATCGAATATGTTCCAAAGCAATATTATTGAGATGCAAATATTATGTGGCTCATTATTATTATTAGTGTTTGCTAGATTTGTCATATGTAGCTTCATCACCAAAAACCGATTCAAAATAGTCTGAAAAAGCTTCGACTACCTCTTCCTAATTAACTAATCTTATCCCATCTTTTTCATAATAAGTATTGGTATTATTTTCACACTTTTTATTACTGTTTTGATCGCTTTAACATGATTTTAATTTCCGGCTCAACCGGAATTCGTATAAGCTTTATTTTTTTCAATGGATGGTTCTATATTTTTAAAATTCAAATTCCACAGAAAATGTTAAGAATAATTTTATGAAACACATACCCCATATCTTTTCTCCAATATATTTTATTTTTTTACAACTACGTATTTTTTTAGATTGTTTTCACTTTTTTCGTATTCCAGAGAAGATAAAAAAACCCTTTTTTGGAACCCCCTTTAAAGGTTGTCTCTTCACATGAAAAGGGAAAATGACCATTTTTTTAATAGGAAAGCTCTCTTTTATTTTTTAACAAGCAATCATTCACTGATTTTTTCGCATTACTTTATATACACCCTGTATATCTTTCATCACTGTTTCTATAATGAATATTGTCATTTTAACTATAATGTAATTAAACAGCTTTAGGACAAGGTCGACTATGTGAATCATCACTGTATTGTTGTCCATTCATAATAATTATATAGTTAATAACTGACAGAAAATACCGCTCCTCAAGTAGTTAGTAAATATGTAGTACTATCACTTTGAAAAGGAAGTAGTTGCAAATAAATATTTAATAGATCATTAATTATTTTGACAAGCACCTACTTAAAAAAAATTATATATTGGTAAATATTATTAGAATATTACCGCGCACGGATGGAAAAAAAATGTTGTTCATTATAACAAACATATTTAAATATTATAGTCTGACCACAAGAAAACATTTTTTGACTGTCTACCGTATCCGTATGTTTACCAGAGGAGAAATGATGGGAATCATAAATGATTTAATAAGATATGAAATATATTTTCGGAGCTTTTCTTCTGTAAATTCTGTAAATTATTAAAACCGATCGTGTCCTAAACCGAGACTGATAGTTTTCCAGCTAGTTTTTCAAATATTTTTTTTTCGCATGCCGGGTATACGTTCTTCTTGCCGCCACTGGTGTTTAATAACGTGTTGCTGGAAAAATATATGACAAAATCAAATCCAATATTCATATCAAAGGTTATCAAAGACTATACTCAGGATTATTACGAAAGATAGTGGCTTTTATAATATAATAATTTTACATAAATGACAATAATTTTCCATAAAATATTAAATAATGATATTAATTGCCCTGATCTGCAATGTTGTCCATAATAAATGTTATGTCATATTAGTTCTTCATTGTGTTTTTATTGCTTAGTTATCAACTAAATGATGAATGATGAGTGCGCTTTATGCCCGTGGGGGCCATAAATATATAAAAAAAAAGTTTGATTTAAATTTGTTTATTTTAACAAATACGGCATTTTAACAAAATAAATAATATAATATAATTAAAGATATGGATATCATTAATTAGGGTTAAGGGCTATGACAAAGTAACATGATAAATTTATGCTTAATATTTTTTTACAGTATAGGTTTTTCCATTGTCAATCGAGTATTTTAGCCTCGAAAAATACGTAATAAACGTCGTCGGCGTGTCGACAATTTAAATTATTTTCTTAATCTAAATCTGTGTTGACGAACTATAAGGTTATTATTTTTTTACGAAGTCCTATATGTTTCCTTTTCATTTCAGATGAATATACGAGAATCACGACTCCTAGGCAAGATGTTCTATTTAAGAAGGGTTACCTGAACAAACCGAAAAATTACCAAACGCAAACGTCCACCGGCACTTCGACTACGTCAACCGGGAACTCAACTGGAAACGGAACGCCAGACCACCAATCGACAGGTCAGTAAGCCAGTAGCTGAAACTCGTTATGAGAACACTTCCGGAAACAAAACTAATGTTGCAAACTTCGAGGTAGCGGTACCTCTGAATACCTGTTTCGAGAAAATCTGAGATGTCCTTTAACACAGACAGAATTTCTAATAGCCTAGTCAATAAAATAAAAATCTATTAAACGCCAAATCATATTTACACGAGCTGTTAAAGGAAAGACAGCAATTTATAAGAGGTCCTCAAGTTCAGCAAGATCTTTATTTCCAACATTAATTTAAAAATTAGTTGCTACGTCGTCATCAATATCCTCCGATTCGCTGATTTCCTCTAATGGCTATTTTTCAGCGTTAGAAAATGGTGTTTACATCGCCAATGCATACCTTTGTTACCAAGCTAATTTTGAATTTGAAAATTAGTCTAATAAAGATATAATTTTTCAGAACAATTTGTCCCGGCAAGCTGATTTTTTTCAGGGTCGATGGAGGGGTGTCTCTCGAGTATCTAACCAAAAAGTCCACTCCACACCCCTTGTAGGGCGATGCAACAGGAGTGTTTTCTTTTTTTTTTAATTTTCTTTTTTCAGCTTGTATACATTAGCTATTTATGTAACCAGTTGGGACAAGTACTATTTTGGGTAACGAGCAGATTTCTTATTTTATATTTCTTCTTACAAATCTTATATTTTATGAATTTTAACTCTGAATTTTATACGTTTAAAAACAATCCAGTAGGTTGTGATGGGGTGACAGCTTGTCACTTTCATAGTTTGTCAACCTACTATGAAATGAAACCAAACCAAAACCAAACTTTTCAACGGGTTTTCCTTTGACGTTGGGAAACGTCTTACTTTTTCCCAACAAGTTACGAAAAGTAAAATATTACGCAACTGGTTTTGTTTTATTTCGTAAGTTAAAGTTTATTTCGTAGTATGTTATTTAGACCAGATAAGCTATGAAAATGACAAGCTATTACACCGTTAAAACCTACTGGATTGTTTTTTGAATTGATTGAACGTATAAAATTCAATTTTCTAAAATTCAGAGTTTTCTTCTCATAAAATATAAAATTGGGGAAAATTAGAAAAAGTCTTGTAAGAAACACGTTGGGAAATACTATTTTGTATAACTCGCATCCTTTTGCGGAACTCGCTGGCGCTCGTTCCACAGAAATCTGCTCGGTACACAAAATAGTACTTTTCCCAACTGGTTACAAAATAGCTATTATAAAACGAGTTGCGTAAAATTTTACTTTTCGTAACTGGTTATGAAGAGTAAAAGGTTTCCTAACGTCAAAAGGCTTTGAAAAGTGTCACTTTACATGTCAAAATTAGAAAAAATAATATCCTCTACAACTTTGCTGAACAAATGTTTTTGGTATCTTTGATTTTTGAAGGTCCAGCACCCATAATGGGATGTTTTCCCATATATGGGAAAACATCCACCATATTGATATATTATGGTTCAGGAAATATACAAACATAACGCTGAATAGCAGGTTCTTGCAGGGTCGATCTAGAACGACTCCTGAGTTTACAACCAACGCATCTCAGTCCAACCCTGGTAAGAATTTATCTTTGATTAAAAATATCAGCACAGGACTAACAGTGGGAAACAATAAATGTCGATTCAAATGCACGTGTAAGAAACATTGCTTGAAATGTATCTGCGGTAATAATGAATAATGGAATGAAAGAATAATAATGAATAAAGAAATAATGAATGATCGCTTGAAATGTATCTGTAGGTATACAATAAAAGTGTATGTTGACGTTTTGATTTGTTAGTTTATTCATCTTTGCCAAAGCAGCAGCAGCCATAACAATTTTCGACTATAAAATTTAATAAAAACAATTTGAATATTTTAAATTTCAAATATTACCAACCTTGTAGGTCAAGTATATTTACGTTTCCAATTTTTATGTTGCCGTGAACATATTTTCTAACCTCATTTCCCAGAATATAACGCTTTAGAATTAGAAAGTACTATAAACCTATTATTGTTCCAAGATTTTCGTTTTTAAATCTACCACTAAATTGTCAAGCAACTCTACACAAAAAAGGTGCTTTTTTATATAAAATTCACTTCTTAAAACAAAAATCTGAAACATTAATCACACGGAGATATCCAAGTCTCTGGTTTGTTTATAGTTTAAGACAACAAAAATAGTAAATTAATTAATAATAATAACTATAATTTATTAATTAATATATAATTAAAATCTATTTACGGAAATATCCGTTACATATGGTGAAACAGAACTATGTACCTACCTATGCATAAACAAACAGTAATGAAAATCAGCCATATGATATCTGGAATAAAATTATTTAAGATTTGAGATAAATATAATCACAAGCAAAGTTTCAACAGTCTATAAATGGCACACTGGTAGCTAATGAATCTTAATATAAAATACCAATCGGTACAATACCTAAAAGCATATAAAAATTTGATAATGATTGCTTAATGTATGGGATTACGGTTGATTTATACGTCGTGATATGCTGGTGGGAATTGAATTCTAACCCATCACTCAACGGGTCTGAATAGTTCTTTATATGATAAGAAAATTGTTTATTTTATTATAGTTGGCCCAAACTAAATTCCTAAAACACTTTTAATTACAGGTGGATGTATGGAACTTCCTCGGTCATACGGGTAATATCGATCACCTAGTTTTCAGTTCAAATCTGGAGGCAATTAATAATTTGTTAATTTTTTTTCAAAATTATCTTATTGGTCTTTTCTCCTCAAATTGTAAGCTGAACTAGGTCTTACAGGAACATATTTGTTGAAATTGATAGTATCAGATATTTATTGCAACATCAGGAGTACACAGAACGCTGTATATTTCAGATCTTTTGATAACGTCATACGCCGCGCCGTCGATAAATATATAAAGATTGTACGTATGTTTGCTTGGTGTAGGTTTCTTGTATTTGTCTTAAACCGTGAATGTGATCTACGATTGATTTTCGTTTCCTAAAAACGGCCTGTAGTCCCATATGTTAGTTTCCATAATATATTGCAATACCTATATCTTTAATTAGTATCGCAAGCACTTTGTAGGCAATAACCAGTAAAGCTAATACCACTGTACTCAAACTACTACCAACACGGTACGCCAAACTCCTACTTGTGCCGCAATCTTTGTTGTTTTTGAAGATATCAAAACGGTCCTTTCACTATTATTTAGCTATTTTTATACAACTGTATAATATGCTGCCATTGCCGCCATTTTATGACAATGGCAGCTTCTTAATTGGAAATCCGACTCTTTGTCTTCGATTGAGCTGAAATGAATCCTACAATTACAAAGAAACAAGTCCGTATAAATTTAATTTTAAATCCGTCCGTAATAAAGTAATTGATAAGTAGGTATTGCACTTCTATGAAACTTGACGTTGATGTTTACCAAATTGTTAACCAAACAATACAATTGTGATTTCCTTGCATTACTTCCATTTTTATTACCTATACATATGGTTTTATTACCCAGATAATTTAAAATCATATGCTCACTATGCACAGGTCGGCAAATATTACGGCAATACTTTCCATTCAGATCATTACCCTCTTAAAACATAATAACGGATTTGCAAAGTCTTTCAACGTTTTTGATAAGGCCTATTACTAACAGATTGTGATAGACCAGGCGTCAGGGTTTTTTGTTATAAAAATTCCTAAGAAAGCTTTATTTTTTCTATTGCTTCTTTATATGTTTAGAAAAAGATTTTTCGAAAATGCCAAATGCCAAAATGCCAAATCGAATTCGGCCCTGAATATATTGTTGAAACAATTGAAAGGGGAAATTTTAGGAAATCAATAAATAGGACAAAAATCAATAGAATTTTTTTCTACACTAAATTCTACATAAAAATGCCTCTACATTTTTAACACATTCTACATTATAATTCCTATAATAAACTGGTTCGACCAAGGGATCACGAACTACCGGCACAGATTTGTTATCTTTGCTGTTTTATATCGCCAATATACGATTTAAATGAACTAGCTAATTTCTTACATACAGGACGATTGGATTTGCAAGCTCCACGATATCATGTATCATAAAAACGTAACTATTTTTTTTTATTGCAGATATGGAATACGAATCCCAATTTGTCTTTCCCAATGGTTTCGTCGACCAGAATGGTATATACTACGTCAACAGTAAGTATGATTTACTATCTAATGAAGGACTACTAGATTTTTTTATATCTATTAAATTATATTCTAAATGCGCACAGCTTTCACAAAAAATTATCCCAAAAAAATAGTCACAGGGTGCTAAATCAGGCTAGTACAGCGCGTGTTCGAGCACTGGAGTGCCCCTAGCGGCTAAATAATGCTTCACAGACAGCGCATTATGGACAGGTGCGTTGTCCTGGTGCAAGATTCACGACTTGTTTTTCCACAACTCCGGCCGTTTTTTACGAACTCGCTCTCACAGTGTTGCCAAAACTTTCAAATAGTAAGTTTGGTTGGTTTACAGTTTGACCATGTGGAACCCATTCAGTCATTACGATACCGTTGATGTCGAAAAAAACGATTAGCATGGCTTTAAATTTTGATTTCGACATCCTTGCTTTTTTCATTCTTGGTGATTCAGGACTTTTCCAGTGCATGGATTGCAGCTTAGTTTCATCATCGTATTGGAATATCCATGTTTCATCGCAAGTGATGATGTTGTCCATCAATTCAGGATCTTCGTCTAACCTCACAAGAAAATCTGAGCCGATCTGTTGACGGACGTGCTTTTGTGCGGGGGTTAAATTTTTTGGGACCAACTTCTCACAAACTTTCTTCATGTGCAACTCATCATGTAAAATTTTTCTGACAGTTTCTTTATCGTTTACAGTCTCAGCAATCATCCAAATGCTCATACGACGATCTCCGCGCACAATTTCATTGATTTTCGTCACTGTTTGCGGAGGTGAAACAAAGACAGGTCGACCTGGACGTTGATCATCTTCGGTGCTCTGTCGGCCTTCAGAAAACCTTTTATACCATTCCATTCGAAAACGTGCACGAGATAGAGAATTCTCACCTTAGGCCTCTTTCAACAACTTATAGCACTCAGAGTTTTTTTTTAATTTAACGAGAAATTTCACATTAATCCTGCTTTCGGCATGAGAAAAAAAGCACGATGGTTTTTAACCTGTAAAAAAAATACTACTAGGGCGATAAAAACGTGTTTTCGTACTGGAATAGTAGACACTTCCAGCTATCCACCGCTACATTCGTTTCCCCCCCTAGTCCTCTAGGACGTCTTCTGTGCGCGTAGTCTCGTTATTTAATAGCCAGACCTCGTATACTATTTTCAATGTTCTGAGAAGTTCTAGAAGCTTTTCGATTATTCCATCCCATTCTAGATTGTTCTCACTTGTTCCACCTCATTCTAGATTATTCTCATTTATTCCATCCCCTTCTAGTTTGTATACAAGGCGTCTCGAAGGGTTCTACAGGGGGTAGTCCACATGTTCTTATACCGCAACTATTCTAAATGGGGCCAGGGATGTATCTCGGTTATTTGAAATCCTAGAGGGTTGAGACTGACAACGATGCCGACACGCCCGAGGAACGTGTAAAATGGATCCGTAATATTTGAATGGGAAACATTCTTATTCTGCATCACATTCACCATCCAATAGTTTTATGATATGACGAAAGGTATATAGTGTCATCAATATTTTGTTATACTACATGATAATGTCATGATGTGATGGCCGATGTATATAAAATCATTCGTTTTTCCTTAAATTCCTGGAAATCGGTTATACTTGACAACGCTGTTAAAAATGCGGTAGCAGGGATCGATATGAGGGTTTTTTGCTCGGGTTTTTATGTCTCATATTTCGTTGTTAAAAACTAGGAATACATAAACAACTATTAACTTAATCTGACCGATAATTATTGCAAGAAAATACATTAACAATTTTGAGAGAGGTACCTACACGAGAAAAAAATGCGTCAAAAAAATTACAGAAAGTCCGGCGACCCCCACGGACTGTTCAAATCTGTTGTATCTTTTGTAACCAAACAAAAAATTAAAACTAGATATTAATGTGGCAAGTAAATGAAAACAATACGGTTAAAGAGATAAAGAGAGCGACAACAAAACTAATAGCCATAAAATTATTTATAAGACATTAATGGACTATTCGTTTTCTATTGAAGCGTTAAATTAAATCTAGTACAGTAATGACCAAATAAAAGCGGCGTCAAATGGGAAGTGAAGCCTCAAATGTAATTTATTTGGTGAAGACCACCCGAAAATGTTATTCTTATAGGTAAATGTATAGAAATAAAAATGGTCAGTTCATGATTACGCCTAGAAAGTCAGCGAAAGTATCTAGGTATCATCTTGGGGATTAACGATAGATTTAACCTGTCTTAAAGTAGTTTTTGTATTCATATTCATTGCCGGAAATAGTTTCCATATTTGGAAAATTTGTATCTACCTAGATAAGATTTCAATTTGACGAAAATGTAACATTTTACTACTTCTGCAAAATAGTTAGAAGTAAAAATCCAAAAAGGGTTTCAAAGCAGGCACATAAGACAAACAAATTGTATAAAATACAAGGCGTTTGGTTAACGGTGTGCACAAGATAAAGGTTGACCGAAAAACCAAAACGCTAAAAAAACGATACAAATCCATATTTAATATATTCTTGAGTTTTACAGCGTTAGAAATCTTGCTGCCCCGAAGCACGTTTTGAAGGGTATACTTAAAGTAACCTATGGATTTTTATCAATAAGAATCTTGCAGCAGAATTCTCTAGCAGACGCACTATTTTCAGCTTTTTATCGCTTACTTTATCCTTGACGGTTACCTAAAACATGAAATTATGTTGTGTTAAGGTAATGCCGTCAGCACATACTGTTTTTGTGGCATTAAATCAATTAACGGTTTCACGAAAATCCATTTGTGCATTCACAAAAAAAAAACGAAAATGACACAACTTTTTTTAAACAATTCTTCAAACCGAACACCCCTTGTAATTATTGTTGGTAGCATGCCATAAACGTTCCGAAAAGAAAATAGTATATATCACCCAACACCTTTAAGAATAATTTATATGTTAAGCATCTTTTATTTTACTGTGTAATAAATATTTGTTTTACATTTGAAGAGATGTAGATATTAATTATAGCTGAAGGATATTTATAAAACTGATTACAATAAGGGGTTTTCTTTATAAATACTGTTGCTACAATTCTCATTATACTTAGATATAAGAGTATAATAATGCAGGGTCGACTTTTGACAGTATCTCTTATTTACAGGTTACGAATCATATCCGTTGATGTTTTACAATCCGCCTACATACTACACAGAACTATCAAACAACAAATCAAAGAGATATAGCACAGGTTCATTGGTAAGTTTATTTTTAACTATCCCACTTATATAATAGGTTGTACATAGTCATATTTGTTACATAGGCCGAGATTTAGAGATTTTTGGGGCATTAAAGAATAACAGGTAAAGAACTGTGCAGTAGGCATTTGCAAATTCAATTGCAATTCTCATAGTTTTCACTCCACGCTACTGTGTAGGGTTACAAAGTATAATACATAGATGAAAACTTATAAATTAAACAGTCAATTATTGTTATTTATAACAAAATGGCGTCCGAAACGCAGTAAAAAAACGTTCATTGAGTTTCTAGCAATAACTCTACCTAAAATCGTATTGACTACAATACAAAAGTTCCAGATAATTGAACATCTACAAAACGAGCTCTATCGGAACTCTCTAGCAAAATCTCCAATGCCTGCGAAATTACTCCAGCAAATTTCTTGTTCATGTATAGCCGGGTCTAAAACTGCTCTGTGTAGCTGTGCTAAAAATATTAGAATTTCAACTCTTAATGTTTATAAAAATAATGATTTTTCAAAAGAAATGGCCGCTATTGGTAATACAATCATTTATCATATAAAATAAAAAGTTATTCTATTTATTTATAAGAAAAGACCACCTTTTAAACGGACTATTACAAAAAATGTAATGGAGCAATGTAATATAAAACGTAATGGGAAAATTCTACAACTCAAAAACGGACGACTTTGGTAGTTTTTTTAAAAAAAATAGGGCAAATATGGTTGTACGTCTGTACGTATTTATCATTTTGTAACCCTCTCCTATGACATACAACATTCAAATACCTGTAACAAATTAAAACAACTTTTTTTATAATCACTGGTCTATCTGGTCTATCATAGTATTTTAGATAATTCTTGTTCTCACATCCGAGGCAGTATCTAGTGATTAGCAGACCAAGGAAGAAACGTAGGATCGGTCTTTTCATATTTCATTTGTAATAGTGTATATAAGACCTGTGCCAATTATCAGCTGTATATGCGAATTATTCCTGACTTAAATGTCTATTTTGATTGGGCGGGAGGAAAATTACTTAAAATAGTAATCAAATCTAATATTATTTCCAAAATCAAATCATGGTCTCCATCTAATTTTACCAGAATCCATCTCATTTTACCAGGTGTATTGCCATACTTTGTGTATTGTAAGGCAGCTACTTCTAACATCGTGTAACACGAATACACACAAAATTATTTATTTAACTACTACTAATAAGTTTCGGCTGTTATATCGGTGGCTTTATTTAAAGTAGAATTTCCATTGTTGAAATGAACCTGCCTGTAAACTTACACTTATAAATTTAACACCTTATCTTATCTATAGGATTGTAAATAAAATTGTGCCCTAAAAAATGTCATATAAATCTCACGAGATAGATGAGGAACGCAACACACTCCTTATCTGGCTAATAAACCGTTTTTAAAACAAAGTTTGAAACGTGTGAATAAGGCAAAGATACATACAGTAACACGGTTATTATTCGCCTTGAGAAAAATATTTTTTTACATAGTATGCATTTACAGTGTTCCGCAAGGATCTTACCTTGGCCCTTGGCGTTTCGTATATATATTATAATGAATTAGGATAGTCTTTAATATTCAATCAAGTATGTCGTACTCTTTTTTTGTTGTGATTTCTCGCGTGATCTCGGTGATTTCCCCGATATTGTTTTTGAGAACAACATATGATTGAAACTGCAACTCCTTAACTCTATTAGTAATATAGAAGCTATATTACAATTACCAATAACCATATATAGGTATTTGGCATAGTGATGCAAAAAAACGTTTCTTTTCTAAATTGAAAAAAAAACCGTAAAAAACACGTTTTCTCTTCTGAAAAAAAACAAAACTGTTTTTTTTATTATAAAAAAAACTCATAATAATTAAAAAAGTGTTTGTTTTTTTGGTTTTTATGAAAAAAATAAACGAAACAATTTATGATAAGGACAAGTGTCGCCATCTAGAATTTCTATAGTAGCAACCGAACTACAAGACCAAAATACTTCCCGACACCAAAAAAATGGGAGATTTCACATTACAAATCATCGTCCGATACCTTAGCTGCACGGTTTTAGTTTTTAGTACTGTTAACTTTCGGAAAATAAGAGATTTTGTGCTTATGTTTCCAGCAAAACAATGTTTTCTTCCACGAGATGAATTTAAAACGCACGACATTTGTAAGGTTATAGTCAAATAGCTTTAGGCTTTAGATTCCCTCTTGCTGCTGCCCTGGCTATAAGTGTTGCATGGTTATTTTATTTAAAAAATAAGGCGTGTGTATGGTTATTTTTTTAAATGTAGGAATAGTTTGCAAAAATGGCGAAGCTCAAAGGGTCAGGAAGAAAAAAGCATCCTCTTGCTAGTTTATTTACAGATATTAGATATTAGCTAGTTTATTTACAGATAAGATATTTAAAGATTCTTTTAAAAAAAAATTTTTGAAAATTTTTAATTTTTGAAATTTTTTAAAAAAAACATTTTGAAAAAAAACGCTTTGTTTTTTTCTATCTAAGGTCTAAGATTACGATAAAAAACTCGTCGCTCCAATCCATCTAACATTTTGTTATCCCGGGGTTTTTGGAGTCCCCGTATTACGATTTTCGAATTATTTGGATCGAATTCTTTTGGGTCAAATCTTGCAACTGAATTTTAGAAGTACGCGTTTGTTAGCTTTATATTATCGCTTGTGCAATTTGGCGTGATGGGGGTCAATAGCATTGGTTTACAACCTTTCTAAGAGAAGGAAAGCTCCAAAATCAAACCCAGAATTGTATTTCGTTGGGCACCAGTAAGTTTAAAGCTGAAATAAGTAGAGTCACATCACTAGATGGTCTCATTATTGAAGTACTAGACTGTACTAAATTAATAGGCAAACAACCATGCATCAATGACGCATTAAATTAAATGAAGGGACTTATGGAAATATGTCCGGCAATAACTAACAAATAAATTAATATTAAAAAAACATTTTTAAAAAAAGCTTTTATTTAAATGCTCTAAAAAGAAGAAAATAAACTTTAACTTAAATTAAACCCATCAATTTATTGCATTACACAGTTTATATGATATAAAAGCTTGTCGCGAGATTTAACTGTGTAGATAAACAAGAATACTTTTGTAACTTGATATGAACGCAAGTAATTCTAAGAAAAAAATAATATTTTTTTTTAATTACGATAGGTAAACCTTTTTATAAAATACCTAAACCTCGCGACAAGCTCTTATATCATATAAATTGTGTAATGTAATAAATTTATGGTTTTAATTTAATTTAAAGTTTATTTTGTTCTTTTTAAAGCATTTAAATCAGTTTGTTTTTAAAAATATTTCTTTACCATTAATTTATAGTTATAGTCATTTCACTTTATTCGGCATTCCACGCTATGGAAATTAAGTACCACGTCCCACACACGTAAAATAATGATTTAAAAAAACTAGAATACCAGCAACCGACACTTTTTTGACATGTTCATGATGTTAAAAAACTTTGAGAACTTTGACTTTGAGAAAAACCGATTTTAAAATCATACGGCATTGCATAAAAATGCAAACCTTAATTAATTTTTTTTATTCTGCATTTCCTCCCATTTTTACATTAAAAAAATCTTATTTTTGGACCTAGAATATGCTGTTAAATTATTAGACGCTAATTTTGGAACGCCCCGTATACGAGAATTAAAATGTTGAATATTTTTATATAATTAGTAAAACAATTTTTCTTGATCTTGTATAACACTGGCGTAGTTTTTCACCAAAATCCACAGATCAAACCACAGAGACTTTAATTACATAAACTTCCGACAGAATATTTGCAGATATCAAATATGTATTTATAAACATAAACTAGAACGTTCTTATGAATTTCCGTTACTTATAGGTACCTTGAACTGTGTTATCTTATATGCCCGCAAAAAGTAATTTCTAAACGTCTCTGTATAAGTGATTCCTATTCGAAGACTAACACACAATCTAAATATTGATAATTATGTAATTTATACACGTACAAAGTTTAAGGAATCCTTAAAAATTCTAGGAAATTTACTACTTCTCGACTGATAACAACTTGGGAGTGATGAATTGCCGTAGATAACAAATTTCAATTTCAACATATAGCCCGGTTACGTTAGCCCAAAAAATAGGGGTAATAATACGGGTATAAATTTTTCATTTCATTTTTGATTCATCATTTTATGGAACATCCTGAAATTCACATAAACTTAAATCTAAACATTTTTGCGTTCTGTTATATTTTTGGTAATTTTAAGTCTATTTTAATCATAGCTGCATTCCTCGGTATATATATATATATATATATATATATATATATATATATATATATATATATATATATATATATATATATATATATATATATATATATATATATAATATATATATATATATATATATATATATATATATATATATATATATATATATATATATATATATATATATATATATATATATATAATATATATATATATATATATATATATATATATATATATATATATATATATATATATATATATATATATATATATATATATATATATATATATATATATATATATATATATATATATATATATATATATATATATATATATATATATATATATATATATATATATATATATATATATATATATATATATATATATATATATATATATATATATATATATATATATATATATATATATATATATATATATATATATATATATATATATATATATATATATATATATATATATATATATATATATATAATGTTATACCATATGTTAATACTAAAATTATCACTGGAAGCATGCCTCACGTTTATTTATACTTATAAATAAGCGACAGGCGCATAAGAAATCATTAAAATATTTAATAATGGTATCTTTTTTGGGAATTTTGCCAGTAGCGCCTACAATGTGTACAAAACACATTATAACATTATAATAATAGTTAATCTACGTTATACATAGATAATGGTTTGTAATACAATGCCAGATATTAAATCTGTGTCAAATTTTCTTAAATGTTACATACTTTATACTGTAAAAAAATACACATTAGAAAGAATAAAAACGTAAGTTATAGTATTATTTTTGTATTCCGAGATAGATTATCCAAAATTATCCAAAATTATCCGTAATTTTGAAAAAAAAATTGTCTCACACTTTTTCCCTACAACTTAGCGACTTTTGTAGGTTTATTACCTTGAATGAGTTGTTTTCCAGTTCGTTTTGGGAGAAATATAAAAAAAATATATTCGATTTTAAAACGTTAATGTCATCAGTTGGGACGATTCGGTTAAAAAGGATTTATTTGTTTCACGATTCCCTGATGTTAATAACAAAAGCATGTGTGACATTGGTGATATTTTTTTACAGACAGAGTCAATGAGTCCAAACAATGAAGAAGCTACTAGTCAGGATTTAAGCGGAGGAGAGGCCTCGAACAATGTTTCGGACTACAGTGGCCACCATCTGTACAACGTGGTCTATCCTGGATACTACGTCAACGAAGTTGGTTCGTCTCAAGGTAATAACCCTTAAATTATCAGTGAATCATAATAAATTATATTACATATTGCATAATCATTGATAAGTTAATGGTTGCCAGTGCGTTGCAATTAAAACGATTTCAGTTTGTTTCGGTAGTAGGTCTGACGTGACCTAGCAAATTAATATATATTTACTCTGCACTATCGTGAAGACTTACAACTGAACGAACTGGTGACAAAATAACGGATAAAAATCTCTTGATTTATTTAATCAAAGTTGACATGTGATCTCGTTTATTGGCTACTCATATATAGGGTCTTATTAGCAACCAATAATAAGCTAGTAAATATAGATATACAAAATAGAGTGTTACAAATATATTATAGTAGGAGCCCACGATGCTAAATGGTGATTTAGGTACTCGAGCGTCGTCGTGGGGATTTATTGGATTTTGAAGATTAGATGGTAAAAAGAAAAAAAGGTTGGATGATGTATACCCCTCACCGGTGGGGGAGCGTTTACACTTTCAAAAATTAACAAAAAAACAATCAACATTGTTCACCGTCAAACCTTTAATTTACTGTTTCTGCATTTATATTCCTTTATCATTTGAATTTTCGGAGAAAATTATTTCCCTTTCTTTTATATTAATCACAAATCTCTTCTGCGGCTGGGACGCTACCAAGCCTTCCACTTCTTACTCGTTAATTACGATAAAAACACTTATTTTTTTTGCAGTTATTTCCGCTTGTATACCTTTTACACTGGTGTATTTGCTTATTTAGTACAAATTTAATATTATTGTTTTAGATTTATTATTAATTTTTAACAAATTTTATAAAACATAGGAGTGGGGCTGTTGCCTCATCGAACACCTTAGCTGGACTCTCTTCTTGTTGTTTATTGTTACTACGGATATGCCGTATAAAAAACATTTGCATATCCTGGTTACCATAACTCTTTCTTGTTATGATGTTATAATCTGGCCAATCAGATTAATGCATAATATTTAATTTACTTAATTTTACGTAAAACTTACATTTGATTTCACTTCACATAATTTCGAATTGTAAACATTCTAATACAATCAGATTCACTTTCGGTTGCGTACCCTCAATTTATGTATGAGGCTATATTTATTTCATTTTGGTTCGTAGCTAGAAACTCTCCAACCCCATTTTTACACTGAGGCTTTCGCATTAATCTTTTAATCTAGACATAGTTTATTAGTGATCGGTACTCTATAATTATTATTGTGACTTGTCTATTGTAATTATGCTTGAAATAGATTTTTGTGCCGATTAATAATTTAATTATATTGATATTACGTTCTGACCAATCAGGCGCGTAGCTAGGCCTTCCGCTGTAGACTGTCCGTAGGTCATAGGTGCGTGTGTGCTTGCGCTTATACTATAGTCTGAGCGATAGTTACAGGCTGTATTTAATTTAATTTTGATTTGTGTGGGCTACATGTGTAGGTACTATAAAATTTTAGTCTTTTTAAATAAAAAATAAACGATCACTCCTGAAGTCAGTATAAACCTTTAGGGATTTGTTTATATACTTCTTTTGGTGTAATGTGTCAACAGAAAAGGTGAGCTTGAGGAATAAAATGCAACTGCGTACTCTTAAGAACCTTAAGCGCTTAAGAGTAAGTAAGAGGACGCATTAATTTGAACACAGTTTTCAGATGAGGAACGTAAAATTTAGTAAATGCAAAATATATTTTATTTTCAGTTATAGAAAAATAAAAATAGTAACCATATAAAAAAGTCAATATTGATGTGCAGTAATTTTCGTTACAGGCTCTTTGGATACTCTTTAGGGTAGCAGAAAACGAAATAAAAGTACCTCCTACGCTGCACCCCGCTCTAAATTTATCGTAGGATGAAGGGCCGACGAATTAGCTAGTCAAATAAGGCAAAACCACGTGAAGCATATTTTTTCAAAATTACTACATTCCCCTTTTGAGCACTAATGATATGGTGGCCATAAGATAAAATAAAGTTATAAAAATGTGATTTAAAATTTTCGAAATCGACGAATTTATCAATTTTTTTTTATTAAATAGCGCAACTTTTTTGTAATTTAACCAACTATATCGCTTATAGTTTACGAGATCCCAATAGTAATCGTTAAAAAACGGGACACCGGGTAAGTCGATGAAAAATTGTACCGGTTGGATAAATAAACGCTTAAGTACTTAAGTAATCGAGTACCTGCATCTCGGCTCTCGGCTATTTTAGTTGTTTTTCATGACAGATTTAATCAAGGAAGAGGACGCGATAATTATATAAAACAAATAAGACGGGGCCACATAACCGCGTACACTAGAAATGCACAAAGGTGCATTTTTGGCAGCCTGACAGGATATTTATATACCATGTCATTACTCTTCACACGAAGCCTATTCGAGAATCTTTTGACAAGTGATGGGTTTTAGAAAATTTATTTCCCTCGCACCTAGCCGCATAACTTTTTTCGCACCACCTCAAAAAATCGACCATTTGATACATATAGAGCGGGCGGAACCTAGCCAATTGCAGCATAAGTGCAACGCATTATTGAAAATTAACAGCAATTGACAGTTTGTGGAACATCGAACTAACTGCGGAAAATGTTTTGATATGTTCAAAATACGTGACGCGATGCGCAAAAAAGGTGTGCACCACAGGAGCACGTCTAAAGTCCGTATAAAATGTATGCGAAGTTCACTGACCGTGTAAAGGAATAAATAAATGTAATTGTCAAATTTCTCAATATTCAATTAAAATATCAAATTCCACAATTACTCCAGTCAATAGAGAATTTACCTGGAAAAAATAGGAGGATTTAGTTTTATAAGCTTACCTTATGTTTTTTGGGTCGCTGATCCTGAATTTTTCACTTCCCACCAAAATTTCCTACCGGAAATAGAGCAATTTTTGAAAAAATGGCGACGAAAAACGAGTATTTTACAACAATTCTCTCAACCTCCATCGATTTTCATGAAAATTTGGAATTAAGCTCATCTTACCATTAACTTAAAAGTGACATATTCCCGAATTGTGCTTTTTGCTTTTAAGGGGTAAAAACTACCCCTTCGTTAAAAAAATTGAAATGCAAAAAAGAAAAATACGTATTCTAACCCTGCCAAACTTTTGAATTACGTGAGTAATACTAAAATAAAGTAATTTTTTTCATAATAGAGGTATTTCCGGTGAGATTTTCTGGCGGGAAGTGAAAAATTCCGAATCAGCGACCCAATGAACATAAAGTTAGCCTATAAAACTAAATCCTCCTATTTTTCCAGGTTATCCATTTTTTTAGTCTCTATCGAGTGGAGTAAATACTATATAAAAGTTGTAAATATAAAATATTTTCGTCTACTTTCCCATGAAAATGTAACATAACATTTATCATAAAAGTTAAGACCGGCAACGCCGCTTAGCTCGTTGCCGACAAACAAATATCAAAAGCATTATATCTATTTTTAACTTATTGGAAATGACGTTCATCTTTTTTCATTCGGCACGAAGCAAGTTTCGGAAACTATAATCGAGTCTGGCAGTGGCGGGTTGAAAATATGTTTAATGGAAAATATGGAGTATTCCGACATGGCCGAGTATGGACTCGGCCATGTATTGATTTACGAATTAATTTCTCGAAAACTAACCAACTGAAGACATTTTCAAAGTTTAAAGAGTTATTAAATAGATCTTCCTTTATAAATGATTTTTTTTAAATGAAACGCCTTGTCGGTTTTTAAATATACCTACCTATATTACAAAATAAAGCAAACAATAAAACAAAAGATAAAAACAATAAGACAAATAAAATAAATCACCTATACCTAAAAATAAAGCAAAAAATTAACAACAAAAAATAAAAATACCTTAATACCTTACACCTTAATACCTTAATACCTACCTTAAAAACGTGTAATTAATACCACTATTTTCTATATCATTATTTAATAATATTATAATCACTAATATCACTATTTTAAGGCACTTTCCACTTCATCTTCACTGATAGCGACAGTGAAGTCTGCACAGAAAGAAGCGCACCTGTGCCGTCTGTTGGGCATTTTGAAATCAGTTCTTCTGATGGCGGTATTAAGTACAATATTATCTATGGTGTAATCATAATTGGTGCTATTAAATATGATGTGAAATGTTGTTGCATTTATCAGTGTTGAGATATAATTTATTCATAATACACCAGTCGCTCTCAAATATTGTTAAAGTAACTGGCAGTCAAGTAAAGTTTTTATCTCCCCAAATATATTCATATCATCATCAAACAGTAACTTTTGTGAAGTAGCAGAGAGCAGAGAATAGCAGAGAGGTCCCAAGTTTGAGCCTTGTGGTACTCCTGATATTGCAATGAACGTAGAAGATCTGATACCATCAATTGTTTCCTGTTATATACATAAGACCTAATTATTTGAGGAGATAAGCCAAACAAGGATAATTTTCTTAACAGTACGTTATTAGAAACTCTATCAAAGGCTTTGCTAAAATCGGTATGAACAACATCAATCTGTTTTTTCGAATCAGCGCCTGTGAAACATGCTTTGTAAAAATACATAAATCGCTCTCAGTACTATAATATTTGACAAAGTGATCCAGTTAAGAGTAACAGGAAATCCTACAAAATAAAAATATATATCGCGTTTTGCCTTTCGATATGAAACAGGAATTTTAGCTACTGTCGCCCTCTGAATGTGGAGGAAAAAATTTGTTTGATCAATCTAATATTGTAGCCACGAACCGATTGGACTCTAACGATTCTACTGAATGAATTATATTAAAACGTACCCGATAAGTAAAGCAGCTAGTCTGAGATTTCTATAATCTAGAGCAAGGGTATATTCAAAGCAGACTGGTTCATTTTGCAGACGAGACAATTTGGAGCCGGTATTGATCGTATAACTAACCTACCGCAAAGGGTTGCTCGACAAGATCGAACGCTGACTACATTATATCGCCCTCAATAGTTAACTGCCGTAATTCTTCCATAATAATAAATTATATCGTTGCTTAAAAACCCTTTATTTATCTCACCCTTAATAGCCACGAAATGTAGTTCCTGCAACGCTATTTGACATTGTTTGTTATTAAAATATTTTGGTTTGTTTCAGATACAGCAAACCGCGAAGCGGCATCGGACCAACAACGAAGGATCAAAAAGCGCAAACGCAGGAAGTCCTCGAAATCGCAGACGGCACAGGATAGCTCTGAATACACCGAGGATGAAAGCTCCTGTGGTGACGCCGAGGAAGACCCCAAAGTACAGATGGACCAGCCAACTCTCCAAGCAAACAGCCATATTATTACAGCTGAACAAACAAAACCAGTAGTAGTAGTAGAAGATAACGTTAACGGTGTAGAAGACGTAGAAACTTGCCCGGAAGCCGTAGAGGCACAAGCTAATATACAACAGACCACAGAAGAAATGGTTACTGAGCAAATAGAGACCACCACAGCCTTAGAACAAAGCCCAGAAGAAGAAGATCTAGATGTTCCGAAAAATGAAAGCAGCTCCGAAGTTCACCCAAAAACATCGGAGTGTACAGAAACCACAGCTGAGGATATAGAACCACAACCGGAAACCACATCTGCAGATAAGCTGCAGAAGTCCGACCTGAAGCCTGATGCTGAGGAATTCATACCTAGAGCGTTCAGAAACGAAATTCCGATAAGTCCTAACGTGCAGTTCATAAAAGTACCTCCGAATTTTGTCCCGATTCCCATGGTTCCCTTGGGAGACTTTAACGGACAAAGCTTTAATTCAGCATTTATCCCTCCGGGTATACCCATCAATTTCTTACCCCCCGACCCGAAAATGTTCCCTAATTACCTGGGATTCGTCCCCAACGTTCCATTCGTACAAAATATTGAGTCTGAAACTATAGGAAAGCCATTGGTCGACGCAGATACCGAGCCTGAAGTCGACCACACTTGTGATAACTCAACCACTGCCACAGATGTTAATCACCAAAACGATGAACCAACCGAGAAACCATTAGTACAAAACTTAACTAGTAAAGTAATTGACATAACTGCTATAGTCCATAAACTCGAGGAGGCTGCTAAAGAACAAGAAGATGAGGAAGCGAAGCAAACCATGAAGAGCGAGGAATCGCAGAGCAGTCCCAGAAGAAGAATTTACGAAAACAAACACTTTAGGCAAAACAAGTACAAGAACAACTCTAATTATAGAAGAAGCCACTACAATAATCCTCAAAACTCGCCGCAAAAGAACCCTGCGTACATACCTGAGGACAGCCCAACTCAAAACACTGATCAAAATACTTCCAAGGAAGATTCGTCAGTTGAGGAAAAGCGAGAAGCTAAAGTTGAAGCAACCAAAGATGTCGAACACTGCAATGGTGTATCTACAATTCAAACACAAGATATTCAAAAACCACCACAAAGTAGGAAACATTGGAAGTCTTATACTAATGGGAATCTAAAATGGCAACAAAACGGCATAGCCAAAGATTACAGACCCCGACAAAATGGAAAACTATACAATGAGAACGATATTAAGGAGGTAAAAGCAAATCAAACTCATAAAAACTATTCCTCGATGCTGAGGAACAAGCTGCAGAGTGAACCAAAGAACTATGATAACTATAACAGAGAAAAACCCAAAGGCAATTTTGAATCTCCAAAGAAGGAGATGAAAATCGACTCTCCTAAAGATAGCCCAGTAAAAGTGACCAACCAATGGATCTCTGTGTCAAACAGGAAAAAGCGCAAGGGTAAGAATGTTGAAGAGAACGACGCGTCATTTGATGATCACTTTGAAGATAAAGAAGACCAACAACAAAACGATGGATTTGAATGTTATGATGTAAACCAACTAGTAGATGTTGAATTAATTACAAATACTGAGGCAGAGGAAGAGGTCTTGAAGATTGAAACCTCACAAGAAGATTTGGCTGAAAACAGAAGTTTCCCAGAAGCGAATCCAATCAATGTTTCCATGATACATGTAAGTGAATTAGAAAAACAGTTAATTACACAGTCGGAAGTGGTGGAAGCTGATAATCTTATAATTGAAGAAGACCCTGTAAAACAAGAAGAAAATGCGGAAGAGTCAATGGTAGAAAAGACTCCTGAGATTTCTGCTGCTCCCACACAGCAGGAAGAAAGTAAATACAAGAGCAAGCAGAAGAAATCGAAGAAAGGTGTTCAGAAGCTGGTGACAAAAAGAGTAATTATAACAGATGTGGATATATCGATGAAGTGTGAGGATATAAAAAAACCTATCAGGAAAGTTGTCACCAGATTGATTGATGTTAAAACTGCCAATGAAAAAATTGAAGAAGAGAAAATTGAAGAGGAGACTATTCAGGAAGAGGTACCAAAGACAGTGGAAGAAGAGGAAAAGAAAAAGGCCAAGAAGAAGAAGAGAAAGCCTATTAAAGATCCCATGTCCACCAGCAGCTTATCCAGCTCAAACACTACAATAAATAACGTAGATGATTCCTACGATTTTCTGCTAGATACTGCCCTGTGTGATGATTCCGTGGAAAAGACCAATATTGAAATATCCCAGGAACTGGACAAGATTATCCAGAAGGGGATGTACAATAGTTTGGAGGAGAAAATGAAGTCGCTGAATATTAACGAGAGCGATGGCTTCTTCAAGTCGATCTTCAGCAAGATCACCAGTAGGGAATCGAGCGTGGAGAAGGGCGAATTCTCTGGAAAGACTCCAGATCTCAGTAAGATCCTGCAAAGCTCAAGCACGCTGTTCAAGCCCAGTTCGGTAAGTCAAGAAACTTATTTTCAAAATAAGGAAATTAATAAAATCTTACCTGATTTAGAGTCGCCAGCTGAAGATGGAATTTTTTTAGAAACCCCTGACCTGACTGAAAACTTACATAACCAAACTGTGACAAAAGACATAGATTGCAATGAAACCGAACTGGAAGACCCGAACAGAGACAAAAAACACATCCACGGAGGCGATGTGCTTGATGTCGATACTCAACCGAAAACACTATACCCTATAACGCAAGCAGTGAAAGAATGGATGTGTAAGACTCGGGAGACGACACCCGACGTAGAAATATTAAAAAGTCCACGTGCTATTTACAAGGAGTTTTGTGACAGTGGTAGTGAAACAGATACTGAAGTGGGTGATTTGAAAAACTTAAGTTTAGAGCAGGAGTTAAGCACAAGTCTTGATGACGATGAGGTGACGATATTTATTAAGGGAACTGAGCCAGACTCGAAGAAAGGAAGCGTAGAGCAACCGGACATAGAATACTGGGAAAGCGATTTGGAGGTACCTGTGGAATCAAGCGAAATTGCCGAAAATCACTGTTTGAGTGAGACGGACTGCCTTAACAAGCACATTGAACAGGGGGAAGATATAATGGAAGTGTACGAGAGCAAGTACGGAAAAAACGAGGACTACTTAAACCTACAAAAGGAAATACGAGACAAAAAGAATAATATGAATTATCCGAAGCATGGAAATTTGCCTTACAGAGCTATCTGTTGCAGCATAATGTAAAAACATGTCATTACTTACTTTTTTAAGATTAAACAACGTTTTTGATTGTCAGTTTTAAGCATTTAAACGTCAACATGTTGATTTTATACACTGAAATTTGTTACTTAACAAGATAATACCGTCAGCAGCAGTATTATTGTTTTTAAAGAACTGATATCTTGCAAACTTCACTACTTACGCCACGTGTTATTTAATATGTAACTAATTGACTTGAATGCGCTTGTTTTCCATTCATACCATTGTAAATGTTAATTCAGGTAACTTAATTTAGCCATATTGATGCCAATTAAAAATAATTTTGCATTCGATTGTGAAAATTGTGACATGTTGTCATATATCTTCCAAAAATTTAAACTGACGACCTGCGCTTAGGTCATTTTAAAAGATCTGTATATTGCTATAATTATGTTATTTCCAATCGCAAACTCGGTAAAAAATGTAATTATATTTTTGTGCAAACATAAAAACTGTTAATTAATGCCTAGTTAATTTTTACTTGACGTACAAAGTTTGTTATTAGGTAAAATACGGTTGCCGATGCAAAAAGCTCAAACTGTTATTATTATTATTGGTGATGAATATAAAGATATAGCCATTTTGTTCTTGTAATATTTTTTAAAAAATGGCCTATATTAAGAGACTGACTGTTAACAAAAGTATGTATTAGATATATATGGTGGTCAAAAAATTGTGGGCGACGTATCGATAACATTATTGACAGTGTCAAATTTCAAATACTCTAGGTACCTACTAATAATGTTAGATTCCTTGTCAAATTAGTTGCCCTATTTTTTGATTACGCTAATATATAATAAGTTAGGTATGTCAAGTAAAAATGTAAAAGTTAAAACTTTTAGATGTAACCGTTTTTTTTTGTTTTTTTTTATTGTTAAATGTTCGTTACATTGTTAAAATAGTGTTTAGCACAGGTGGAAAACACTTGTTAATTATGTAGTGTACCACCTTAATTTTAAGAGTACTTTTAATTTGTTTCGAATTTTTATTTTAAATCACCCTACTCATAGATCAACTAGGTTTAGGTGCCATGTTGCTCATTTAAAGTTGTTTTAAGTATATTGCTTTAATTCAGTTTATTTAATTTTCAAACCATTAGCTTAATTTTTAAGGTGTGAGTGTGTATGACCTCTCCGTATCCCCGGCATTAAAATATATCAAACGGCTGAAATTATTTCCGCCAAATTAGCGATAATTAACTGACAATATCAACGCTAGGGGAAACTGATTGCATCTATAATTACTAAATAACCACAATAAAAGACATGGCGTGCATGTAATAACATAGGTATTCAGTTTTTGTTGTAATTGTTTTGTATTTGTATGTATAAATTTTGGTAATTTACACAAGTTTTCTTAATTTCGTTGTTAAATTGTTATTTTTGAGATTTGTGCCTTCGCGATATTTGTAAAATAAAGAAAAAATTTAAATGTCTCTTTTATTTATTATCAACCTCCACACTGCACCATATTCTATAGGTATGCTTATGTATTAACACCAATGAATGGCAACAATATGGTACCTATATTATTATTATATAGGTACCAATTATATAATTTTAAATTGTCTGGAAAAAACAACAAAAAGGGAAGTACCATATTTCACTGATCTGTAATTACATGTAATCATATTACAAACCACTAATTTTAAATGTTGGTTATTCTTTCAATCAAGGGATTGTGAAAATATGACAACATAAAAGCTCATAAAATAGGACCTCAAGTGCTCAAGAGTTCAAGAGATATCAATCATAGTGAGATAAACTAGGTAACTTCTTATCATTATGTAATATAATACCTAGTCCATTAACTCTCATACCTCTCTGCTTCAAGCATTAGTTTATGCTTCAAGTACCAAAGCTTGGACTTTGTGGTCCTATTTGAGCAAGAAATAGGCATTGACCATATCAGAACCATATCTACATAGAAAACTTATTTCTTCTTTGGTATTTCGTTAATTCACTTACTACACATAAGCATTAGAAACAACCTTTGATAAACAATTTAAGGCTTAGGTAGTATTTATATATACCTAATAGGTAAAACATTTAACTATACTTATCTAATATGTATATAGGTATATAATATTGAAGTGAAAAATATTTGACTCACCTATTCTGCGTTGGAAATCTTATCATCTTATCATATTATTTGTCCATCAAGTAACACAACTGTCGTTTTTAATAATTGGATAGAATAAAGAATCTCAGGGCATTAAAACGCACATTAATAATTTTCAAAAACACAAGACGGGTAAAATTAGTTTAATTGGCTACCACAGAGGCCACTAATCCACAGACCATACACGAAAGACTAATCTTTGTATTCTTAAGGCTCATGCGCATAATCACATAGGACAACCCAGAATTAAGGTAGTATTAATATTAGAGCGCAAAATTGAGAATCACTATCACTCACATCAATATCATTCACATAGAAACGTAAAAAGTAGAATTAATGTCAGCAACGCATGCGTACTCACGAAATACAGAAAAAAAACAGTTGTATATTTTTACCACAGTGTATCTGTATGAGGTGATTTTTAGTTTCCGAGTTTAATTTTGTTAAATGTTTCGGGCTTCCTACGACCCCCTGAATCCCCTTGCAAGTCGATGATATTTGGCACGTTATTGTTAACGATATTAAAAACATTCCCTGAAAGCGAATGTATGGGCCGCAGCTTACTTTTCCAGTCATAATTTGTTTTAAATTTCCGGGCATCCTACGACCCCTCTGAATCCCTTTGCAAGTCGTTGAAATTTGGCACAGTTATTGAAAACAATAATAAAAACATGAATTTATGGGCTCCAGCTTACTTTCCAAGTTATAATTTTTTTTAATTTTCCTGGTACCCTATGTGTCAAAAACAAAACAATGAAGCCTTCAAACACTTGGTTCCAGAGCGCAAAAGCGAAGCAAAGGAATATAATCATATACCTAATTGGCTCTTGTAAAAAAATTTTACCACAGAATTTTAATGGCCGAGTGCACCGTACGCGTTAATCCCGGATTACGTATAAGCCTGACTTATTTTGACACATTTGCATGGAAATATGTCAAAATAAGTTAGACTTAAACATAATCCAGGATTACCACGTACGGTGCCCTCCGCCATAAAAGCTTGAAGCTTGCTATGTTTTGCTCTTGCCACTAATTCTATCTTAAGGCTGTTGTGTTAATTCTTCCTGAACAAAGAACGGAAAACCTGTATGGTAAACTTTTAAATTTTACGTTAATTCCTACACTAATTCTGCGTTGCCCTATGAGAATGATTAGAACTTTATTTTAGAAATTAAAAGTTGTATAATGACATTTTCTGTGCTGTCATCTAAGTGCTTTGTGTGTGACTCTATAGATGCATTTTGGTTTCGTCACAGAGATACTCTGCAAGGTTTTCTAGAAACCTTGGATACTCTCAACGATTATAGTATATTCCTTTGGATACTCTGTGGTTTTGTGGCTGTCATCTGTCATCATCTCTCGCTTTGACGTCTAGTGTAGTGTCTTGTCACTTGTCACTGTCAGTGACATCAATTTTATAATTTGTGTGAGATAAAACATGGAAAAAATAATCAAAACGGTCCTGAATAGTTTGATTTTATTACAATTGTTGTTATTTGAAGGTAAAATAAAGTACAACATAAATTTATTCTAGATTCTTTTTAAATGTGATATTATTCTGATTAGGTTATGTTATTGTTACTCATTATTCACCTTCATACGAGTCTTATTTTAGTATATGGTGAAAGGACCAAAGATAAAATGTATGATAAAATCATAGGCTCAAATGGTTGTTACAGAAGACTAAATTCCACCCACCAAATAGGATGCTCCTGTGGGTACACACTCATAACAATATATTTAAACATGTCATTGGTGTATTTACAGTTTTTATTACATTTCCTTTTTAGCGAAAAGAGGAGGCTCTACTGGAGTTATTCACTACTGTGTTACATTACACGACCTAGAAATTATTTTACAAAATGGAACAGCACCCCCTTATATCCCAGTAATACCAACAAAATTATTTACCTTAGAAACCGTAGATAAACTAATTGCTAGTGAGAAAGTATCGGGCCTTGTGTTGCATCCAAATGACGAGCACTTAAGTCATTTTACACATGAGAATCAGTGCCCTAATCCATTGTCTAGTTTAAACGGAACCTGCAAGGAGGATGCTCTTTGGAACCCTTATGGCACTGGTTTATTATATAAAGATATACCATTTCCAGTTTTTTACGTAGAAAGTGAGGAAGAGATTAAAAAAATGAAAACCTGTTTTGAAAAATTCAATAACTTTTCATACAATTCTCAAATACACAGGTCTCTCTGCTCACTGGAACTAAAATCATTTATGTATGCTACAACTAATACCCAGATATGTAGAAGGTAATTATTAATTCAACTTGTGTTGTTTTTGGATATATATGTTACTATTTTAGGCGGTCGAATATAATAACAAACTTCAACCCAGTTAAGTTTTGTGACCCGTTGGGGGACAATAATATATGGGCTGCACTACATCCATTAGTTAACGGAACTAACAGGAATGATTCGAGACCTATTAGGGATTATAAATATATTATAATAGCAGCACGGATGGACACTACGTCTATATTCGAAAAGACGTCCGGTGCCAATAGTCCCGTGACTGGTATTGTTACTTTACTTTATACAGCGAAATTGCTAAAATCAATACTAAAGGTAGAAGATGTTGCAAGGGGTATTATTGACGTATATATTTATCGTATAACAATTGACACTTTTCTTTTAGCTAAAACCAATGTGCTTTTTATATTATTTAACGGTGAGACATATGATTATATTGGTTCGCAAAGGTTGCTTTACGACATGCAAAAAGGTGATTTCCCGATACCAGGTTTAAGAGTGGATAACGACATACTGCCAATAATAAAGCCTGAAAATATAAGCTTGTTCATAGAAATTAGTCAAGTAGGCAACAGCAAGGATGGAAACATGTTTATGCATTATTTACGGGATAATATTGAGGTAAGTAATGAAATTTAATTAATAGTGTTTAATTAATATTGTTAATCCTAATAAATTTCAGATAACAAGGTTCTACAGCAGTCTGTTGAAGAACAAAGGTTCCTCAGTCATTCAGAATATTTCTAGCAGTTTGCCACCGGCATCATTGCACACATTTGTTAAAGGAAACATAGATTTTCCGGGTTTGATTTTGTCGGATCATGAGAAAAATTACATAAATCGATTTTACAACTCCATTTATGATAATGCTTCTAATATACATTTTAATTACAGCGGTATGGAAAATGCCGATGTTATTCCGAAGGACAGTTTACAGCATTTTATCGCAAACTTTTCGGAAACAATAGCTAGAAGTGTATATGAAGTAGTAACAAATGAAGCATATACCAAAGATGTATCAGGGGATGTAGTATTGGTAAGTCTTCTCATACTTGTAATCGGTGGCCGCTTGTGACATTGAGAGGGGGGGCCGATGGTATTTTTTTAAGAGACTGTGGGGGCTAACTGCTACCGTCAATTTGCCTCCCTCCCATTCGTTTCCCCCCAACAGTTCACAGGGCAGGGTGTGCAAAATTCGGGATAGGGTGTGCAAAATTATGACATACATTACGGTTTGGTTAGTGCAGTTGATGGGGCCAACTTGACCGACCCACCATCTTCAGTTTCGGAAATAAATGAGAGTCACTCACATAGCGTTTCTATGGCCAAGGCGAAGACAGCGGGTTTGTTTAAACTGCAGATTAATTGAAGGGGTCAGAACTGAAACCACCTGAGTACCAAAAAGTTAGTTTTGAGAAATGGCTCTATAGTTTTTTATTTGTCAAAAATGTCTCAGAATTATTTATCGTATACTTGACAAAATGCATGCAAGGTTTTAAAGAAATATAGGTATAGAAAAAAACAATTGTATCATATAAAAAATATTTTAGTATTTTCTACACTTGGAAAAATAATGCATTTGGGTTGTATTAGCCATAGTATTTAAATTTTCTTAATTTTGGCAGACCTAAAGCACAATATATATGCTCGAAATAACCTTCATGTCTCTGAAAATTATTTGGCCCCCTCTCACCTCTACGACTTCGAATATAACAATTAAACAAAAGTAGTATACTACGCTGATTATAATTTATATTAATTTATTACTGGGGAAATATTTATGAGAATCTCGCTCATTTGTCACACGATTAAAGTGTACAATAAAGACGCATTCTCTTATTAACAACCAGTGAAATCTCGATTCAATAAATATGTTCTGTATCTAGTGTTTCTGTCTTAACAACGGGCAATAATCGATAATTTCCCTAGGGATATATTCGATTGCCTTGACTACCAGATAGAAGTTGTACGCTGTATAGTAGCAATGTCAATGGCAATTTTTTTCATTTTAAATATTAATTCAAGCGATTCTCTTGCCAAATACAACATAGGACAGGGATATCTTCAGAAAATTTTCCTTCCTATCTTATATCCGTGTTTATTGACACAGAAGACTGTGTTTTCTTGGCAACAGCTGCGTCACCTGAGCCGCCACTGCTTGTAATTTTCTTCTAATGTATATCTTTAGGTTGATGAATTGCTTCACTGTTACCTGGAAGACACAAACTGCAAGGTCCATGCAGCTACACAGAAAACGGTAAATATGGAAAATCTAGTTTTTCCTAGATACCTTATATATTTTTTTTTAGAAAATTTTGAAGGTGCCTGTAAGTCTGTATGTGGGCGTGGATCATGTTATTAATTTTGCTACGTCCTTAACGGCTCTGACATTAGGGTGGTTTACGGGGGATGTGGACGAGGAAAATACAAGTTGTAGTAATCATCCCAGAAATTACGTATGTAGTAGAGGTATGTAAATTTCGAAAATCCGTTTTTAATTTTCACCTATTTCCAGGCATTCCAGTACCATAATATGTCAGAAAGTATGTATGATTTAAATGTAACAAGGTGCTACAGGATGACGATGAATACTACAGAAGCCGTTAGTCCAGCATTTATTATAAAAGGTTAGTTAATAGAAAATACTTTATCGAGCATTTTGTATCCATATTGAAGTGTTACGTGATTATCAGCTTAAAGTTAGACTCTTACAGCATGATGTCAGCTGTGGAATTAGTCTTTTCTGAAATTAGTGTGAAGTTACTTTGAAGATTATTGTCAAAACAGAGATATAGAAGTAGGGAGAAAGCACCAAGTGGACTAATATGCCGCCATATTTACCCTAGTTAGTCTGGTGGACATCGTCAATTATTCTTGAAATTAAGTGATTAATTTTTTTATGTCAAATATAAACATTTCACGGGTAGGGATAGTACAACTTCGATAGTCGAGAGCCAGAAAGTTTTTATCTCGTCCAGACTTCGAATCGGCCAGATTGTAGGATTTTTTTTATTAATAGTAACAAAACACACTTTTTCAGATTAATATTTATTGAAATATTAACAACTCCCTTTAAATGCTTATGAATTTTGTTATATAGTCCAATGCCTTCTAGCATATAGCTAGGATAAGTATAACCGCTCCCTGAGCATAACGAAAAATAAGGATGCGCACTCGTCGAAGCTCATTTTCTTCTCCTGGGGAAGCTGCCCACTTCTATATCTCTGTGTCAAAGAGTTTGACTAGACTTATACATATGTTAATACACTTTTCAGGAGCTTGGGAATAATGTTGTATTATAATAGTCTATTGAACTGTCAGAGTAACGGGTAAAAGGAACTAATTTTTGTAGGGTATTTCATTGTTTCATATGTTCAATTGACCTTAAAAATCATAAATCCACAAAGTGGTATTTTAATTTTAGGCTGGGTGGGATCTTTGAGATTGGATTATATTTGTTCACTTTTAAGTCTTTTATGTCATAGTACCTTGATTTTTTTAAGAATAATTCTATCGAAATGGCGAATTATGAAGTCAAAATCTTTTTTTTTATTTTCAACAAAATAAGAAAAAACCTATAAAAAACGGAATATTTCAATTTATTTTTTACATTTTTGTATTCTAAGTGGATTTAGTTATAGGCATTGGATTACAAAAAATAAAGCTAACATAATTTCCATCAGAATGGTGACCGTTAAAAGTATTTTTGATAAAAATTGGCTAAGATACAGTCTTTGCCAATTGTTACGATTTTACCAATTTTTGTCTTCATACCATATTATTTCTAATTTTTATGCCCAACAATTATTTGTATTCAATATTTTCGGTTTATCAATGATAATGATGAAGGTATTCATTCAATATTTTGATATTCATATGAGGAGCTCGTGTGCAAAACCAATTGTCCTAAAATTGTCCAAATATCCTTCTACTTCTACTTCTACAAATTTTTCAGGACATGAAAAAAATACCCTACGTTTTTATTTTATAGAGTAGTATTATTTTGAGTACTCAGTTTTAATTTAATGGGGTTAAACAACTGATCGACATATATTTTTTTGTAAAAAAGTATACAATTCATCGTTATCAGAAAAAATTGGATACATCCGCACAAAAAAACATTTTAAAAACATAGTACAACAAAACGTATAACAAAATTAACATATTTATTCAAAAACGAAAAATTCAATTTGCGTATTGCATTCTCTTCGTCCAGGCAATCGCCTTGATCTTCTTGGGTTTCATTATTTTGAGAAATATTCAGGTTTTCTTCTCCGTAACTTTCTAATAAGTTTTTGTACCATAAAACCTCTTAGCTCATACCTCTTCTCTGTTTCGCCCAGTGGTTCAAGTTTTTTTCTTTTTATCTGGATTAGAATTACCCAATGGTAACCTATTTAGCTCTGTTTTCTTCAGATTTTCCTTTCTTGGCAGCAACTCCCAAGTTTTCTCGGCTAATGATATGAACCGATAAAATTGAAACGTCTTTACTGTAATAGTATAGGTTCATTATTTTTATTCTCACATTTTTTTATGTAAATTTTTTTGCAATCCGAAATTCCCTTTATTACCTTGTATCATCTTAACGTTTGGGTTAAATTGATTTTTTTATTAGATATTTTGTTTCATACCTACCTATCATCTGCCCGGATGACTTTGTTTAACAATTTTATAACTTTTACAAAAACTAAAAAAAAATTATTTTTACAGGAATTTTGAAGGAATAAAATTCTAGTTTGGAAATAGGTATTAACGAAACAGACAATGTATTAATGACAAAGTAACAATAAGTCAATATAAAAATCAAAATTTCCTAATTTACAATAATCCTTCTGCACCACTGCTATTGTCGTCTGTCTATTTCCACCTCAGCATCAGATCAGAATTAGTGTTGGCTCCGGGCTGAGTAAAGTTTGATTGCAGATTGAGATAATACTGAACATTTTCAGCAAAATTTCTTAGAAAACCTAGGTTTTTGGGGTTTGATGAGAATTTCAACTTTATATAAGGGCATTAACGTCAGTTTAGTTACAAGTTTTTCCGGTTTCGCAGATGTAATGTTTCCCAGGCTCATTGTTTTCATCACAAACGTCCCTTATACGGCTATGTTTACTAACCAAAGTACATTGAATGTCCAAAGTAACACTAATCTGAGAACTGGAATTATTGTAAACAACATCGTAAATTAAACATATGAAGCAATAATATACCTTAAACGAATTAGTTCCTTATTCAATTACATAGTCAATAGTCTATTAATACGAAATAGAATAATGAAGAAACGTAGTTGATAGTCATGTAACAAAAAATTGCAAGTAAGCTCTCACATTTGAAAAAAAGTTATAAAATCTAATTTTTTAGATTACGACTGGTCTTCTGGGATGTACAGTTCATGGACTGAATCTACATGGGCAGAAATGGGCGTCCAAATGTTCTTAAAACCATCCTCTGCCCACGAAACGATGACAATAGCTATCGGGTCAATGTCCCTAATATTATCCTTTGTGTTAGTTTATTTTATAAAGTCTCGGTCCCACATTCTGTTCTCTCCCCTTTTAGCGGCAGATGAACCTGCAGATTGTTAAAATTACTGTCTGGTATATTTTTCTATTAATTCGTTTGTTTATGTACACTACAAAAATTTTTTATGTAGTAAAAATCTTTTTTTAATATGATGGAAAGTGTAACCCATTTAACTAAAATTACCACCCAGTCCATGTATTTTCAAGCCCAACTTTCTTGAAACATTGAATTTACATTCGGGCTGTTGCATATTAATATTTCCATGCGTTTATTGTGATACATTTTTATTTTATTTTATTTAGCTTTATTTAGTTCTTACACCAGTCTATTAGAAACTTTATTTATAATAACTGAAAGGCATTTGTTGATTTGCTTTTAATTTATTTATTAACTTATTAATTTAGTAAATAATTAGTTTACGAATTTAACACACGAAGCAAAATCGGATTATTTTCAAGAGTCATCCGATCCAGTGTATTTTTTTATACAAAATGTATGTGAATAAAAGTCCCTAAATTAAGATACTTATCAGGATTATTTATTTGATATCAATATCTAACCTATACTATAATTTTAGATTTTTAATTATATATACATAACCGTTGCATGTTTTCGATGGGACACTATTTTTTTTATATACCGAGTCACCATGGATCATGGTAAGGGCATTTCCTCAGTTTTTGAGCTATCCATATGAAATTTTGCAGCAGTAAATGTACTTAAGGAATTTTAAATTAAACACCCTGTATATTATTGCAGTTTCAGAATAGGTACTGAGAAAATTCTGAGAAGGGACTTTAAGCCCACTTGATATTTTTAGAGCCAATTTCATTTTTGAATCTAGAATGCCATGATTGGTCTAATTTGGTTCAAATGGCAAATGGATATCTAGTAGCGCAGACTTATCCCCTATTGAAACAGAATGCAGTATTGCTCTACTGCATTCTGCAATAAGAAGGGGAAAATGATTTGGAGATCTATGGCTGCACTTTGTATTCTGAATGCAATTTAGGATGGATATCTAGTAGCCCAGACTTATCCCCTATTGAAACAGAATTACGAACATGACTGCAAGAGATAAAGGATATTTTTCCCATATATTATATGGGAATTCAGTCCTCTTACTCAGTAAGGTTCAGGTGGATCCTGAACTAGTAGAAAATGGTCTACAACATACATACTGGGAAAATGAAAGGACATTGCACAGCCTATTTGCGGATATGACACAACTATTTCAACAGAAATGAAATATTGACAATTTATCCTCGGTCTTGGGCAAGAACTTTGAGATAATAAGTTTGTTGGATTATGTTTATTTGTCAGAGGAATAAATAGTTAATTTTCACAGAGAGTGCAATAGCTTAGTTAGTCAGAATGAATCAAGACTAGTGTGACTATCGAGGTCCTAAATATAGTCTTGATTATATTCTTGGTCATTGGAATCAGTTTTCGCCTGGTTGTCTAGTGTCTAAATATGACGTAACAGCTGTTCAGGAAATAACTTCTTGACATTAGGCAACACTCAATAATCTTAGTTATTCAGGGACTATCCCTTAATCTTAGTTCATAGACAGATAATGCAACACTCCATCCCCTCTCTTTTGTTTTAAAACCATAGTTGCCCATTGACACTCATCCTATACACACCTACTTTCAACTCGTCGTATTACACGCGAAAATAATAATTGTTATTGAAACATTATTATTCCACCTCAACTACCCTTCAACCTATCCATCATACCAGTGCTTTTACCCTATTGTGCAACGATTCACCTGGTTCCACCTGAAGATACAAGGAGGCCTCCAGCGTATAGAAGACAACACAGAAAGGTATTTAGCACATTCAATTTCCCCCTTATATTTACTTCCCCCCTATGTCAATGTTAGTTGACTGGTCCTTCGGCTAATAAAATTGAACCTTTTAGTTGTAATTAATTATTATAACAAATCTCAATCAACAACAACAGCAGTTAGTAAAGTAGGAGATAATGTACATGAGAATCATGTTAAATCCATCGCTGAAAATATACCTAATTTAAGGGCCTAATTTTCTAAGAAATTTTATGGAAAACCTTGATGAGTATGGTAAAATGATAGAGAAGAAGACAAAGATCAAAAGAGTACAAATAAAAGTATTTTTTATTTAATCTAGGCTTGTATATTTTTGTTACCTAATTATTTTGCTATTTATTATTAGAAATTATTTTTAATGTTTTCAATATAGGTAACTAATGTTTTTACTTTATTAAAAAAACAGATTTAAAAAAAACTTGATATGCATAATTTTCATTTCAAATGTCTTTTCACATGTTTCACTGATTAAAATAAATTATTTACCTATTTTTTGTACTTGAAAATATTTCGGAACCAAGACTGGGCGAAAAATTGGGGAAAAAAATTCACTGGGCTAACTAATATGAGACAGGGCTCATATTATACATCTCTTATTATACACTTTATAAAATTTCTACAATTAAACCTACTTAAAATCTAATTTATACTGATTTTGTTGTCGATCACATTACCAGTGCTACCTGAAATATTTTTGTAATAAAATTATAACTAGAAGAGAGACGGGTTATGGCCCGGATGAAGGTGGAACAATATAATTGCCATCACTTGTTTGGCATTCCGCCTCCCAATCATCGGGAATGACGTCCTTTGTTAACTCTATTAATTTCGCCAACGGACAGAAGCTGTCACAGCCAGGAATTCTCATCTTATGTGGAGACACACTTGTGGAATTCCGCAGATATATCTGTAAGGTAATATTTAAAGTTTTATTATTGGAAAGGTTAGTTTTAAGATACCTCAACACCGTAGTCATTTGTCCTCGAGTCCCTTAAGAGCTCCAGGAATATTGTTATGCCGTAATCCGGTATTTGCGGGTCCCAAATCTTTAAGGCGCTCATAAGGTTGCTAATTGTAGAGTCGTGGCCACCATACAAGAAAGCTTTCGGCGTTGATGTGGTACCTTCCGATTTGGATTTCCAATCGGATATTAATTTTTTCAAAAGCACTCCTGAAATTTATTTATTCAGATGATTAAGTGTACAAATACGGCACAGCTAACCTCCTTTGTATTTATTCATTTTATCGTTATAGGCGTTGAGGACAAAGCTGAAAATAGTTGGGCCTTCCATTTGATCAGGGTAATATGCTGTCGTCCATTCCGGTAAAGTTAAATTGAAACTTTCCTAAAACTATCATTTAATAGCCGCACCAAATAAAGCACAAAAGTATATACCTCAGCCTTCAGTGTACTAAATATGTCCTGCACTCCATCAAAATCGGTAACATTTTGGCCTGTAATATTCGTCAATTCCCTGAACAACTGCTCGTACTCTTTGAAGGAATTTTGCACGTCCTCGGATTTTATAACATTCTCCCTCTCAATGTGGTATTGTGCACATGGTCTTCTCACTAAAAGTAGCTGAAAACAATGCGCTCGTTTATGTGCATATTCAAGGTATGTGTTAATTTATAGCTATAGTATTTTTAAAACCAAGAGGCCAATGATGTAAACAAATGCACACAGTCAGCATGTGATATGATACGCTAGTCAGCTAGGTGTATACAAAGAGTAAACATTTTACGGCGAATTGGCCAATCGGAGGCTAACTGGGCGGTGTCATCTGCACTGATCACGTTGTTTACGTCTGTCCTCTTGATTTTGGATTTACTATGACACAGCAGAAGGTGAGCTAAATTTACAGATCCGAAATTATTTTATGAGTTGAATGCTTGCATTCTGCTGTGCCGTTTAACAATAATTTTAGAAAAATCAGAGGGAACGTCTAAATTTAAATTACCATATCCTCTTCTAGTGGTTCGGCATGAATTGGTACTGGTTGCCAGTCTAAAGGCCCCCATTTCTGAACTGGTTCTGGTGGCCACAAGCCGGCATTCACCAGCTGCATACTGGCCTTGGTTCTGTCCACATCAGTCGATTGAGTATAGTATTCATCAGGTGAGTAATGTGTTCCTAAGAATGTGCCGTATCTCTGCCTCAAGAATTTTCCTACATTGTAGAGGTCCATTTTGCCTTCCTAGAGACATACAAGTCTTTTCAAGTATTGTGTTAATTATACACTGGAAATTTTATTTGTGGTAAATGATAACGGACAATTTGTAGAAACATGAATAATTATTGCTATAGCGTTAACTCACGTTTGTCAGTTGTCCCCACCCTATAGGATAAAAAGTTTCATTTACGTATGGGTCATTGGGGTATGTACTAGCTGGTGTTCTCTTTCCATGTCGCATTACCTAGAATTGATAATAATAATATTTCTTTTCTCACATCATACAAGCAAAAAATAATACACTAGAACCCTAAAACTAGAACACATTATTTTACCATGTGAAATGAGATAATCTTCAAAATAAAAAGTAATAATGATAATACATACAGTAAACTAGTAAACAGTAACCATAATATGGTGCATATACTCGTATAAGACAAAACGTAACTTACATAAAAAAATTATTCAAAGTATAACAATTATTTTCAATTAATAATTCTCGTAGTTTCCTTTTACAAATTAATATTTTTGGAGATTTTTCTGATAAAAAGAAGTATAATGCTGATTTGAAACGATGTAATACTTATGTCTTATCTGAAGAGTTAATTTGTTTTTCCAAAATAGTGTACACAATCAAATGTACCAGAAAAGTCTGTAAAGAGGCCATAATAGACAAGAAGCTGTAATGGTAAAAGCTCTGAGATGCTGAGGACGTCCGTCTGCTTAATAGATGGTGCGGAAGGTCCCCCTGAACCACTCGGTACCCTTACTTTATATTGGACGTGATCCATAGAATTTATGACCCCGAGGAGGGGTCACTCTGAGTGGACAAAATGTGAAACATGTTTGTCGACTACAGAATTACGTTCTAGGACTCACTAATACCCCAGTGTTAATATTTTCTTTGCATTCGGTTCACGAGGTCCAAAATTATGGACAAATAGCCGGAATTTTTTTTTTAATTCTGTTCCAGATCTGAAGACCCTCCAAAACCTTTTGCAACCTGTTTTCCTACATGGAAAAACTACCAAAATCCAATCGACAAACAAAACTATTCAGCAGAATTCTTTTTGGGCGACTGAAAATTGGGAAAATTACAAAATTTGATGATTTTTGGTCAACATATTAATGAAAATTGCACCAACACAAAGGACACTGTTCATAAATAGACACTTTAGTCCGCTTCTTTATAAAATGGCGCTTTTTGGAAAGTTTTGAAGGGAGGCCAAAAATTGTGTAAGTGATGAAATTATCTGTTGATTATTTTTCATCACTGTTCATGGTTCCAATTACCAGGAAAAATGGTTGACAAACATTTTCCCGATTTGCAGTTTCAGTTTTCAAAAAAATTCTGTTGAATAGTTTTGTCTGTCAAATCGATTTTGTTAATTTTCCATCTGGGAAAACAGGTTGGAAAAGGTTTTGAGGGATTTTCATGTCTCGGACTGAAAAATTTAAAGAAATTGGTTATTTGCCCTTATTTTGGACTAGTCTTAGAATGTAATTTCTTAGTTGACAGACAGGTTTCATGTTTCGTCCATTCGAAGCGACCTTAGCGAGGTCATAAATTCCACAGATCATGACTAATAGCTCAATTAAGGGTACTAAGTGGTTCAGGGGCACCATCTATCAAGCCGAACGGCATCTCGGAGTTTTTGGCTCCTTGGCTATAAGGACACATTTTGTCAAGAATATTATCAATTACATTGCAAAAGTCAAAAGGGATAGTGTTGACAGTTTTATTCTTTGTAAAACCATGTTGAGCTGCTGAAAGAATATATTTTAAAAAAATGGGACCTTTGTAAATTCCAAAATTTTTGAAAAATTAGAAATTAAGTTTATTGATCTGTAAAAATTATGCTTCTGTCACCATTTTTATGCAGGTACAACTTTTACTAGTTTCAAAAATTCTAGGAACTTCCCTAGCCAAACAAAAGTTAATTAAAAATGCCATAGGAATACAGAATTCCATCCGACAAATTTACTGTCAGTAGCAGAATACTGCAAAGGCATACCAAAAATTAAGAATAAATACACAATGAGAATCTCGCCTTAAATAATGTCTTGTAGACTATTTTATTTAACTTTGTTTACCTACCCTGATGTGTATATGAAGTCGCTATAACATAAATACGACTATACTTAGAAGATATACTAGTAGTAATATATACTAGTTGCCAGTTTACTTTACATTTGCAAATGAAACTATTGCTAAAATTGGGTACATACATTGCGTAACAACCTTTTATGTACACTGATATGTTTATGAATATCATTCCTCAAAAATTTCGAAACTACAAATATATTTACATACTAAGCAAAGCTGTTTAAATAAAATGTCTTCATACCTAGTTAGTAGATATATTTAATATAAGAGATTAATATATTGTGAATTAGACCATATTATTTACAGTTTGTTATATTTTTCTGTTCAAAAAACTTAAAACCAATATCTCTATAATAGGTGTTTTATAAATCTAGTAAATTGCTTTTTATATACCTAGGTATCATCTTTTTCACATCAATATTTTATATTTATGTTTTTTGCATATTCCCAAGTAAGTACTTAACAAAATTACTCCTATAAAGAATGTATTGAACCAACTTACCACATGAACGAGTTCCAACTTCCTAGTGTCCTCATATGCCAAAACTTGTACAACAATGAAGACAAGCACACCAAAAAAAATTAGACCTGCCATGGCCAATACAGCAACAGCTGTTCTAATCCTTCCAAACATCTACATTTAACATATTTATATCAAAACACCAGTGCAGGTGAACCAAAATAAGTTTCATCAATTAAAAATGTAAAACCATGGGGGCAATGGGGACAAGATTGGATTTGAATTTCAAATCAGGTAATTATCAACAAATTGAGCAATCATTATAGTAATTAGAATTTAATATATTCTAGTACATTACGCGTACTTCAGTAATACTAAATATTTCTTGTGGGAATTACATATTGAATATATTTAATAATCCACTCAACATTGTATCTATAAAACTGATGAAATATTATTGCACTGTACTGTGGCCAACCAAATTATTTGAGAGTTCTATACAAAAAAGTAGGAAGACTTTTTGTATCTTTGATATTGTAAGCATATTTACAAATTAAATTATTTGAAAATTAGAAAACGTATATGGATATTATAATTCATATGTTTTAAAAACCAGTTACTTATAAATACTTATTTGTATGTTATATGAAAGGCTATTAATAGTTCAGGTAAAGATAAATATTTCTTAATTACCTATTCATGCATCATTTCTGCATCCTATTTTCTTTTCATACAACAATATCATTTAAAAAAATATTCTGAATTATGTTTGTAATAAGATTAATACATAAAGCGTATTTACTTGCCCAGTACACATTGGTAGGGAACCTTTCCTGTTATTTTGAGTAGTAAACAATAATAATAGGTTTCATTAAAGGTCAATAAAGAAGTTTATGTTTTAGGGGAAACTCAAGTAAAAAGTAATAAGTATTAAGTAATAATTTCTCTCCCAAATCATAGGTATATATACTTATTAAATAATTATATTTTATTGGAACCACTGGTTGTTCGCCTGTGAACACAATGCCAATGCAACTAATTATTTAATGGGGCATTTAATCCTCAAAAGAATACCATTACCACTAAATGATATTAGTATTCCGAAATTAATTTTCAACGACTATTATTTACAAAATATATTTTTTCATTTTATTAGATTATGTAAATCTAAAATATAAAAATGTTATATTAGGAATAGTTTAGTTTAGGTTTATATCCTTCTGTCTGTCTTTTTGTATATTTACCCTACTAACCTAGATACATCCTGTGTTTTCATGGAAAGTCGTTAAGATATATCCCTTAACGTGAAACGAATGTCCCAGTCTGTTCCCACTTGTGTGGGGGTTTACATGGTGTTATTTGAGTAATAGATCAGGTTAGGTTAGGTTCTTAATTTTTTTGTAGTGGCTGAATGAGCGTTGATCAAGGCCAAGATGGAGAAAAAAAAATATTTTATTGGTATTTTGCTATGCCATATGTGAAGAATTATATCAGTTACTTCTATGAGTTTCATGGTAGATGTCAGAGATTAATAAAAAATTCAGGTGTCAACTCCTAGTCAAAATAAGACATATTGTAAACGCCTTCAATTCAATCTTTAATATTTTCTGAACTACTTTCCCGATTTTAATTATATTTTTTTGGATTGTATGCTTCAAGTATCCTGGCACAAGCTTGGTTTATCTCTGTGGTGTATTTTTGTTGACATATACAATGATATTGATAGTTAATTCTGCCAAAAAATTTAAAACGCTCTGTCGTTCTGAGGGACTTTACCTAAACCCAATATTAATAAAATTTAGTCTCATTTTCACAACATTTTGTTTTTTTAAATTGGCTTTTGATCATATCTGTGAGCGAAGATATTCGACTTTTTGTTCGTATATGTTATTATTGATGTACTTACATTAACGTTACTTCTTATTGACGTGCTTACATTAGATTGAATCATGAATTAGTTCTAGACGGCTATGAAACAAATTTGTTTTGTTGCTAGCAGACAATGCAATGTTGGTTGTTTCGTTGTTGGTTATTTAATTGATAATTTTTTTGTTACTAAAACATTATGAAAAATGGAAAATTTTATTTAATAATTCAAAACTTTGGAACTGGACAAGATTCCAAGTGTTTAACAAAAATAATGTGCAGAAAATATACTAATCTTCTATTGGACGGACCGATATTGAGCCACATGAGTGTTTTGAAATTAGACAAATTGAGGCTTTGATACATGAAAATTTTGTTGGAAAAGGTCCCATTTCTTCCTACTATTGGATATAAATAATCCATGTTTATTATCAAGTAAAGAAAGGCAAACTAATAACTATAATGGGACCCCTGTAGAACGCTTGGAGATGCCTTGTATACAGTCTAGAATGAGATGGAACAAGTGAGAACAATCTAGAATGGGATGGAATAATCAAGAAGCTTCTAGAACTTTCCAGAACATTGAAAATAGTATATAAAGGCCAGCCGATCACGACATTAGTCAGTTTAGAATGCTCATAGAGACAAGACGTACTAACAAGTAATTAAAAGTTTTTAATAGTCATTTATCATTGTAAGCAGTTGTGACTTGTTGTGTTTGGAAGTTAATAAAGTGTACATATTTGGATTCTGGATAATACTCACTTATTTTACGAACCCAGTCACCAGTGGCGTAACAATATGGTTAACATGGGTTGTAAGCACGGAAATCGGACATAAAGTGCCATAAATCGCATTTTTGTCACTATTTTTGGAATTTGACAATTTTTAGCGCGCTCTTTTGGCGAAAAAAGTGCCAAATTTTTTATTTTTTTTTTGCAAAAAAAAAGGGTTTCCGGCCAAAATTTTTGTCAGCAAAGTTCAGTTTCATGTTCAGCGACCCAAGAAACATAAAAGGTGAGAAAATTACAACTATGGCAAAACTATCCCCTATTTTTCCTAATAATATGCTTAGCCTATATGATATATTGAGAATTGATTTCTTTAAAAGATATACAATATCACACTGACAAATTTTAACTAACGTGATTATTGATGTCACTATAATTTGTGTTAAAAAATTAACGAATTTCTTATCAATGTTATCATTCTTACATTTCACGTGATAATATTTACGGCTTTACTAGTTTCACTATTCACAATATAGACAAAATGAGCACTAAGTTATCATGAAAAAGTTAAACTGTCATTGAACCAGTTTTTGTGATAAAAACTACTACAACATATTAATAAAGACGAAAAAGTTTATGTTTATGATTACACAGGTTTATTTGGTCTGTATAAAAGGATTAATTTATTTATTCTTTTATATATTAGATAAGAAAGGATTTAGAAACTCATGAATTAATTAAATGATTATTCTGACCTTTAAACTAGGTTGTGTAAGCAATTGCTGACCTATAAATAAGAAGGTGCATTTGGTTTTTATCGCAATGCCTTTTCGGTTTTAAGTGAGTTGCGTACTTTATATGTGCAAGCCAGGCAACGTGTGTATCAATCAGGCTATTTTTGTTTAATTAAAACTTGTGATTTGTTGAAAAGCATCGTAAATCAATAAAATGTGATAAATTAAGTTGTAATTGAGGAGAATTTATCTATATCTATGGATCGAAAGTTCACTATTATTTTTTGTTAAACTATTCATTTAGGCTATCGGGAATCGATAAAATTAGTATAAAGCAGACAGAACAGGAACTTAATTAATATGGAGGGAAAAAAGTATTTTATATAAAAAAATTCATATACTATATAGATTTCTAAATAAGGCTCTTGAGATTAGTTAATGGTGCAAATAATTAACAGAAAACCATTGACACTATTGTCTGTCAATAGTGTCAATGGTTTTCTGTCTTCTTACTGAAAAAATAGTAGTAGCCTTCCTTATAGTAATTCTTTGATTCAGTACCCTACCAACTACTTTTTGCACAACCTGTAATGTTAATATATTTATCTACGACTACCAAATAATAAATAATAGGTTCTTTCCTTAAGGTGACTTTTCGGGATTTAGCGCCGTTGTGGTAAGTGCTACGAAAAAAACGTTCAAATGCGAAATATGTAGAGAACAAAATTGTGCACAATTTCGGTCCTTACAGTTTTCTTCAGCGACCAATAGTTTCCATCTACGGCGCTCCAAAATTAGGGGTTGCTTTGCAATTTCCAAAAAAATCAGAATTTGATCGTGGATTAAGATGAAGATCGCTATCAAACAATTCTATTTTTTTTTTTGAAAGAGTAATATTTTTTGAGTTTGCAGATGACCAAAGCGGTCATCTGATACATTTGGTCATGTATAATAAAAGATGATTTTTTGTAACGCCCACCTATATACTCCGATATGCGCACTTTTTAATTATCATTATCTACGGTCAATATTTCCTTATTATTCTAGACCTAGGCGCCAAATTTATTATTTTTCTGCATGCATGATACAAGAAAATATCATTTTGAACTCATTTCCACACCAGAATAAATATTAAATTTAAGTGGAATAAATGTTAGCGATAACCTTTGTAATAAATGTTGTCTGTTATAATCAGAAATTAATAGGTACGTCCATTTAACAAACAAAATCTGAAAATGTTCCTTTTTATTATTGTTAGTAATATTATTTGGTAGTCATGGGTCTTGGATAAAGTATAGTATTCTACTCGCATATAATAGGCTACTATTCACTTGGGCAATTAAACTAGATCCCTTGAATAAGAGCCATTGTTGTTATGCTCGTTGAATGACTGTTCATGACTATTATCAACTGTTTTAAAATAGTACAGAACAGTAACTGATGTTTATGTTTATAGCATATTTTTAAACGGTTTTATTTATTTTGACCGTATATTTATATATGTTTGTTTGAAATCTTGCAACAGCTCTTTCAACTACTTCTCGATGAGCCGATGAAATTTGGTAGGTGTATTATAGTGTTCCAGTGACAATACAATTCAATATTTTTTATTATTAAAAATCAAAATGGCGGATCCAAAATGGCAGACTTTCTTATTTATAAATCGATTTGCCTCAAACTTGAAACTTCGCAGTTTTTAAGGTCACTCAATACAATTTTCGACTCAAACTTAATAAAATCAAAATGGCGGATCCAAAATGGCGGCCAAGATCATTCCTCATTTACCTCTGCAGTTAAACCGAAAGAAAAATAGAAAGGTTTTCAAAATAACAATTTGGCCATACCATTGATTGAACGAACTACAGATAACCAAGTCTATTGTTAAATGAAAGGGGGCTCTGCAGTCGTATTTCGCATATTAAAATCGAAATTTATTTGTACCTACTAGTGAAGATACATATTATATAGTATATACAGCATACAGGACACTAAGTTAAAAACTAATAAAATAAACATGACACAACATACAAGTATTCCTGTGGAGATGGCGAGTCCTACTTGTGCCAGGTGCAAACTTTCAAGCAACATTACTTTTTCATTTTCATTTATGAAGATATTTGAAACATTTTTTTAATGTAATATTAGAGTTTTTAAAAGTATTGCTGACATTAACTTAAGGAAAATAGAAACTTGAGCAGAAAAATAATATTTACCGCCATACACAAACAAAATGACATGAAATGACAAATATTTCTTGTGTAGATAAAACCTAAATAAATCGAAAAGGCTTTTTCTAATGTATAATAATTGTAGCTTGGAATGTGAATAAAACACCTGCAAACTTTTTATCACTTTATTTATGCAGTTGCGTACAATCATGTTCCACTATTTAAATCAAATTATCACAGTCAGATGGAGACAACACTCATTAACTTACCGTTAACTTTCACAAATTTATAACACGATGTGATCACACTATATGTAAAATAAAAATATACAATTACCATACACAATCATACTAATGTTAAAAATTATTTTTAAAAGATTTTATGTTAAAATGGGATTGACACTTTGGAAAAAGTACACTTTTTGTAAATTGAGGAGGAGAATCCGCAGAGAATTTGGATGCAGAGAAAGGGGCAACCAGTACAACAACAAAAGACTTTCAAACAAAATATAACAAAGAAAGTGGGCACTTCAAATGCAAAAGCCCTTTGAATTATAAACTGGAAACCTATGACTTGGTATCCCAAATCCGAATCAAAGTAATAAAAAAAACAATAATTCCATCCAATCATGATGCATACATTGCTGGTTAGTAAACTTTCAGCTGATGCTTCTCGTCAAAGCCGGCCGAATGGCCAGCGTTTCGGACGATAAATGTGGAACCATCGTAGTGCATGCGGCGCTCACCGCGCCGCACAAAGAGATGCCGCGTTTGACCCATCGACCCAGTGCAATGCATATAGGGAGACGATACGGATGCAGAACCATTAGTTGGAGAGGTTCTTAGAGAAAATTTGTTACTGTTTCTTCCCACTCTACAAAAATAAATTAAAAATATAATTTTCTTAGTCAGGGTCACTTCATAACCTACCGAACTAGACCATCGGCAGTTTGTGAGATCCTCACGTTATTAATTATCCAGTTTGTTGTGGCATCCTCTGTCATCCAACAGTTAGTAGCTTGAAGAATAGCCATTGCCTCGTTCACCAAATGTGTTGTGTGCGTGGGCGACGGATTGTCCAGATAAGAATATGGTGAATCTCTAAAAACGATTAGTGCAGAAAATTTTAGTGGCAGAGAGAGTAACTTACTCATAAAAAATATTCAGCGTAAAATCATGGGTGAGATCGTTAAACGAATCAGTTGTTGTACGGGTCCCGGCAGAATCGACGAGGTACACCAAAGCACACTGGATACTAGTAAAGCTGACTCCCTTGTACCACATTTTTGCAAACCTGTAAAATATATAGACCAGGGCTGTAACGTTTGAAAAGGGTAAAAAGTGAAAAAAAATAATAGGATGAAACCCATTGGAAAAGGAAGAAAATATAACAAAAATGAAAGGAATTTATTAATGTAACATGGAATATTACGTTTTTCGAGTAATTAATGTGTAAATTTTAATAAACAGCTCAAAATTGTACAAGATTAAAAAAAAAAATTTCGGATTCGAGTTTTTCTCGTTTCTTTGCATTTTCTGAGAACATTTACCATAGTAATGTATATTTTTTTACACCATCAGAAAGTAGAGATTTCAACGAACAAAAAGCCCATCGACTTCTTTAAAAAAGCAGATATTTTGACGCGAGAATTTTCGATTGGAAATTAGGGTTGTGTTTTTTCGATATTAAGTCAAAATAAGGTGAAAAAATAAATATTTTAAATCAAAATAATTACATTGTGTTTGGGACATAAAAAGGTGTTTTAACCAAATTTCTTTAAAAACATTTTTTTGTAAAAGAAATAAAAACCAAAAACATTGTTATTTGAATTTTTCACATAAATTTTGAGTTTAGGTAAAAAAAGTGTAAATACAAAAGTTGTAGATCTTTTTATTACCTACAACTTTGCCATTTAACTTTTTTCCATAGGACTTGCAGTTTTGCCGGAAATCGAGGTAAGCCGTTTTTTACCCTTAAAAACTCACCCCCTCCACTTCCCGACCTCAGATCGCCCGTAAATTATTTTTCCTTTATTTTTTGTTATATTCTCATCCTTTTCCGATGGGTTTCATCCCACTATTAATTTTTTTTTATTTCAAAAATTATCAACCCTGGTCTAATACTGAAGTAAGGGATCGAGGCATTTTACGGAGCCTTTACAGAAAATTTAATATAAAAACTGCGTTTTGGCGGACTTTATTTTCCTTACGTACTTGTCATTGCCTTGGCCATCATTTGCCATGATTTCTACCCTAGAACCATATTGATAAACTCTTCCGTTAGGGTGGATCAACCCAGATGAGCTTCCGCTGGCACTGAGTGCCAAAATAATACCATTCTTGGCATTCGAAATTCTTATTGCACGATCTAGGGATATGTCGACACGAATATACTCGCGCAGGCGCATTGTAATCACACCATGTTGAGATATAGTTGTGCCACCTGTATAACCATCATCACTATAAATATCCTAAAAAACATGTACTTTTAGGCATTTTGTTTTCAATTATATTGATTGTACTTACAGTAAAATCATCGGCATAGTTTTTCACTGTAATTGGTTTGGGAACATAAGGAGGCCTTTGGGGCTGCCCCTCATAACGCATAATATCTCTAGTTTGCAGATCATCACTGGCAAGAGAACTGGTAAAAACACTTCTACTCCTAGGACGGGACGACTCTTTCCGTCCATTTTCATAAACCTTATGTATTTTTGTTACGCTATCTGAAAATGTCACTTAAAAATAAATAATACTTGTTAATTTGTCAAAATTGCAATTTTCATGGAAGATACCTCTCAAATAACACATTATTTTCTAAGAGCTAACTTTATATCTCTTTAACAATAAATTCAATATTGATATATAAAAGATTTAATACGGAACCCTGCTTACCTTTACGGCGAAACACTTTTTCACGAGTTTTATCCATTTTAAAAGATTTTTGAAAGAAAAAATACTAAAATTGAAACTTTTTGTTTGCAATAAACAAAATGACACACATAGCAAACTTGATGTTCTTTAAAAGAGACAATTTAAAAGGCGTCTGAGATTTAAACACCATATTAAATGGTACTGATTTTATGGGCTTCTTCTTGCCGATTTATTATTATCAGACATATGCAACAACTTTAACAGTTTACAGAAATCAATTTCAGATTAGTAGAATTATTATTTGTTTACTTTCTTTCTACTTGTTTACTTATATACTTATAGGTAAATCAAATATCGTCAAATTTATCTCTCGGATTATCTTCTGCTTAAAAACTATTTTATAAGAAATTCATTAAATAATATAACGTTTCTAACCATACTTACTGGTCGTTTTGGAAATAACAAATTTCTAATTTTCAACAATTTATTAAGTAAGGTTATACGAGAGATATGCTATTTGCTCCTCCTTTGTTAGGCGCATAAATTCATTCCAACTGACCTAAAAATGTGTTCTTAGAATTTTATACTCAATATCTGAAGAATTACATACAAAAATCGGGTGATATCCAACTTTTATCAACTGTCTTTTCTTCATAATCATGTTTCCGAGAGGCAAACTACTGTCTCGAATTGTGTTGTTCCATCCCAAAACAACTATCGCAAACCACTGTAAAGCACCATCATTTATGGGAAACATAACATCGCCTAAGACATAATTTTCAAATCCTAAGGGTTGTATAAATTTGCCCGTATTTTTGTCTTTGCATAAAACAATATCTAAAAAATAAAACTGACATGAAATAGAAATGCTATAAGAGAATATATTACCTGCTCTGGAAAAATGAGGTAAAACATGATCAATGTAAATAAGATTATCATCCTTAACCAATTCTTTCACTGCACTAATAGTATCCAAAACTACTTGGTCAGCTTTTGTTATCTTTTTACGCTGATCATGAGTTGGAATGTAATCAGTTAACCACTTAACAGCTTTATATTTAAGGGCAGGAGGTAATCTATTACCTTTATAATCCGAAACCTCTATGTCTATACAAGTATTCAATGAAAATATTTCTCGGGGTAGATATTTGGCTCCTTTTCCTAAAATAAAACCTGCTCAACACGACACAGTCTTTTTGATAGAAACCTGCTTTACCATAAGTGTTATTTATAAACTCCAAGTCTAAAACTTTATTCATTAGTACATGAGAGTATATATTTCTTAAGCTCAAATAATTCACTGCGCTTGTTAAGCATCTAGGATGTTTTACGAACTCCCCTAGCCTATCCTCATTATGCAATTCATCACATGCAGCTCTAAAAATATCTGGCTCGATTTTAGGGTCAAAATCAAACATAGTTAATACGTTCAAAAGCCTTTCTATATCTTTTATTCGGACTTTTTCTATATTTCTTATATCTTTCGCTATTATCTGCGATGTTTTTTGTATGGTTCTGTTGTGTGGAATTTGTAACCCCGTACCTATAAGAGCTATATGCAGGCAACATATGTGTGACAGGCGATCCATTTCTTCATGCAGATTATCCAACATCGCATGAATTTGAGGTATTATTTTTGTTGGCTTTGAAAGACGTAGTATCTATATCAGGTAATAAATTCCATTAGTTTTCAAGAATGGGAATATGGATTTAAATACAAACACATATATTCTACTTTATTCTTACCTTTAGAATAGCAGTAAGTGAAATTTCATGAATATCTCTGTAGCATTCATTGACTTTTAAGACCATTGCATATGTAATAGTTTCTAATTTAACTTTCGTCCTAGTTTTAAAATAGCCCATTGCTACAACAGCTAATTCATCGGCATCCATTTCCTTAATTTGCTGCTCTAGCGCGAACTCATATTCAAAATCAACTGCTCTCTTCCGACAGATATTAAAATAAAAAAATATATTAACCAGCTGGTCCTTGGTTAACTTATCTGCTTTCTTAGTGAGCCTGTCTATCAACACGAAAATATAGTCACCCATTTTACCAAGGTTTAGGGTATACCAAATATTGGCAAACTTGAACATATTTTCTAAATCCCATTCGACCATTCTGCAACAACAAATGTCGTCTAAGCAGCTCCAGATATCATGGAAATTGTGAGCATTAAATGAATCACAAGGGGGGTATTCCGATAGACAGCAGAGGAGGTTGTAGAGTTCATCATCTGTTAATGTTTCACAATGGTCCATGAGACCATCAACTAAATTATTGAAGCGACAATCTGAGATCTTAATGTCATTTTGTACACAAAAGTTCTTAACACTTCTGAAGCATTTTACAATTTTTATAGCTGTGGAGTCCCTCCAGTTTTGGTTTAATACACTATTAAACTCTTCTAAGGTGTTGACATTCTCATTACAGCTCTTAATACCATCTATATTGCTTGTTGGGTGCTTGTTTATTATGTTGAAAGCATAATTATTTTCATAATCGTAAAATAGTTTTGCATTATTTTCTACAGATGTATGAAGATTTGTCAAATTTGAAATTTTGAGGTTACGTTTCAAATTATTCGTTTTCTTCAAAAGAGAAGGATATATTTGACAGATATTCCTACTGCCTGGCAAGAAATTTATATTTTTCAACTTCAACATATGTTTTAACATGTTTATATTGTTATAAACCCTTTACTTCCACATTTTAACGAACACGAATAAGATAGCACAGAAAATTTACCAATGGTAAATTTTCTATGTACACGAGCACGAGGGCCGCTGTCTTATCTATGGGACGAGTGCGGAGTACAGATATATAGAGGGAGCCAGGGAGCTATTACATTTCTGGTGGAGTACTGCGGTGTGGCGGAGATCGGAGGGCACACCAGGGAACAGACACACGACATAGTTCCTTGGTGCGCACCATAGATGCCATATATATAAATATATTTATATGTGCGCGCTGAGCTCTGATGAGTGCGAAGTGCGACCTTAATATAGGTATAATCATAGATTATTATATTTATATACAGGTATAAGGCCATGATACTAAGAGTACATGATACTAAGGCCATGATACTAAGAGTAAGGCCATGATACTAAGAGTACTTAGTATCATGGTATAAGGCCCGTATAGACTATAAAAGATCTTTTATAAAATATTTCAATATTTTATCAAAGGTAACCGCCTATTGTTATTTCCTATAAAATATATTTTATAAAATGAATATTTTATGGAAGGAGTGATATTTGCCAAATATTTAATAAAATATGTTTTATAAAAGCTCTTTGTCAAATATCTTTTATAGTCTAATATTACTGGACTAAAGAATAAGACTTGATCCCCAAACGAGCGTTCACGCGGACGACGTTTTATTGATCCGCCGTATTCCACGGATACCTAAATGAGTGAACATAACCTAAAAACAACTGTTGTAGTTTGTAGTACATATAAATAATTTAAATATTATTGAGTCGCCAGGAAGAAAACGTTAAATGGTGTTGATGTTACAAAATAAAGTCAACAACTAATAGGTTATGTCTTACTTAAAATACGCCAAAAATTTAAAATAAAACCAACTTTTCGGCGGAATTGGCATATTGACCTTGAACCGAAACCGCGCCTTGTGATTGGTTGGGAACATTTGTCCGCGTCTGCCAGTCCGCTAAAACTACTATCTAAATCTACTATTTTTCTGTTATATCTTTGCTTCATATAATAGTAGGTATCACAGAGACCAGAGGCGAAAGCAAGCCTCCCTCCAAGACTAAATTTTTATGCGCATGTGCGAAATCGCCATTGTTTAACTGGTATATTAATCAACCTCACTTTTGTGTTTACGTACTCCCTGATCTATGGTTTACATTTTATATATTTGCTCCTGTTTAGATTGGTGGCCTTTTTGTTGTTGTTGTATTGTGTTTAATAAAGATGCGTAGGTATTGTGATAATAATAAAGATGAATAAGGGTTTTCTATTAGATTTTAACACACTGTTCTTTGCTTTTTTGACGTATCTCAAATCTCAACTACCACAGTTAAGAAAATAATAAGAGCATTTTAACAGCGTATACCTATTAAATTTTAATAAGTAGTGAGGACTGCGAAAATAATTAACATCGAAAATAATTAACATATAAAATGTATAAGTATATATTAAATATGATGTTCCAAGATCTAGTATCCGGAAACAATCTCTAATGAAGTCTCTAGTAGTTTAGAACCAGAGTTAGAACTGACTAAGATCATACACTAGATTGAAGTTATAAAACATAGAAAAAATATTGTATATATATCGCAACTCGCGCACATTTATTGTTAGCTGCTCTTTCTTCTAAAGTAGAACGAACATTTTCTAAAATTACCATTGCTTCGACAACTGAATTGTTTTGACGTTCAATTCTTTCTATATTTGTGTGAAAAACAGACATTAAAGAATTAACTAGGAACTACTAGGCTTCTGAAATTCAAAATTCTGTTTTCAAAATGATTTAATTAAGTATATTTTTTGTCTCAGGGATACAAAAAGTATGCCTTAAGGCTTCAAATATTTATCAAACATCTAATCTTTTATATGGTTCTCACTATCAAGCTTACCTTTATGGGCAATTGATATCGTGAATTGCATACATTGAAAATTACCTGGCTAGTTCTCTTTCCTTTCATAAATGAAGAATCCAACCGGAACATTTCATCCGAATAACTATATTTGCATTTCAGCATTAGCTTAAGTAAAACTAACAGCTGCCGGGCATGCCAGATTAGGCAAGCGATTTGCACACTGTACTGAAGCTGTGCCGCTTTATTCCACTTTAAGTGAATTTATAATAATTATTTACACTGCTGAATTTATCGTGTTTTTTGTATTTTGCATTCTTTGATGTTTATAAACACAACTATTTTAAAATCTGGACGTATATGAAAAATCCGCCCGGCAATAGTTAAAACCCGAACATGTCGGGACTAATCTGGTCATCTGGTAACCCTACCAAGAACTATAACCTAAACTTATTGTTCTTGAATAGCCTCCAGCCACAGACTAAAACTTACTTGAACCCACGTTCTCTGTGTACCGTGCTTGAACCAGATTAATGTTTGATCCAGGGTATAGCACAAGGTCAGCCTGTTTTGTCGCCCACGATTTTCGGCCATAGGGGCAAAACAATATGAAAAGTCCAGAGTATTTTTATTTAAATGAAAGAAGGAAAATTATACAATTAGTAAAGTAAATAAATGATGAGTAGAATAGAGATTATAATAAAACGTTTTCACTATTTTAGTGTCTAATCATTCCATTTCCTAAATTCCATACCATCGGGGGGTTTTACTTCAACCTTCTGTTTAGCAATTTCCTCCCAGTTTGTACTCAAAACGGTACCGCCACTTTCCATCTAAAAATATTAAACTTTAGAGGTTTTGACTACATTTCAGATAAACAATATTTGTCCCACACAAATGAAGTAACTGCTAATTTCCAACACTAAAATATTCTGCGATGAAAAATAATATTAAACTCTACTTACGTAGCTCTTATTCATTGCTCGTTTAACTTCGTCACTGCCCTGGCCATAAATACCTTGGAAAAGTTTGTTAATGGCTTCTTCTCCCTCAGGTTTTTCCTGTTCTTCTTGTTTATTTATTTCTTTTTCAATAGCTGACCAGTCTTTTCCTTTTTTAGATGTAGGATAAGATGGTGGACCACTGAGTTGCGGTATAGGGCCTGTTAAAATCAATTAAATACACAACTTGGTACAATTAAATCTCAGGCGTTTACCTTGAGGTATAATTTTAATTCCTTGAGATGTTGGTGTTCCTTCTAATTTATCCCACCGAAGACCTTCAGTTTTCTTTAACTTAACTTCTATCTAAAAAGATATGATCATTAAAACTTCCATATAATCTAGAGCAGCATAAATATTTGCTTTACCTTTGAAGGTGTTAATTTATAAATTGATTGTAAAGGCAACACTTTATGTGATAAATTGAAACATAAGCTGTAGTCCTCAAATTCTGGCAAAGCAATGTCAACTCTGACAACCGCTTCGGAAATATTTACTTTCAGGAACTCCTCCTGTACATTTTTCACTAAGATTGTTATAACCACTGCCTCTTCAGTCTGATACCAATCATGTTTTACTGGCAAGGGGGCCTAAGACAAAATACTGGTTAAAATTACTTTTAAAATAAAACTTAATTAAAGAACTAACCTTCGGCTGGCTGCAATCTTCTGCCATTATTTACCAATAGACTTGCTGCCAATTACCTACAATCGTTTTCAAATTTGCCAAAATTAAGATTACGTTCCGAACTATAAATATTTATAATAATTGTTGTTAATAATTTCTCAGTCAAACGTCAAATCAGATACCTTCATAAAATCATCATTGGTCAAATCACAGAGTCAAATGCAGATGCAGTTTGCCAGTTTCCATTTTCCTGTGTGATCCGTGGCTTCATTGTTAACTAAAAGAACTAAAGGAAAAGAAAAGAAGCGGTTGTGTGTCTAGTACACACACAACCGCCGCGACGGTTGATTTCTATCCGAACACAACCGCCGCGACAACCTAAACAATCTAAAAATATTCTGTGAAACCAACGATCCTCCTCGGGCGACCTTATGCCATTTACCCGTATCTGTATTATCTGGCCAGTCGTCGACCCTATGATAAAATTCGTCTAACATAACAATGTAAAAATAGAACAACAATAGATAAGTTATGTCACCGTGTAGCATGAAACATGGAAGGCTTACTTGGCGAATCAAACTTAGAGTGTCTCACAGGAGTGTCATATGGGTTGCGACTGAGACGTGTAAGCATCCAGTTACAAAACAATGTCCGGTTACATCGCAAGAAAAATTATGCCCCATCATCATAAATAGGTACTATTGTTTATATTTTTGTACCAGCTTTAGATTAAATAGTGCAAATAGATTTTAATCTGGGGTTATTTGATTAATAACCTCAATAACCCTGATTAATAACCCTACAAATTTCTCAGATCTGTGACTTTGAGTTTTGAGTAGATTTTGATTCCAATAAATGGCGTCTGCCAAATTTTCAGTAAGATTATATGATAATTGAAATATAACAGCACTATTTAGTCTAAAACTGGTACAAAACTATAGTATTCATGATGTTTTTCTTGCGATAATATACAAATATTTCACAAAATATTGAAAAATCGACTTCTCCATTGTTGCCACTATAGGAATCTTATAATACTCCGTCTTAAATCACTTATATTTAAGGATATATGACATAAGGTCTCTCAACGCCAAGGCGGACCAGTTTGTCACAATTTTGTGACAGGGTCGACGACTGGCCAGATAATAAAGACACGTGTATAGGCGACCTGCAAATATTGATCGCGAGCGCCTCCCTCGGTGAATCATACAAGTTTTCACTATACAACAAACTAGTTTGACGTTTGGTGTGGTGCTGTGAAAAGAAGTGAGTGTTGTGTATGAAAACATAAATATTTGCAATAATTATTAGTGGAAATGAAAAGAAAAATAACATATTTTGGTTTCAAGCAAATTAGTTTCTCACATATTTCCGCTGGGAACATAGAAAAGGGGAAAAATTGGTTGGTTCCCACTTATGTTTAGCAACACTATAAAATTGTGAGTAATAAAATGCATATAAATAGTAAACATGAAATGAAATTACCAGTTTCTCTTCACTTTACTTAAACAAATATCTCGTCTTGTCCTTTCATAGGGTCTGCTAGGAAAAGTGTAAAATGGCACAGTGCCGTCAGCATTTCCATAATTATTATTACAGCCCACTACACAACAATTGTTTCCAGAGTATGCCGAACGTTTATCCATACCGCAGCGGGGACAATTTATAATAATTTAAAAGTACAAAATACTTATAATCTACAAAACGTCTATTCTGTAAAATTGCAAATTGACTGACTAGCAAGAACTTACTTGACACGCCGTTGGGGGCGCTGGAGTAAAATTCGCAGGTTTCCTATATGGCATAAGCACAGCATACAGGATAAGATAAGGCTTGCCCAATGCCAAGGTAGACCCATATATATATATTGCATATATCTCATATGGGTAGACCCAGTAGGTTTCCCAAAAATATTTTTAGATGTTCCATTACAGAAATTTTGATGCTCGCAATTTTAATGACCAGACCAGATTTCCAGAACGTTTTCTTGTATTCCCACACTGATCTACTAGATCATGATAATATAGATTCCTTAACTTGTAAAAAACTGCAAATAGGTAATAAAAAAATCCCATTGAAAAAACTTCTAACTATAAATCTCACTCTAAATATGCCAGAAAGTGTTAAATTTTTTTTAAATAAAGTTTTCAGAAAGGGTCGCCATATTAATCCGATTTTAGGTTAATCTGAATATGAATTTTATACGATATTGAATTGAGTTGTAAATTGAAACGCTCATTTAAATGCGGTCGCATAATAAATATTTATTTTATTTTTTTTAAATATTTGTGGTTGCAATGGTTGCATATATAGGCGTATGACGAAATTGTTTTTATTGTTAATTTAAACATATAGGTGTCCTATAGATGTATGATTTAAACCGCTTTCAACGATAAATTACGATACGATAAACAAATAGTTTATTTCCATTTTAAGAATGATTATTCAGCGACTTGAAATCCCATTAATTCAAGTGGACCAGATATATACCCTGTTTGAATACAGTTAATGTCATTTGGCGTTCTTTAGCTGAGCAACTGTAGGATTTGTCAGTGAGACCGCCTAGAGATAGGGACTCACCTCACAAGTCAGAGTCACACTTTAATTTAGAAAGCAGTCTTTTTATCAGTTTTTCAAAACTCGTTCTGTTTTAAAGAATTTACAGTGCATTTTGAAACTGCTCTGATTTATTTCAAGCAAGCGCTATTTCCTCAAGTGCACATGGGTATGTAGATAAAACATTGCTCAATTAATATTAATAATATCATGAATCATAACCTAAATTTATTTCAAAATGATTGTTCTTTATAGTTAATATATGGTGTATGTCCAGTGTTAATTAATTTTTTTTGTAATTCATTATCCAGTTGCTGATAAGAGCATCATAAGTTTTATTTTGACGGGTGTATTGTGTGTTTCATTTTCTTGGAAGATATTATAATATGTAAAGATATTGAGTTAATCACATCTTCCTTATCTACTTTATTTATTAATTATTTATTAACACGATGTAAATAATGTTGTTCATTTAATTTCGAACACAGTTATGATGACTAATATATCCAATGTTTATTGAGTCGTGCATCACTTCTGCGTTAATGCAAATGAAGGCTGAATTAATTATTTGCAATACAATTTTATTACAGTTCTTTCAATACATTTTTGGAACTTAATAATATCTTCTATTTGTGTGTGATTTTTAGTGAACATATCTCTAGTAATTGCCGATTAAATATGAACGACCTGGACAGACAGTTGGCCGAATTGGCATTAATAAATAATTCAGAACTACAGCCAAGTTCTCTGTCTAACACTCTCGGGAAGAAAGTGGGACCCGCAGTGCCACCAAAACCGAAGAAAACCCAACCACAGGTGAGTCAGGTTTCATGTTAATGGTTTTAGAGTACCCATATATGTATTAATATAAATAATGTCTAGTATTTTTCTGTATTTCATCATTTAAATTTACAGATTCCATAGTCTCACATATCATTAATTTCTTTGTTGTAACTTTGTTGGTGGTATATATACCTAGTTGGTTGTATAGTGTAGGTACAGTTAGCCGTTAGTTACTTAATTAATTGTTACATGCTTGGTAATAAGTAGTAACAGTTAAAGAAAATTTATTAGTGTAATAAATTTTGGAAACGTGTGAAACTGACATCACTTTTCTTTCAGATACCTCAGTCATATCCGTTAAAACAAACAGTAGAGCCAAGCTATTCATCCAGATTACAAGCGAATCAGTTTTACTCAAATGTGCCCCCACCTAACCAATCCCACTATTCTAACAGCCCCACTTTGCCTTCCAATACAACATTCCTCGCTCAGCATCCCCAAGACAACAATTATGTGAACTTACCTCGAGTTAATGAACTTGGTAATCAATATTCCAATTTGCCAAGGAGCGGATCAGCTATGAGCAATGCTTCACTCCAGCGACAAGGTACGAACAATGATTTAGTCACATTATATTTGATTTCATCATCGTGCAAAGCGGTATAGTTAATTTTTAGGCATACCTTGTAAGTGCACTTAGAAAATTCAACTTATGCATAGTACAGGAGTCAGTGAATTTTTTTGGTACTTATTTTCCCAGTCACCGTATACCTGTAGTACCTCTCCGAGTCACCGCGTACCATCCAGTATAATACTGAACAATGCAAATAGACTTTTTTCATACAATTAAAGAAGGGACCAGTTTTATTGAACTGAAAGATTATTTTTTCTCTGGCTTACACATTTTTTATCATTGTTAAATTTTTTTACTAAAACCACCACTAGTGTTCCACTAAATGAAAATAGGGCTCAAAGTAGGCTAAAGATAGTTAAAGTACAAATAAGTGTTACCTACTATCAGGTTGTTAGTAAATATATTACATCAAGATATGTATTTTATCAATAAATATGATGTCATTTATATAGAGTATATGTATTATTAGAAAAATTGTTATATCTGGTAAAACATTTTCAGTTAATACATTTATTGATAATTAAATTCAATTAATCATCAAAGTTTTACTGTTTAATTTTAAATCTAATTTTATATTGTTGCATTTTCAATTTCAAATTTCATCTTTAATTCATTATAGGCACATGCCTCTGTTGCCGAAAGTGGCATCCAATTACGCTGCCAAACGCGGTACCCAAGTAGGCTGCCGCTAAAGGTATCAACATAGAACTATTTCAGCTGCCTTTAACGGCAACCGATTAGGCTGCCCCTACAGGCAGATTAAATAAATGCCGGTATTCCACTGTTGAGTTATATATAGGTATATCCTTTTTAAATTGAGTAAAACTTCAATAAGAAAAAAATGGAAACTTATATAATACTATGGAAAATAACAAATGGAAACTTGTATAATATTAAATATCAATTTAAAAAGGACAATTAAAAGTGTTACAAACAATATTTGAAAAAACTGTTAATTATTCCAGTCAACGAAAGATTGTAGAGGGAAACACAATTTTTTACTATCGGACTTTGTTTGGATTCGTTAGGAGGTAAATATACTAAAAGTCTCCCCGCCTAGGAGGTGGCTCCTTGAGTGCAGTGGCGTACGTAGAAGCAACCTTTTTTCTCTTCGCTTATATCTCGGAAACGATGCTTCCTAGTGATAAGACCGCTCTATACAAAATTAAAGGTGACAAAATTTATCACAAGAATGTAATTTTTCTCTATCTTGCATAGTTCTCTATCTTCGAGATATCCTCGCTCACAATCCAGTAATTTAAAAAAATAATTTTGCCTTATTTCACTACCTAACTTGTTGGCCCTTCATTCTACGAAAAGTTTAGAGCGGGGTACATGGGGGCACTTACTTTTATTTATTTATTCATTCACGGGCAAGCCCACTTAAGTAACAGTATAAAAATGTAGAATAGTGCAAACACTCATAGTAAAAATAATGAAACAAATAGTTAAAACAAGTCAAATATAAATAAATATACAATCACATAAAACTAGGAACAATAAAATACAGTAAACAAAAAACAGATGTATACCTTAATGTATACCAGTTTCTTGTAACTGGTATACCAGTTACAAGAACAAAATGACAAATTGAGAAATTTTGGAAAATTAATATAAAAATATAAATAAATAGAATTAATTTTTTGGATATCTGTTATATAATGCGGGGACCATACACGAGAGCAATAGTCTAAATGAGTTCTCACCAAGGTGCAGTATAGAATTTTTATGCCAAAGTATCAGTAAAATCACAAGTTAGCCTCTTGACAAAACCCAACATCCTCAATGATTTCGCTGTGACAGGAGAAATGTGTTGATTAAAACTAAGAGCAGGATCAAAAATAACATCAAGGTCTTTAATTTGATGAACAAGGTCTAATATCTGTTAATTAATATTCTAATCAAACAATATTAGACTGCCGAGTACGATTAAAACTTATTTTATGACATTTATCAGCATTTAAATCCATCATTATATGGGCAACAGTTTACCAGGTTATTTAAGGCAGATTGCAATTGGAAGGCACTGGCAATACTATTAACAAACTTTAAATAATTTTAGATCATCAGCAAATAATAAGGTGTTACTATGAGTAAAACAGGAAGTAATGTCATTTATAAATAATTTGAATAAAAGAGGTCCTAGATAAGAGCCCTGTGGAACACCGGATGTAACAGAAATATAATTAGAATAATGATCATAAACTCTGACTATCTGTGTTCTATTTACTAGATAGTTGGCAAGCCATTTCAACAGTATACCATGCAGCCCAAAATTTTCCAATTTTGGGTTAAGTTCAAAAGCCTTGGAAAAATCAAGGCATTTTTTTTCCGGTTTTTTGCTTATATCTTGGAAACTGTGTCCTATCGATAAGGCTTTTCTATACAAAATTAAAGCTTTCAAAATGTGCAACAAGACTGATTCTTTTCATTTTTTCGCTCTTTCGTGTGTAGTTTCCGAGATATGCATGCACAAAATTAGCAAATTATGAGAAAAAAATTTGCCTGACTTTTTTTGCTTCATTTTGGCCAATGTAATCGTTGGTACTCAATTGTTTTCGCGTCCCAAAACCAATATTTATTATTAAATTCCTTGAATGAACCCACTTTCATTTTTCTGGCTACTGATACATCTGAATTTTTAACGTTAAGTTGTTGAACTTGTTTATGGATGTTGCTCTTGGCAGAGGAGCAGCATCCATAAACATTAATTTTATTGTACTGGTTTTGTACAGAATAAAGTTTGCCATTGTTTTAGTAGGCAATATTCCTCCTAATTATGGATCAAATGCGCCCCAAGCTGGGGGTAATCATCTCCCTAAAACTTGTTCCTTACCGAGGCAAAATATGAGTTCTCCATCTGTTGGATTGCCTGGATCAGGAACCAATAATTCCGTTACTAATTTAACACCAAAAGGGTACACAAAACCAGACCATGTGACCTATAGCAATATACAGGTATGGTACAATATTAATATTAATCTTATTTTCTGTTCTACGGATCATTGAATTCCGGACTCTTGCTCTCTAAAGTAATAAGTAGTATATAAGTTTATTTCCAAAAAGGCAAGCCTAATAATATACAATAGTTATTTACGTAACCTGTTATGAAAAGAAATATTATTTGACGAATGTATTCTTTGCCAAAACGAGCGAGTTTTACAAATTACATGAGTCAAATATATTTACTCCTTTCATAACATGTTAAGTACAAAATTTTATCTAATCCCGCTTTAAAATAGAAAAAAAATGGCAAATTATTTTCAATACTATTTTGCATTTCCAAACATAGCTACCCTTGCAGTCGTACAAATACTTTTTGTGTTTATCGGTTTACCTGAGCGTTACTACAGATTTTACATTTTATACATATGTATAAACAGACTTCAGTTGTCAATCTACGGAATTTTTTGTAACAAATTGAATCGAAAATGGTTGGTTCAGTCACGTGAAAATTCGTTAGGAACAAATAAACAAATGAAAAAGTCAAAGATCCGTGGAGCAGATAAATCTAAATTATCGTGTTTGCCTTTTATCAATTTTTTTTAGGTCGGGCAGTCAAGAAATCAAGATGGGTTGATCTACAGCAACTTGATCCATCCTCCAAGGGAAGGTGCTAACGTTTACAGTAATATGCCTCCTAATTCAAATGCTTACGCTAATGGAGGTGAGTAACGGTTTCTATACTATGTTAAGTAATCAATTTCAAGTTCAATAGTTAAAACGGTGTGAACGGAATGTAGTAGGAAAAGGTCAAATGATGTATTAGACCGGCTGGTACTTATTTTAGCTGATACTTAAATCTAACGGTATTGGTGAAAAGTTATTGTGTATGAATGATATGGCTCTAGAAGAGTGTTTTTTTGTATGTGTAACAAATAAATGAAAGCATCAAATAATATACAAAGTTTATCATAAAGTATTGATTGTAAATTGAGCCATTTTAATTCCATATACCTAATAGTGCTTTCAAGAGGCATAAAAAAATCAATTATCATGAAAATATAAATGTTTACTAACAGATGATCTACCCCCACCTCCACCACCATTGGACATGTCTTCCGGGCTAGCGGATTATGCCCCGTGTACAGTAAACACGAATTTACCGCCACCCCCAGAAGATTTGCTTCCGCCTCCGTCACCAGTCAGTTCGAGTTACAGCGAATTACGGAGGGCGACGCAACCCGGGCAAGATTTTAATAACTACAGTATGGGATCGCAGGTAAATATCTATGCAATAGCTTATAAATTAATAAGATTAATTAACTAACTTTTGGTACGAAGATGCATTCTATTTATTTAAAATGTTTAATCATAATTATGCTTCTGTTTGTCTTTGCTAACCAGTATGGGGAATCTGATTCTTTATATGGATATGGTTCAATGTCTCAGGTAATTAAAGCTTATTTAATATATTAATACATTAGTTTACTATGCTTGCTCTGCCAAAGAATGAATCCCCATCATAATGACGTATCGTACAGACTTTCTACTACTAAGTGTGATATGTTTTGTTTCCTTTAATAGTAGTTCCTTTATTTTTCTGCACTTAATAATAAAAATCAGTTTTAATAATGTTCACCACCAATAACATGGTGTACATGGTGCATATGAATATGAAGACGCTTCTCAATTTATCAGTCAACCTGAAGACGATTGCAGCTACTTAGTAATCGATACGTTGTGAATAATAATCACACAACCGTTTCGCCTGATAGCTCGTTTGCAAACTTGCAATTTTTCATACTTTACTTGCACTAAACGTCAACCCCCAAATGAATGGTATGATAGCAGGCTCTCTCAAACAAAATCATATATTGCACATTATTATTATGGCTTTAATCCACATATCCCTTTTTAATATAGCTATTATTCTAAAATGCAAGTAGTTAAAATTATTTGTATCTAAGATCGGTATTGAAACACTGTTGATTCCCGCCATTCTTTTCTTTATTTTAAACAAGCTTTGCCAGTCAAAGTTTTCTATACTCTATGTCACATTCCTCAAACTATACATGTTTTCAGTTTATTCTTAGCAGGGTTTCTACTTAGCACATTACTGGGCCCATAACCTATTAAAATTTAGAGCTTAGAACGAATCCTTTTTATTTCATAACTGCAAGACTACAAAATTATTGTATCTATTTTTCACTGGATATTACTTGATAATATTTAACATTTTACAGTGCAAGTTTTGTCTCAGGTGATATTTAATCGTTGTTTTAAAGTTAGTTATTTTTATAACAAGTACCTAAAATACAGTTTTTTCGGACGAATTGTTGCTGTTTGCAGGCGAGGCGGAGCCTAGTGTATATTATGTAATCACTCCATTCTGAGCTGGGATACAATCATTGCTTGAGACAACTCCAGTTCCACGGGTATTTGTCATTGTCAATTATGCCAAATACCTTTTTTTACAAGATGTCAGTCAAGTACAAGATGTTATTCAGAACGTTGCTCGTGTATTACGGAACTGCCATTTTTATTGCATTTAGAAAATCATAATCCGCATCACTACGACTACTATGATGTGCATTCATTCTTTGGTCATATAAATCATAAACTGCTGTTCAATTGAGGTTGTCAATTTAAAGTATAGATTGAATTGATTGTCAGATGTGGCAATACATTTATCAAAGAGGGTAATTGAAAAATATTTAGCCATAATCCAACACAATTATAGTGTCGCTGTTATGTAAATATAACTACTGTCAAATGTAACAAAGCAGTATTGTAAATTTAACATTAATTTTATCTGTGATATTTGAAATTTTTATTAATTTCTCTTAAAAAGTATTGCTTAAAACAATTCAAGCGGAAATAATTTATTCAAATGTTCAGATAGTGTATTGATTTTAATTTTACCTAAATTGTGAATGGACAATTTCAATTTAGCAGCCGTTTAGTTTCTATAAGCCTGTAAGCCTAGTTTCTATAAGCCTGAAAAAATGAGCAGACCTCTACCGCTATTTCAGTTCTTTTGTCAGTTTGACGCCAGCTATCAATATAGTGTACACACTGAAACAAGTGTGATTACAATATTCAATATGGCAGCCGGGTTTGAAAATAGCCCTTTCTTTGGGCTAGGTCATTTTGAAGTAAACATGTCGAAATGATCATTAAATACAAAAAAGCAATAAAATGGACCTTTCCGTACATCTTAAGACCACGACGAGGAAAAATCGGTCCATCGAAGCGGAGCTATACGTAATCATACAAGGCGCCATTTTGTCATTTTTAAGCCGTAGTACTTAAATTGCACATTTTTCTTTGGCCAATAGCTTTTTTGTTTATTAACCGATCAGCTTGGGATCGTTGCTTGCAGGAATACAGAATAATGGACTATCAACAGAAAACTACAAAATTTTTGGTGGAAATTTTAAACCCTGCTTGCTCCCGACTGTATGTGCGGTAGCACCGTCCTAAAAAAGATGTAAATTAAAAATTCAGATTATTTAATTAAGTACCTACTTATAGCAGAAATTATAAATTGAAAATTCCAATAATAACTTGCATAACAATGAAGTATGGTGTTATTCTTCTCATTTGATGCGCTACTCGGAGTATTTCAGTGTCACAAGCAGCAAAAATACCTGTTGCAAAACAAATAGGTAGCTGGCCATGACAAAATTGTTTAATTTGAAATCATATCAAACAGATGTCAAAAGTGTTGCTGTTTGTGTTGTGATAAGTTGGTGTAGTGATTATACAGTTAAAGAGTGCTTTATAAAGCTTCATAATGATTTGCCAAGAAGATAAAATTCTGATCAGAGCACTACTAAACACTGGTAGAACAATTGAAAAGCAAACAAGATATTACAGAGGTAGAATGTGTCCGAGCATAGAACATGTCCGGATAGCTGGACTCTCACAATTAGCCAGTGTCCGAATTACCGAAGTTGTACTGTAAATGTATATTTGGATAAATTTTTAAATGTCTCTATTTTTTCTGCCACTTTTGTCGAATAAACTCAGTTTTCTCAGTGAACTCTCATAAGACTCCATATATAATGACTCAATTTTGAGATCAGTTTTCTCCCACACGGCGTTCATGAGATCAAATAAATTGGTGGCTAGGTGTATAATACATTAATGAACAATCTTACTAAATTACATTTATACATATTTTTTTCTAACCCTCGTTTGGCTGAAAAAATTCCTTAACACGACACAATTATCATGTAAACGCGACAAGAGTTTTCAATTTGGCGCCAAATCTTAAAACAATTCAATTTGCACTCATTTATATTTGCCTATCAAAAACTGATGTCAGTCAAAGGGGACTAAAATGGCGTATTAGTCTACTCGTCTTTTTTAGTGCTTTAGTTTCTAAAGGTCAGTAATGTAGATCTGAATAGGGTGGTTAAGTACAGTAGTGTCATACATTTTTAGACTAGATAGTACTTCTTATTTATTTAGAAACTATACATTTTTAATACTGGATGAATGCGGGCATTAAACGACAATTAGAATGTTGCCTTTTGCTTGCAGTCCTCTTCCACTTACGAGTCCATCTATGAGCCGATCAATCCACGTCCTCCAAGCCAAATGTCTTCTAGATCCAATTACTCACTCTACGCACCTTACGTTAGCGGTTCTAGCAGTACCATGACTGGCCCTAGTCAGTCTGTGAGCAGGATCGGCCATAATAAGGAACAGGAAGTCGACAGTCTTACCGACCTTTTGGTACAAGGAATGGGTAGTGTGAGTGGGGATACTGATCAGGAGGACGTATATGGTGTATGCGTAAAATGTGGCGAAAAGGTAAAGGTACAGTTGGGTTCGTAAGTTAAATATTCTTAAATTTTTCTTCCTAGATTATTGGCGAGAGTAGTGGGTGTACAGCGATGGATCAGTTCTACCACACAACATGTTTCACCTGCCACCATTGTGCGATAAATTTGCAGGGAAAGCCTTTTTATGCCCTTGACGGTAATCCTTACTGTGAAGAAGACTACTTGGTAAAGATTGTTTTAGTTAAGAAAATATATTACGCTACGTCTCTATTATATTTTTTCTAGAATACACTGGAGAAGTGTTGCGTGTGTCAGAAACCGATTCTAGACAGAATTTTGCGGGCCACTGGCAAACCGTACCACCCGGTATGCTTTTGCTGTGTAGTGTGTGGTAAGAGTTTGGATGGAATTCCGTTTACGGTTGATGCCACAAATCGCGTACATTGCATTGAGGACTTCCACAAGTAAGTCGATAGCTCTCACTGCTTGTGTTTATCTTATTTGACGTAAAATGCATGTATTAATACTTATAAAACCGTCACTGAACGTTACATTTCACGTTTATCTTCCAGAATATTCGCTCCAAGGTGTTGGGTTTGCAAACAACCAATAATGCCTGAACCCGGAGAAGAAGAAACAGTAAGAGTGGTAGCACTGGATCACAGTTTCCATATTCAGTGTTATAAGTGTGAGGTAGGCATTACAATAATGTTATGTGTGAACATTGTATGAGCAATTTTGAACTTGTATTTTAGGATTGTGGGCTAGTGCTGTCTTCGGAGGCGGAAGGAAGGGGTTGCTACCCACTTGACGGCCACGTTTTGTGCAAGAGCTGCAATGCAAAACGTGTCCAAGCACTTACAAGTCATATGACTACAGAACTGTAATTTTATTCTTGATTTCGTTGGGAAATCTACATAAGATTTTCATTTGAAACTGCAAGAATTTTGCAACGAAAATTGGTATATGCCTATAAAATTGAACAGTATTTGATTTGTGAAAATAATTAGAACTATGGAAATATGTTTAACTAAATCTAAGCTTTGAAAACCTATAGAGTTTATTGACTTTTGCTTATGCTAAAAATTTAAGTCTGTTGTATGTTTCTAGAGTATATTTAATGTTTTATATATATGTGACTGTATTTATATTGCTACTTTGAAATTGCATTTTTCTAGCTAATCGGAATATAGACTGACTTAAGTACAAATATTTCAATTACATTCCAAACTAAAATATACACGACTGTTATACTTAACTTTTTAATTTTTTTTGTACTGAATTTATATCACTTAAACAAGTTGTAGCGTAAATATTGTTGCATATGTATGTTGTAACATATATGTGCTATATGTTGCAAGTAAAAATATCTTATAGGCTACGGATATTTTTTAATTGCACAATATAAGTGTAGGGATTTAAATATTTTATATAATTGTGATTGTAGAAATAGATTTTTATAACGGTGAATAATTATGAATTCCTATATCACCCAAATTCCTTATCAAGGGTGGTGGTGATCTAGAATCCAAAATCACTCACTACTTAAATATTATTGCTTTGGTTCGCTTTGGAAGGCGAACGTAATTTTTTATCTAATTTTAAATCTATATTATGCTTTTTACTATTAAACTTATACAATTTTTATATACATACGCTCTGCTTCTATACTTTTAAACTGTCGTATTTTTGCTTAAGGATGAAGTTTCTGTTAATATGTAGGTATTAGTTTTAGCGGATAGAAAATTCTGGTCAACATGTAGTTCATTTGTGATTTTTTTATTTTATTTTATGTGCCAATGATATGTAATGGAATAAATATATGTTGGGTTGAAACCTATACCTTTGTTTTATTTTTAGATCCCGCTAATATCTCAATTACTAATTTGGGCCTCGATTTCTAGAGAGTATCTAAAAACAGAAACTATTCGCGGTATTTCATTTTTTCATGGTACAAAATATGGAAATATGCCTGCCTACTGTTATCATGTCTGTGACGACCGTCAGTTAATCCGAGTTTGTATAGAGTCATATGAAAATATCAATACGCAACTATTACCTACAGAACTATTTAATTATTGTCTGTTGACTCCCCTTTCCTCGCTTGCTCTACAATGTTTACGTCCTTTTATTCAACAAAATGTATTATAAACAGCCAGCGGTGACGTCACAGATAACGAGGCCTTTCTGAGGTGGTCTTTGCCAACACAAAGACTTCACAAGCGATAGACTGAGAGATACAGAAGTAGGGAGAATGGAGAATGAGATTCCAAGTGCACACCCTTATTACTTGATATGAGGTACTTTCCATTTACCACAAATACTGGTATTATCATTTAATTTCAGCTTATTATATCAGATATTGGCTCTTACCATTTACAAGCATTTATTTGATACAAACTGATATTTTTACATGCGCCCTCACCGGTCAAGCACAACCTCAATCTGGAGCAAAATCGATTTGACATTTTTATGGAAATGGCGGGATTCGAGTTTCTTTTAGCAACTGATATGAACCAATAATTTAATTTCATTTCATATCAAAAATTTATCCCATCACTTCAGATATATTTTAAATGGAAAGTTACTATGGCAAGGGAGCGGCCATATTTTTGACGTTTATGTACTTGTGTAGGTTGAGTTTATGTTGTTTTGCCTGTTTAAAAGATTTTGAGTTTTTTTTAACAATATATCGTGTGTTGTTAAAAGTTGTAAGAACGTTATGATGATGATGTGAGAGTTAATATGGTAAAGGAGCGGCCATATTTGCTCCATTTTTGACGTTTGTACATTTGTATAGCTTTGTACATTATTTTTGTGTAGCTTTTGCAGTATGTTGTTTTTCCTGTTTAAAGATTTTTTAATGAGCTTTTGTGTGTGCCGCTGTAAGCTGTAATAAATCAAGAAGATGTGCAGGATTATTATTTTATCGGTAAGAATTTCACAGCCATCTTTTATCAAATGTTTATATAGATACTTGATCAATAAGTTAGCGGAATACCTGTACCTACCCATGAAAAGTTTGTATTATTTTATTTAACATATTTTCTTTGGGAAAAAAATAACCACTGAATTAATAAAGGCGCTATATTTGACGACGCCACTGAACCTAATTGGGCCAATATGGCGGCTTAAATAGTTATCTCAACTTGGCGCATGCTGTAGCTCATTCTCCCCACTTCTATATCTGGTGTAGGGACTCAAAGCACAGAATTAATTCTACGGTGGAAGGGTCTAGGTTTGTGGTCAAACAATGGTCTGTGTGACAAAAAAAACGTGTTGTAGGTTATAGGTAGGTAATACAGTAAGCCGGTTTATCGACACCGCAGTAATCAATAAAGTGCAGTGTGGTACGTCCGTAACGAATTTTCGTCATATATTTTTATGTTAAACAATAAAAAATGGGGATATTTTTCGTAATAATCGATTTATTTTTCTGTACTACTGTGGGTGCAAAATTTAAGGTTAGTTGTGTATCGTGTAATACTTGTTTTTCTCAATAGTCATAAATTTTTTTCGGGTTTTATATTTTTAAGGTTATGTAGAAATATTTAAGTTAAATAATTATAACATGTTTATTGAACGTAAATTATACCGTTGAAAACGTGTTCCGGCAAATATTTTATGTAATAATCTTGCCATGCTTCTGTTTAAATCTAGTTAGGTACCTACCTACTTTCAACTTGTTTTTTATTATGCGAGTCCTTCAGTAATATTTATTAGGTTTCAATTAGCTAACACTACCTTGAACCATTAAATTTGCAAAGGTATATGTGAAACACTTCCTTTGGGAGTGACGCAGGGATAATGCCTAAGCCTCTTAACTAATATAAGTACTAATATTTCTTTAATCAACTTTTCGTACTTCACTTGTGCACAGATCATTAAACAATTAAATACACTCAAGATCTCCCGATATACCTACTTACACTATTTAAATTGCCGACACCGAATCGACAGTTCCATTCTGGATCAAGAAATGAGAAGGCACGCATTATTATAGTTATTTAGGTATATGTCGCGTGTGTACGGATGTTTCAGATTCAGATTGCATTTCAATGTTGTATTTCAATTCTAGTTACATGCATTTAATTTAACCGGGAATAGCTGGTGTACGGATTGTTTAATTTTCACTTTTTAAATTCAGTTTGCGGACTCGCGTGGAGCTCTGGGAATTCGACTGTCTGGAAAAAAATGATGAATTATATTAATTTAAACTGAGTGCTGAAGGATAAGTTAATAATATGGCAGAAGACAAAGTTTACAGTAGTGACTTATCTTATCCCAAGGAGGAAAAAAAGTGCCTCATTTACAGGATTTTTGGTGAGTGTTTACCTAATTGTTCTTAGTTTAACGATATTTATAAATATAATAGGGATAGGCGAGTAGGTATCTAGTAGGTATAACTACTTAATGAAGCATGTATTTATTTATATTGGACATCTGCCCAACACCTGATTTTTTAGCAATTCACTTACATATACCGCACTTGTTCATATAATTTTATTATAAGACAAAGGCCAAAGGAAAGGCCCTTTCACTCCCCTTTCACAATAATATGCTGCCAACTTTTCAAAATTTGATCTGTATAGATAATTTTTAACCCGATCTGATCATTACACACATACATTGGGTATAAACTTTTGCTCTAGGACATTCTGTACCTATCATATTTATTTTCATGGACTATGAACCACAATAATGCACTTACCTACATTATTGTCTACAAATTCCAGAACAACTATTTATGATCAAGGGCGCATAAATAATTATCTGATTATTAGGCAATAGTAATTGTCTAAAGAACCGATTTTATGTAACACATCATTATGGAGACGATGAGCATTCCTTAGATTTTTGTTGCTACAAAAAGTTGAGTTGAAGAATTATGCTGACAGCATAATTGTTAACCTCTATCACCCGTTAATAAATGATAAATTAATTCTGTTGTGTGCTTTTTTTTTGTTGTCCGGTTCGTGACTAGACAGAAAACGTAATTTACTTATTTACGTTGCGGAATAATCCCAGTCAGTTATGTGATGTGTGACAAAATCGAAATGGAAACAAAAATAAACATATTATATTCAGCACTGAACTCCGTAAATGTGATAAAAGTCTCATATTTTTTTCACATTAAAGATATATTATGGGTCTACCGTCTACCTCTAGATATGTTTACCTAACCACTAACAAAAAAATTTGGACCTATTTGAGAATTTGTACTAATTTTATAGGCTACTTAAATTTGTTATAGGTATCTGTGATTTTGTCGCTCTAGCTGGAATTAAAAAATGAATAGGAGGGGCTAGCTTAATATTAAGCTTGACCCCCATGCGGAAAAAAACATGTACATATTACGGTTTCCAATGACCTAAGCAATTACACCAAAATCCAAAATTTATTGTTATTTTTTGCTCGAAGAAAATGTGTTTTAGATATTCACTGACTTGCCCAATAATGTCTTCCATATCAAAAGAACATAGTAACATAGTTATCTGCTTATATACACTGTGTTCATTTTAAAACTTACCTTCTGTAATTGAAAACCGCAAAATATTTGAGAAATCGCCGAGACACGTCGATTTTTATTTTAGAGGGGAACATTTTTGACAGTCAAGGGGTCTTGATATGTTCATCCTCCTAAAACCTAGCAACCCATATTTTAAAATCTTAAATGGAACTGCCCCATGTGTTATAAATCATTTGAAATCCCTTTTCATGACGAACACAGAAGTGCATTGTTTGGATATTGGTTGAGATTTTATAAAATTATTTAAAAACAAAAAAAAATAAAAAAATAATAGCAATAATTAGCTAATATTACTATGAACAAAATGAACATAGTAACAGTGTATGTATAGAGCTTACTGTAGTCAGACATTTCAAAGAATTTGCTCGCCTCTGTTTTTAAAATCAAAAACGAAGCTGTTGCTACGTTTTTTTGTTGATATAATGACTTTGTATTGTTGATATTGTTGTTATAATGATATTGAACGCGACTGTGTTCTATGCATTTGGGCTTGTAGACTGTTACAAAGAATTGATGTTTGTACTATTAAAGTTTAAAATTATTACTGTAATCTGTCAAGCTCAGAACATAATGGAAATTTGGCTTCTTTGTGTAAGTAACTATAGTACAAAATAAGATAAGAACTTTGTATCCTGCATTTTTTTCGTTTTTCAACTCGTGTGGCGGACTTTAGGTTTATAAATTATCGAAAAATATCAACAATTGCAGCATTTTAGAGGGTTAATAAGGGACGAAATTAAAGGTCTAACTTGACGATCAGGAGATATCATTTAATTTTATTACTTAACTCTATATTGTTTCCTGAGTGTTTTGAAAATGGTCGGGAAGTTTTCATTTAGCGAACAAGTTGACATGCTATTACTGATAGATTTCATCCCGTATTAACCCTTTAAAATGCTTCAATTGAACTCTGTTTACTGTCGATTAATGCTCTTGGTACATACACCATGTATGTAAGGCACATATTTTTAAGTTCTAATTTGTATGGCATTCCCAGCCAAATATTATCTCAACGTTCCCTTAGGGTCGTAAATCTGTTAGCTGAGGACAATATATAATCGTTGGGCGAGCGCTCCACTTAACAACACCCGATACTTTTGTCTATGTTTATATTATTTGGCTTGAGCTGACACAGAGACCGAATACGGTATTACGATGAATAGTGCTTTGCCGAGAATATTAGGGTATTAGGCCACATTATTAACCCTAGAATACTGGACTATTTTAAATATACGTTAATACTGGAGTATCGTATAATTTACGACGTTTAATAAAACACCAAATTTAGAAAAAGCTTTTATTACAGAAAAATCTACAAAAATTTTACAAAATACAGTATACTATTGAGCTTGTAAAAAAATATTTTTAAGAAGTAAAGTCTTAAACAGTTGCACATACAGTACATATATTTCCTCGGTGTTCACCACATATGGCTTGCTCGCACTGGTTACAGTATGTGGTGGTCATGCGTCTTTTATTACTGGGGCAGTAAAAACAAATTTTTCGCTTTTTATTTTGATACTCTGGTGTCACACTTTCCAAAGAAATATTTAGGATATTACCAATATCTTGCCGAATATTACGCCGCAAAGTTTTATTGTTGAGCCTCTCTTTCAACCATGGTTCCGCAAGACATTGGCTTACTTCAATCATATATTGATACCTATTCAATGGTTTTTTGTTTAGTTTCAGTAATTTTGAAGTATAAAGTACGTAAGAATTTATGCTTGCAATATTTACCATGTCATAAAATATGACCATCGGCCACCTTCGAGTTTTTCGACCAGAATTCATATTAGAACACATCTGGTCGAAAGTGTCTACTCCTCCCTTTGTTTCATTATAATTCTTTATAATTGCAGGTTTTCCTGTGGCTAATATTTCAGCCCCTTCGTGAAGAGTAGATAAAAGTAACACAATTTTGTTCTTTTTTGGCATGTACGATACCATGGTTTTCATCTGATCGTGACAAAACATAGACGTATTAGGATTTCTACCTTTAACATCTAACAGTTCCTTGGGAATTTCCTTTTTGTTTTTACGGACGGTCCCTATCAGAGTAAGTTTATAGGGATCTTTCAGTAAATCATCAGCCAAACTTACTGATGTAAACCAGTTATCCATGGTAATATTTCTATTACTACCATGGACAGATTTAGTAAGCTCTTGTACAAAATACGTTGCCAATGGCAATCCATTTGTTTTTGTGTTTTTTCCTAAATAGGGGCTGGCATCTAACATGTATTTCGAAGACGAATCGCAAACCATGATTATTTTTATTCCATATTTGGACGGCTTACTCGGTATATACATACGAAAGGGACAACGTCCGCGAAATCCAACCAGCTGTTCGTCAATAGTCAAGTAAGAAGAAGGTGTGTAGGAGTCTCTACATATCGCAATAAAAATATCCCATATTTCACGGATCGGTGCGAACGAATCCACATTTCTTCTTTCCGATCTGATTTCTTTGTCATCAAACCTAAGACAATTTATTAGGAACGAAAAGCGCTCACCACTCATACAGGCTTTATAAAATGTTCCTGATAATTTGGTGTTAAACATATATTTTGCAGACAAATGATTATCTTTGTTCGCTGCCGCCCTTATCAAAATTGCAAAAAGGGCCTTTATCTCGTTTTTTGTCGTTTGCGATACATTGGCATTGCTTTTATATTTTTGTGCTTGTCTAAGAATTTCGGCATTTGTATGCAAAAGTATGGTATGTAGTATTTCATTAGAAAAAAAGTGTAAGAAAAATTCATCTAAAGTTGAACACTTTTTAGCATCCCCTTTAGGACCTGGTACAAAATGAATAATATTTCTTGCTTTGGTTTTTCCACGCTTGGAAGGTAATACCGTTGACCATTTATAACCATTTTTTCCTTTCAAACTGGTGTTGTTGGGCTTTATTATATAGCTAGATAAAAAAGGGCTATTTGCTATATTCCTCTCTGATTTATCACTTTCAGCAGGTAGGCAGTAGTCAGGGAGACTGGACTGATCCTCGTTGGTATGAAATTCCTCTTCAATGTGATCGCCATTTTTTTCTACTAAATGTTTTTCTTCGGCAGTTGAAGAATCTTCGAATTGATTGGACTGATTGACGTTGGGTGGGGGCTGTGGTAAAAACATATCGTCATCACATTCATCATCTGAACTTTCCGCTTCGAATTCTACATGGTCCTCTTCCCAATCACTTCCACTGTCTTCAAAAGGATCGGGTTCTGAGTCTTCATCAGCCATTATACGCTGAATTTCGGCCTCTATTTCCTTTTGTGTTAAGGGTTTACGCGCCATCTTAACAAAAAAACAATTATCTAAGTATCAAAATATCAAAAATGTGCCTTACCTCTCAAAAAGATAACAACTAGCCCAATTTATCGACGCACTAGTCACAATAATTATTACAATAAAAACTAACGTAAACACTGGACTTTCGTTAAATTTACGACGAGCCCGCGAAATATGTCACTTAGCGGTAAAAAATGCGACAACCGAATGCACCATTGGCTAGCTGTGGACTAATTAGGAAAATAGCTAGAGACACGCGGCGATGCATAGCCCGGAAGTATTCGAACTTTAACGACTTTAAGCTCGCGTCGTAAATTTTACGAATGTCCAGTATTCTAGGGTTAAATCGTGATTGTTAGAAGTCAGTGGGATTTTGTGGTGCAGTGCCGAAATAAAAGTGCATTGTGAATATTTGCTTCTGTTCTGGTGAGTTAATCACTGAGTATCTTATGCTTGACCGTTATTGCATGTGTAGATATTATTTTTGGAAAGTAATTGCTGTTGATTATAAAAATAAACAAATGCATTGATTATATTGTGAACATGGCCATGGAAATAATATTAGCATCATTTTTGGATAAAAGTGAATTCATGCAAAGCAATGAGCAATGTTAGGTAGGGACGCTGCCAGTTTTGATTGAGTGAGTTGAGTTATCGCGGGTTGTCCATTCCAACGCTGGACCTGGATGACCGACCACCACCAAGTCAATCCAAGGAGGGACGCGACATCTCCAACGCCGATGCCATGAATGTTGATGACCTGCTTGATATTCCTCACGTTTTTGTAGGAGACCTTCGGGTGCTCTGATTGGGGCAGTGAGCTGTCGGTGGTTTTACTACTGACAGTTAGTTCATAAAGTAGATAGGGAGACTACCAGTTTTTAAGTCTAGCAGCTAGCATTTTGATGTGTGACCTTCGGGAATAGCGCATTTGGGGTAGTCCAACTGTTGGGCCTTGTGCTTACAGTTAGTTAGCTTATATATTTTGGATTAAGATCAAGTAAAGTCAAAAGTACAAATATATCAACAATGTCAATGCAATTGTTCTTTATTATCTTATTGCCATCCAAAATGTCTTGCAAGGATGCTCATATTGGCTTTGTTTACGTAGGTTATCTCTGACAGAAGACCAGTCCTGACAAATACAAACGCACACGCATAAAAAGTGAATGATTTATTATTAGATACTATTAGTTTTTGTTCAATTAACATTTAAATTACCGCAAGGAACCGGCTAATCCTTACATGTAGTATCAACTTGTTCTCTGAAAAGGCCTATAACTTGTCAGGGGTGCAAATTAGTATAAGGGTAAGTTTCATCGAAGCACCATTTTTCGTTTCTCTTACATGCACCTACTCTGTGTCGGTTCGTATGCAAAACACCCTGTATGTTGTTCTTGTGATATGAATTATCTTGAGAAAATGAATGCTTTTCTAAAACATCATAGTTTTCTTGGAGCAACAAATTTTGGCGTAATTAATAAATTGGAAACCGTAATACCGGTTTACGCTTGGGGGGGGGGGGTCCAGGTTAATATTAAAATAGACCCCCAATTCATTTTTAAATTTCTTCTAAACGGCTAGACCAACAAAATTAAAAAAGATGTGACAACAAATTGGATCATAATTAGCACAAAATTCTCATATGGATCCAAACTTTTTTTGATTTCGCAATTACAAATTAATTAATTATGTTAGCCATTGAGTTAACTAAAAAGTAATTAAAAACGCAAGTAAATTCGATGAAGTACCTCATGTACATTCCTTGTTTTTGTGTCTTGTCTTGTCTGAAAAACCTTGTCTTGCCAATGTTGCAAATGTAGCAATCAGAGGTACCTATTTAACGCGATTTTTATTTTTGACCATTTTTGTATAATATGAAAATCGACGACAAAGTCGCGGTGCTAATAGTGGATAATACCATTTATTTATTTATTTATCCTGCCCCTGAAACGACTTGTTTCTATTTCCATATTAAAAGGTTTATTGTTTTATGGGTTCCGAAAATTATTATCATTTTGTCGAATGAGATTGGTCAGTGTTGTCATCACTGTTCAAATGCGGTTTCCACGTTTTTAGCGGTTTTGTTTCGGCAGGCGCCTCGATCAAAAAACCTATAGGTATGTGGTATGTAGGTACGCCTCATGCGGAAAAAGTCACTTTTCCTAACTTATTGAACAAATAATAACTATGGCGCTTCTATTTAGTGGAAATAAATTATAATAATATGGTTTCTTAGCTTTTCTCAGCATTAGTAGGAATTCGTTGAATTTACTTTGGGTACCTCAGGAACTATTGCGCACCTTTTTCGCAAATGATTACATAAGCATATAGCTACTCAAGATGATTATGTACATATTTTAACGCTGGCGATCTAGAACGGGCTGAGGTACATAATAATTCATCTACCTTGGGCCTTGAGTGTACAGTGTTATATTTCGAGGTCACAATATAGACCGGGAGCTCGTGGCAAAAAAAATGGAACATTTTTTTACGGTCGCCGTTAATATGCATTTAAAAATTGGCGTTATTTAGCAAAAAGCTTCTAACACCAATTTTTTACGTCTGCTTCTTGAGTAATCAAAGAAGATATACAAAAAATATTATATTTAATACTGTTAACATACTAATTCGCATACTTTGTACTGTAGGCAGACGCGGTTCAATTTTTAAAATAAAAAAAATGCAATTTTTTTAGTCTGTCCCTTTTCCTTTCAATATTTAGTTATTGAGTAGACAAAATATCCAATGGCAGACGATTTGTGAAGGTACAAGTGCCATTACTCTATAAGAAATACTATTTTTACCCACTATTTTTACCCAGAAAATAACCCTACCTACTATAAATTAATCATATTTTTCATTGGTGTGAAGTTAGTGAATAATGTTTCAGCTACGAGTTTTAACATGTGCATAAATTGGCAACATTGCCGGAAATGGATAACATATTTTGTTATGGAATTGTCTATTAAAATCCACAGATTACTTTAAAACATATAATTCCAATAATAGGTTTAATAATAAGGTCAACCGTACAGTTTAGCATCTATTATCTGAACGCCCGAATAGTCGCCTACAGTTCGTGTCACACTGTCAGTGATGGCAATGCTTTGGCATCTATCCTTTCCGGGATACTTTTGCCGGTTGTTATGTTTTATTTCATTTCTTTGTTCTTGACTTTCCGTTTATTTGTGTAATTGTCTACGACCTATGGTTGGGATGATGTGGGAATTTTGCGGGTGTTAGTTTTCTAATTAACTCTAAACAAAGTTATATTGCAAGTCTTCAATATCCTTGACTGTGGATGACATCATCGGCCTTCCGCCGTAGCGGCTGTTATGGGTTTCGGTGGCCCGCAAAGGAATGATAACGTAACAATCTCAAATATATATAAACATTCATAATAATTTAGTTCAGTAAGGACAATCTAGGGTTGATATAGTGAATTTTTACTTCAGAAAACCCTACGGTGGCGTTACCATTTGTTAAGGAATAAAATTAACTGACTAAAACAAACACTAAATTAATCGTCTGCGAAAAATTTGGAAGTTATATCTCAACCAAGCATATTATACTAATGTCATTTCTCTCGAAATGTCCGATTTTATATTACCGGTTTTTCGTATTATTTACGTATTATTTTAACATTTTTTTGTTAACTAAAAATGTTCTAACGCATGTTTGAACATTTTACACGTAACGAGGATTTTCTAATATATGTATCTATAGCTTACGGCTGTATGTTTGTCTTCTATCAACGGAAGACTGTTAAAAATTCTTCCTTTTTTTCTGTCACGAGCTCCCCGTCTAATACGAGTAGAACCGATAGCACGGCGTAAACCGTTGCCAAAGGCTATAGATATGTTGCGTTTTGCTGCTGATTTTGAAAATTCGTACACGTGCATTCAAATAACTCACACATATTACGCGAAAAGTTATAATACTGAAATGATACGCCGCTAAAAATTACGAAATACACGTCCATTTTTTAGAGCTTGTTCTCGAGGATAGCGACATGGAAATGAAACCTATTGGCCAAGCCGCAGGGCAGGCAATTGATGGCAACAAGGACCAAATTACTAACAGTTTTTTGTATAAATTGGTAGTTCAGGAGCCAAACTTTCTTTGTTAAATTACACGTAAAATTGCAACTATATAGGTAGTATAGGAACTACATTATTGAGGTGCAGCTTTTAGAATTGATTTTATATTCAATAGCTATTATTGGAAATGGCAACAAAGGCGAAAGATTTCTACGATATGGGGCAGAGTATGTTACCATACATGAAATCTCAGGGGAATATGTTTTGGTATTTAACCTAAATGTCAGACATGAAATCCCCTGTTATTCCCCCAAGTAAATATTTTTCCCCAAAATAAATCTCCAGGAAAAATAACTCCAAAGAAAATAAAATCCCCTGCTTTTTGGGGAAAATCCCCTAATCTGGCAACCCTGCCCAGATCGTTGATTTAAGACTGTTTGGGTTCTATTATTGCTCAAGTAGGATACTACTTCGGTTGGGGATTACCACGGACACCAACAGATAAGATCTTTCCTAGCAACAAATTGTGGTCGCCTTAGTCGAACGCGTGCGGTAAAAATATAAAGCGATAATATTTACCTTTTCATTATTTAGTGACTCGTATACAAAATCTGCACATTGGCTATTGTAGTAGACTTTTATCTACCAAAACTATGTTGGAATATATTTAGAATATTATAGGTCTCCAAAACTTAATTCGCATATTAATTAAGATGTATTCAGGGCGCTGTTGCTTGATACATGGTCATACATGCTTGATCAAAAATTGTTCTATTTAAAATAAGAATTTGGCCCTATATTTTAATATATTTGATAAAACTTGTATCTAAAATAGTAAATACGATTTAATAATAATAATTTATGGGAATATATAAATTGAAGTAAGTTTTGTCGAAGTAACTTAAACCGTTGATTGAAGGATTCGTATCCTTCAATCCTTCAATCAAAGCTTAAACGTTTTCATACGATAACAAAAATGTATGCTATGGTATGAAAATGTATGAGTAATACTTTATATATTAAAATAATTATTACTATTAAATGGTATTTCCTATTTTCGATATGTTTTATTAAATATATTTAAATGTAGGTCAAAATTCTTATTTAAAATAGTACACATCTTAATCCTGCAGGCATAACCACCATACCACAATTATTATTGTTCTAAAAAACTTATTTAACATAAAACTAGTGCAATTATGCAAAATATGTTATTTACAATTTAAAATAATTAAATATAGATTTTCAAATAACAAAATATTGGACAGCTTCGTACATTCGTCGTAAGATTTTTCTTTCTTCTCCAGGAATAAAAGATATGTCTGAGAAATGGCATTAGCAAATACTTTTGATAAACATCAATCAAGTCAATATTTGCAATTGCTCCACCAATGATAGATATCCTTTTTCGTATTATCATTTCTTCCGTTATAGGATGTGGGAGATGTAACCGCTCTTGACTCAATATTCTCGGATTACTTAATATTCTCGGAAATACTTCAGGAATACGTGTACAAATTTCGAGTTAGTGGTTGACCCCTCGATTGGACTATAAAAGTTATAAGAGCTGCAATTAATATCAGATCATTCAAGTCTTTCATCTATCAATCTTACGTGACACAAAAATACGTGACAGCTTAGATGTCGAGACAACAATAATAATCGTAATCACGTATCTGTATTAGTCTATAAATAAACCGTTTCACTCCAAAAAAAATCAAATGCGGGTTCGATATATATCTAATATACAGGGTGGACTTGAAAGACATGACAATATTTGACCCGCTGCGCGCTGGTTACTTTAAGGTTAAGCAAGTGATATGATGTTTAACTTAAAAATAAATCTACTTTTGCAAGACACTGTGGCTTCCTCAAAGGGGCTGGTTTACTTTCAGTTCTACTCATAAGACAGTAGTAAAGAGGTGAGAATTTTCAAAGGGTTAGAGTAACAGAGGATACGTCGTATATACCTGTCTTATATGCAACATTTGTATTTGTGATAATGTTTTTTCGTAGTATCTTTAACCAATCGGAACATCCAGTTTGGTTAAGTTAGAAAAAGGAAGGTTAAAACACCTTACAAATAAATTAAAATGTTAAATAATATTATAAATAATATGATAAAAAATATTAATATTTAGATATATAAGAAAATATTATTCCTGTTCTTCGGCCCACGTTGATATCGTAGTTTAGCAATATTATTAGTTTCATAAAAACTGACTTTTTTTTGCAAATTTTTTAATTTATTTACAAGGTGTTCTAACCCAACCGTCCGATTCGTCGGTCGACGTTAATATCTTCGTTTTGCGACATAATCAATGCAATGAAACTGATTGCTGGCAGTAAATAATCAGCCCGAATTGTTAATATTTTTAACATTTCAATTTGTTCATTGTTTCTAAGGTGTTTTAACCGTCCTATTCGTCGGTCCACATTCACACCGTCGTTTTGCAACATTATCAATCCAATGATGCTGATGGCCGACTGTAAACAATCAGTCCGATTTGTTGCACGATGCGCGTGCCACTGAGCACCGCATTCCATTAGCTTGCATATCAAACGAAAGCACTATAGTTATAGTATTACTACTGATAATCTCTGTTCAAATGCAACTTTTTGCAGAGATTTTCCCCGCTGGTCATTGCAGGTGGAATACATTTTTCTTCTGCACGGAAGCATAATTTGCAGAGGAATTTGAAGTGGAATTTGCAACGTTTACATTTGGCAGGCGTTCTTCCAGGTCGTCTGTAACTTTTGCAGTTTGGAGATTTTCTCCATTTGTTTAGGTGCGGAATATTTTTTAAAACAACATTTCATAGTACTTATATTCCTCTGTATATAGATACAAGCTACCTACACTCTACAGGTCAGACTAAATTCCAAAAATTAATTAACTATATAACTGGTAATATATCGATATAAGTAGTAATTGATAGCGTAGATTTTATCGACGTACGTGGAATGATATTGCAAATTAATAATGAGATAAATTATCTGAAAGGTTTATATATTTATAGTACGACCTACACTGAATGGATCTAATATTTTTAGATATGATTATTGTCAAGTTTGAAGTATCATAATCTACTTATATAATAGCGTTTTCCATCGCTAAAACCAGAGCCCATGTGTGGAAAATCCATGGCATGATAAACACCATCTTTGAAAGAAAGCCGTAGCAGGTATTCCATTGATGTGTCATAAATAATAAGGGGCATAAAGGCACACAGCTACAACGTAGGTGCTCCATTGTATATCTGACATATGAATTGTAGTTAGTAAGTGTATCAATATCGTTTAAATGAACGTTTAATAAAAAATCTAATTTTTTTTATTTAATTGAAAAATTATGCGTCAAATCAAAGAAAATTTTCTTGTCAAAAAAAAAGGGAGCGATTGTCGAGTCCGATACATATCACTCTAGCGCGGTACTGTTTTGTTATTGCACAACACCTAATTTTCAATTGCCATTGCTCACAATTGCCTAAAATAGATAGTCTATAATTTGTCCGACAAATTTTCAGCCTCGTTTTTTCAGTCCGACGCATCAAGCGCAAGAAAATCCCTGTGTAACGGGACTAAGGTTGTTAAATTCCGTTAGGGCTAATGGGACTAACAAACATTTAAAAAAAATTTTTGGCATCCCACCACCTTATTTTTCAACCTACAAAAAAATGGAAAAAACATCAGTCTCAGGATTATAATGCGTAACTTTGAATACCACTTAATTGACCGAAATACGGAGAAAAACCTAATTTTATATTCGGCCATGGCTGTTGCGCCCCCCTAGTGGCAATTTTTTTAGAACCTCGAAAATATTTTCTAGCGATTTTTCAGGGTCAGATAATTTTTTTCCTAAACTTGCGATGCGATGATTGATTGCTGTGATAAGGCCGGCCTCGATTCTTAGTTGCCCATCCTGTACAATGTACAACGGATTAAAGATACGTATACCTTTACCTTTAGACATTAATTTGTGTACCAATTTACATATCACTACATGTATGTACGAAAGACGGCATATTCATTAATGTTGTAATTGTACCCTTATCAATTTGCATATAGCTTGCGAACGGTCGAACCTTGACCAAAATAAAATAGAAAAGTCATGACGATGATTAATATGATTCAAGTATTCAAGTTCAGGGCAACATTACATATTATACATACCGTGCCGGTGGTGGGTGGTAATATGTACATAAGTTATGACTTTTTCTTTTAAATTTTATACAATACCGAGGACGTATATGGAAATACAGTTCAATTCCAGTCCGATTTACTAATAGGAGCAAGGCGTTGATGAAAGCACGAGCACGTGGGTGTAAAGCTGGTCGATATTCAATGCGTAATCTGGCGCCGGGAAAATATGGTACATAAAGGGGAACTGCCATCACAAAATGTATATATTGTCATTTTCTCTCGTCCATTTGGTACCATCATGTCACGAGTCCGGACAGGCATGATGTTAGTATTATCCATATTGGTGTTATCAGTAGCATTTTTCAGCCATGTCATGCTTTACCAGACTATCATAAGTTAAAAGGTGGCGTAATTCCTAATAATGCTGGTCTGTATCATGGAATAGTCGAGGTATTTAAAAAATGTATATTTAAAAATATTATGGTAGGTATACGAAATCGAATAAGTAGTACATCATGATAACGTTTTATCGCAAACACAATGATTAGAAAGGATCGCTTCCAGAAATTTTTAAAATACCTCACTCGTAAAATACAAAATTACTAAAAACCTTTTTTTGCTTGTGGTAAGATTGTCTTTTTTTGGGAAAAACCCACTAAAATCCCAGATAGATACACTTTTTTAGAGATTGAATCGAAGGTAAAATTTCATATACCTATATTTTTAAAAATAAAACAAAGGACTCGCAGCAAACACGTAAAAACGGATTCGGTGAAATTCCCTAAAACTTTTTGGATTGTAGATCTGTCCCACTAAGTCCCACATAGCTGCAGCCCTACAATATTTTCTAAAAAATACTTTATAGGTCGAATCAAGAATAATAAAAAAAATTATAATCGGGGATAAACTTTTACTAAATATTGCTTTAATACCTACATAACCTACAGGATGTACAAGAAAATATTTTTTTTTAGAAAAGATTATAAAGTAAGAGTAAGATTATAAAAAGAAATCTATAACTGCGTTCTCAATAGGTACATTTTGAACTTAGATAAAGTTTGCTCGAAATACCCATACAGCAATTAAATAGTCAGCATGGTTTTATGAAACATCGGTCAACAGTTACTAATTTGACTACACCACGGAGTTTAGTGAAAAACTAGACGAACAGAGCCAGGTTGATATAATTTATACAGACCTTTCACGACCCTTTAAGACATATTAGAATTGGTATAATTAAAAATTAAGAAATTTAATTTCGTATGAACTTTTAAGTTAATTCGTCATGATAATTTATATCTCTTTTATTAACTCTTTTCTTCTTTTCGATAACTTCTTAGTTACTATAATAGTAACTAATAATAGTAGTAGTTACTATTACTTATTACTATTATTTAAGTCTTACCTCAGCCTGTCGATTTTAGTATGTCCAATATCGTGATTTTCAGTCTACGTAACCACTGTCAGGATGACTTCAAGGATCCATTCCATGGCCACTTTTTTCATAATATTCATAGGTACTGTCTACTACCTACTACTAATATATATAAATATAAATATAAAATATAAATTTCACAATTTAGGTAGGTATTCTCCATCAATAATATATTCTAAGGCAATTAACTAATTGCAGGGTCTTTTCATAATCTGAACGATTTCGTAATTTCCAAATGATTCACAACATTGCAAATTGTCACAAACAGATTTTGGTAAACTATAGGTGTCATTTTTCGATTTTAAAATTTTCCACCATTTAACGGCTGTACAATTTTCAATTACAATTAATAAGGGTAAAAAGTTATTGTGCAATGCAATGCAAAATGTAATTTTGCATATGACTGCACTTTCACTACTCATCCAAAAGGCATGCTGTATGAAATAGGAGAAAATATACTGTCATCATCTCCCGTTCTAATTGTTGTAATAATTAAAAATATTTCAATTAAACAGTTTAAACACATCAATTTGTTTGGAATGTTAAATTTAGTTTAATTTGGTAGACGATAGATTCCAGCGCTATTTTATTTATTATTCCTGATAGTACCTATTATTTAATTTTGATCTTATGAATATATTTATTTAATTTTTCATTTTCTATTTGGTTCGCGACTTCATCCGCACGAATTTAACGCGCGTTCTGAGCTCGCACGACAGGCAGTCTTTGTGATATTTAGTCGTTTTAGGAGGCGCGCCTTTCCGTACAGCGACCGAACGGGAGATTTACGTTAGTAATTAATTATTTATTAGTGTTTATATTGGATTATATGCATACTTTCCTATTTGAATCGGATTCTGTTCACAATTTCGTGGATTTTAATTTTTTTTCGGTATTTTTTTTAAATAAACGAAGCCTAAGTTACTCCCTATAACATCAGCTATCTGCCAGTGGAAGTCTCGACAAAATCGGTCCAGCCATTTCGGAGATTAGCCGGAACAAACACACAAAAAATTTACCGTACCGTATGTACTTTTATATACATTTAGTAAGAAGCTGTTATTTTGATATTACAAACAAAGCCTTCAACATCATTTATTTGTATAGATTACAATTATAGGGGTTTATAACAATTTGAGTATAAAATGATAAACTTTGTAACTGTGTCACTGTTGATAGTTCGAACGAGAGTCCTTTTCCCCAGTTCCATGTGCTTCGTCGTTCCTCACCGTGTTGATATCTCGTACGTGCCCATTACGTAAATACCAACGGGGCACCCATTGGGACAGAAAATGAAATATTTCCAATAAGTATATTTGATATGGAATCGAATTTCATATCATGCAAGAATATTTATTTTATTTGGTAAAAACTAAATCGCCACTTTTCTTCGAAAACCAAATATTTTAATTCCATTGTCTTCCATTGTATATTGTTATCGAATTTTAAACAACTTACAAAATGTCCGTCCGTCCGCCAGTTTGTCCACATTTGCGCCCCAAATCAAGCAAAACATTCTCAAGAATAACAAATCTTAACAGATTTAAAACATTTATTTTTAGGAAAATATGGCCATGCGGCATAATTTACAGGAATTTCTTCACACACACACACACACACACACACACACACACACTTCACTTCACACACGTGAGGAAGGCATTAAGCCTTCCTCACGTGTGTCGGCTAAAAGAGTGTTTACAATACTGTTACGGGATTGTCAGCACCGATCTTGCACGATGTACCGAAAATTCCCCGGATCTAGGGAAAATCTGCACAATCTGGCAACACCCCCCACCCGACGATGTGGCAACATAGCATCGGACATGCTATCGGACATGCTGTCCCTGGGAGTGCCAGGGACAGCAACATGTGGCCGTCCCTGGGAGAGCCAGGGACAGCCACGCAGGCGCGAATGCTCACTCACTCACTCTTCTAGGTTCTAGGCCTTCAAATAACGAAGATATGCCTCCTGGCCCTATCAAGTATCTAGAGATACTTGCGGCATGAGAACATTCGAATCGTCCCTATAGATATCAAAAGAACACTTCGATATGCATGTATACAATCTGGAATGGGAGGGAATAATCGGGAACGTGTACGATTTGTCCTAGAGGGTTGAAAGAAGTCTCAACCCTCTAGGACAAATCGTACACGTTCCCGATTATTCCCTCCCATTCCAGATTGTATACCCCCTGGGGGGTTCAGTGCACCCTGGTACCCCAGATGCAATGTTGCCATATCGTCGGGTGCGGTCAGATTATTTAGATTTTCCCTGGATCTATGGAATTTTCAGTATATCGTGCACAACCGGTGCCTTCCGAAGGAAAACTTACGTACAATCGCTAACATCAGAGCTGATAAAAGAGTTTTGAGAGAATTGACGTTTTGTGGTGGTAACATGTAATTTATCGAAATATTCAGGCAATTTGTAAATAAAATAAGAAACTGGTTGTCCAACATTTGATTTAATAAGTATATCTGGTATCATAATAGATATTTATGATACAAGTGTGAGAAACACGACATGTTTAACGTACGTTTCATATGCGTGCCTTAAATATGACGCTTGCGGATCGAGCGAAGCGAGTTCTCCATTTCATATAAAAGTACTGAAACGGCACCCCCCCCCACTCTACTTACTCTTTCTTATTTTTATACTTCTCGCTTGCTTTACTTGTCCATCAAATGACTACATATCCACATACATACATACATACGTACCTACCTACATGCATACATGCAGACATGCACATGCACACATGCGCACATATATACACATATATACACACATCCGACAAAGCAAGAAAACAAGCAAGTTGGCCTTTTACGTGATCGTCTAGTTGTATTTGGTTAGGACCCAATTTTACGTTATGATTGTAGTTTTGTTTATACCCTGATTCTTTTAAAGTTTGGTATTACTTGTCCCTATTCGGATCTGATTTAAGTTACCTCAATTTATAACATAAAAGAACACTTGGAAAACCCTGATAGCTGTGACACTCTGGCTTAATGACACTGTGTTTAGATCTTTATATAGCACTGTAATACAGGTGTAAGACTATACTTTGTTAGGAACACAACATGATTGGTTACTTAATTTCGAACGTAAACTCAATAAAATACGGAAACTGTTTTAGGACATTTATTCTGACCATAGTCATATTTGCAAATGAGGGAAACAGACGTGTAGATACCTTAGTACCATTTACTTCTAGATAATGAATCGTACAAACAAACAATGACGCAATGTCATTGTTTATGGCAATCGCCATTTTGATATTAGCGTAGGCAATCAACAAAATTATGTGATTGGGACCACGCAGGAGTTACCGAAGTCCAGTATAGGTAAAACTTCACGGTGCCCAGGGAATTTTCCCTGTATAATGTTGAGTACCCTAGTTAATACAGAACTTGTATTATTGTCTCACAACCTTTGAACCTCTGAAGATTTCCCCAGGGACAATCGTCTCTTCTGGGCGCACCAATCGGTGCAGGGCTCGCAGGGGCATAACTGGATGCCAGTACCCTCTATAGATTTGAGTGGTCGGTTCGCCGGCTTGCTAGACAATACACAAGGTGTGCATCGGACATCGGTACCTACTGAGTATAATGAACCAAAAGACACTCGTCAAATCTTATCCTATATAAACACTACACAAGTAAAATTTCACATATGCCTGGGGAAAAACCTCCCTGTATATTCTGAGATCCTGGCCAATACAAAACCTGTGCGATTAGTTCCGTGAACCTTACGATCCAAAACGCTCCCCATCTGCGGGGCGTCGATGACCGTTAAGTGGGAAAGATTCACGAATAATAAAACAACCACTGGTGTGCATGGCCATCGGTAAATATCGAAACATATGAAGCAAAGAGGCACGTGTCAAATCTTATCCGGTGCAACTTAGGGAGGTCCAGATGCTACCGCAAATGCCGACAACCACTTGAAGCAGGTAGTGATTGCGGTTACCGACTCTTACAGCAGGACAAAAGGACAGCGGATGACAATTACGTTAAGTGTGAAACAATACGTTTGTTTTGTACAACTCATTACCCAAATCAATTAAAGTATTAGAATGATTTATGCACATTGATTCCCTCGGACATGATAAAATGCTAATAAGAAGAATTTATATTACATAATGAACCTTAATCATACTAAGCTTCAAGTAACACAGAAAAACCAGGGGTTATACCGTAGACGGAGATATAGAGTCGTGGATTTACGAATGAATTACGAATATTTAACTGCCAAGTTCCACATCAATGATTTAGGACGTTAGATTGAAATAGAAGACAACGATGTAGGACATGGCAGCAGGGGTAGACCCTAGGTGACATTACCTAGTGCTGGGAATAGCGAGAGATTCGCATCCCTGACTTCCCCGGGTTCGAGAATATCGCTGTGGGTCGGGAACGTGTCCATGGCTGGTACGGATAACTTGGATCCACGGGTGGAAATCACTCGCTTCTTGTAGACAAAGGGTGCGTTGCGAACAGGCGTATACAGCTAGACCGGGCCTGGGGCAGCCCTGGGATACTCAACGTCTGCTAGACAGCACATCCGCAGAACACTGGACCTGGAGCGGTCCCGACGTAATGCGAAATTGGACAATTGTGAATAATTCTGCCAGACTGGACGGTCCTGGATGAGACACGGAACGTCAGCTTAAATATTCAACAACTCTCCTTTTTGTGTACAAGGGTACGCTGCTAACAGTCGTCTACAGCTAGACCGGGCCTGGGGCAGCCCTGGAATACTTAACGTCTGCTGGACAGCACTTCCGCAGAACACTGGACCTGGAGCGGCCCCGACGTAATGCAGAATTGGACAGTTGTGAACAGTTCTGCCAAACTAGACGGACCTGGGGGTCACAGAATGCTTAGCGGATGTTCTCCAACTCTCCTTTTTGAGTACAAGGGTACGCTGCTAACAGTCGTCTACAGCTAGACCGGGCCTGGGGCAGCCCTGGAATACTTAACGTCTGCTGGACAGCACTTCCGCAGAACACTGGACCTGGAGCGGCCCCGACGTAATGCAGAATTGGACAGTTGTGAACAGTTCTGCCAAACTAGACGGACCTGGTGGTCACAGAATGCTTAGCGGATGCTCTCCAACTCTCCTCGATTGAAGCTCGCGTTCACCCTTTTATACGAAATTTGTCGTGACGTAAACCTACCGACGCGGGCCGTTTCCCATGGGAACCCTCACAATTTGTTTATTTTATACATTCCGATTTCCAAAGCTACGCTAGTTTGTTTAGAATAACACCATTAAGATAAGGCGACCGTCGCATGGACACTGTGTTAGAAAATCCTTTACCTATGTTACAGTAAAGGCATCGAAGGGATGAACACGTGAACACAGGCCATGTGGTTGCTGGGCTCGAAGGATACTCTCGTTTGTTTATATTAACATACTTAAGATAAGGTGAATGTCTAACGAAACTGCGTTAAAACTTTGCTAAAACAGCCATGAAATAAATAGAATATTCGTAGACTATAATTTTACGTATTTTAATAAATCTGGATATTTGTTGTGAAAATAGAAAGAGGACTGGACTAAAATGACGTAGATAATTTAGTTTAACCTAAAATTATGGTAAACCCAAAAATGAGTAGAAGTAAATTAGGAAATTTTCTCACAAACGCACGGCCTAGATACGGGGCGTTTCAGTACCTTGCTTTTGAAAACATGCTTTTCACACGTGTATCATACCATATTTTTTTCTCGTTCATATATTAAAAGAATTAAATAAAATTTTTGACATATTTATATTGATAGTTTTTTTTCAGATGACATCGTCGTCAGAATTTTTGTATTGTTAAAATTACTTTTCGCGCTATAATTTACTTTTCGCACTTGTTCGCAAAAGTTTCACTTTTCACACTCATACGCTTACGAAAAGTATCACTTTTAATGCATGGATGAGAAAAATATCTATTAAGTTAGTATAAATTAAATAAAACTTATTTCTTCGAGCGATTTAAACTCGACTAAAATGCAAAATTATCTATGATGATGATTCGTATTATTTATTGAAGCATGACAGGGGACCCGCATAACTAACAGTACGGAACATTATTGATGGATGTCATTGTGTTAAGTGAGGTTTATGACATTTTCTGTAATACCAAATAAAAATAGCACGAGCTCATGAACTTTAAATTGTTTACATGCATAGCAGATTGGCTTAATTGGCACCACAAGTATTTATGTAACCGACTCATTTAGTATGAATTTAGATGATAAACTGTAAATGTTTTAATCTACCAGTGATTTATTTGGTGACACATGAAAATAAGCCTGCAGTATAATTTATTTATGAGGGTTTTTTTTCTTCGGTCCCATTGGCTAATGTTTTAGCATTGGACCTAAAATTCTCCCAAAATTTCACCTGTGAACGGCGCAACCGAGTTTGTTTCCCATTTAATTAATATGGGAAAAGCGACGTTTTTACTCAAACATGAATAGCTGGTAGAAGTTTTTTTTAATAATAATTTCTGATGGCAGCATTTTATAGAGAATTAAATTTCCTACAAAAAAGTCCTTAATACTAAATCCGCGAATTCATTATTTTCAAAGATACGCTGGTTTAAACAACATTCTCTTAAAAATCGGATATCATTCAATTAATTTTAAGGAAAGTTATATATCTAAAATTTTTTGGACTGTCCCATTGATATTATTTGATGTTGTACTAATTTATGATGTTGATATTTAAATTTTCTGGTTCGGAAAGGATAAAGTGGAAGGTGACTGATTTTTTTAAAAACATTTCTACCAGCTATTCATGTTTGAGAAAAACCGTCGATTTTCCCATGTTAATTAAATGAGAAGCAAACTCGGTTTGCGCCGTTCACAGGTGCCTAGGAAACTAAAATTTTGGGAGAAATTATTTTAGGTCCAATGCTAAATCATTAGCCAATGGGACCGAAAATAAAATAAATAAACCCAAATTTATACGTATCAAGTCAAGTGTGTCAACAATTTCTATGAAACCTAATATTTTTTCTAAAGTAAAGCAACAAATATTATACCATTTTAAATACTACACTAAATGATATATTTTTTTAATTAATTCCAGGCTAGCTTGCTATTTTTTTTCAGTATGAAGTTTAAGTTACACTTGAACCGAGAAAAAAAATTTCTTTCGCAAGTGTATGGTATTAATTCTATTGTGAACTAATCGCAGTGGGTTGCGTAACAAAAATTAAAATAAAAATGGAATATTGTAGCTGTGACACTCGAAGAACTGATCTAAGGTGACAATTATCACCAAATTCATAAAAGAGCCAATATCTCAAAAACTAACATTTTTAATATTCTGGTCAGTCATGGCTGGCCTATCAAGGGATGGCGTTGAGTTGTGGACACCCTGTATATTTCTATAAGAAATATACTCTCTAAGACATGATTGTGACCTCTGTGTTTCTCCGGGGTTTTCGATTCCCGCAACTGCATATAAAATATTGCTCAATGTTTGAATTTCATTGCGAAAATAGAATGTGCGTTTTTTTAAGTGCGTTCGTCAATAGCTCTTTTTTCTTTATTGGTAGCGATTTTGGGGAATTCAGTCCCATTCACTTGTTTTTTCTTTGAAAATTAGAAAACGGACTTTCCATTCTTTATCTTGGAATTTTCTCATTGTTTCAACATTGCCGTCACAACTATTCTGAGGTTTTAGGTGTTCAGGCCGCGATATACGTTTTAGGACATTTCGTTTTCCATTGGAGATATTTCCTTGGAAATGCCAATATTGGAAATCTCCGAAGGCGTGCTAGAAATATTGCAAAATACTGAGTTAAAATGGATTCATGTGTACCTACTTTTATTCAAAAGAAGCATCATAAAAGTAGGTCATATCACTCAAAACAAATCAAAAGGTGCAGGCTGAATAAGCGTAAATTAAGGTAGCAGCAGGTATATACACATAATAATCTACAACATTAATGCATGTGTAGTAGATATCAAGGGTACAAGGTACAAACTCAATGAATCATTCGTTTCAGGGTAGACAATGACAGCACAGCTAATAAATTGCATTACGTATCGCAACGAAAATTTACTTAAAAAAATCGAAGTGGTAGGTAGCAGATAAATTGACGAGTCACAGACATTAAATGATAACAATCATGAAGACATGCCTCTCTAGATTTATGATTCCCAAATTTTAATAAATTTGACTTATATACCTACATATTTTATTTACCACTAGCTGTTACCCACGACTTCGTCCGCGATAATATCACGCGCGTTCTGAGGCCGCGCGATAGGCAGCCTTTGTGATATTAAGGCGTTGGAGGGGGAAGCAGTGGGAGATGCCTTTCGGTACAGTGACGGCGGCGGCGGGCGCGGTACTGAACACTGCTACTTTAGTTATTTTATTTTTACTCGAAGATAGAAGCTTATTACTCGAAGCAAGTAGAAATACTCAGGAGATTCACGTTAATAATTAATTGAATGTATACTTCTCTATTTGAATTGGATTTTGTTCACAATTTCATGGATTTTAATTTTTTGGGCGGAAAAAGAATTAGGACTTTTTATAAAATAAAGGTAGCCTAAGGTACTCCTTATAACTTATAACATCAGCTATCTTCCAGTGAAAGTCCCTTCAAAATCGGTCCAGTTGTTTCGGAGATCTGATTTTGTTCACAATTGCATGGATTTTATATTTTTTCGCGCGGAACCCTAATTATTTTTCTAAAATAAAAGAAGCCTAAATTACTCCTTATAACATCAACTATCTGCCAGTAAAAGTCCTGTCAAAATCGGTTCAGCGGTTTCGGAGATTAGCAAGAACAAACGAACAAACATACAGACAAAAAAATTAAAAAATATTTTTTTTACGTTCATACAGAAGACATAACTTTATCGAACTATAATTGAATGCAAAAACTGGTTTTTTATTGCATGCACTAGTGCAATAAATTTTTATTACACTCATCTGTCATTGTACTACACTACAGTGTTTTGACATAAAGATAATGACATGTCACCTGATGTCATGCCATTAATGCAACCTAAATTAAACATTTTTTTGGTTTTTGCATGAACGTAGAAAAAATATTGTATGCAACTCGTACAAAAAGTGTATATGCACGCGACGTGAAATTGTCGCGTGAAGTTGACGAGTTGGACATCACATTAAACACAATAAACATTTACTTTTTGCACTTGTTGCATAAATAACTATTTTGTTATATGTACCGTATATAAAGTGTATACGATGGAAATTGAAACCGTAGAAAAACAACACCCGACAAAAACAGTCACCTCTTTATTGTACATGAGCGGAGGTACAGTTCGTACAATATGTATGTATAGTTGATCGACCGGCAACCCTAACCTACATAATGTTTTTCATTGGCGTAGACATTTTTTTTCTTAGGGGGGTGAAAGTAGAAGGTTTTTATATGCATATTTTCAACACCACAGCTGATATTGAATGCAAGTTTCCACACCACTCATGAAGTATTGATATCAGCGCGTTACCATTTTTTAGTGGATGGTTCGCCAGTAGCCATATTTCCCACAAGTAACAAAAATAAATATGTACGAAACAGCTAAGTAGTCGAGAAAAATAAACTTTAAAAAGGGAAAAATAAAATAAATATACTTGCGATTGAAATACAATCATATTTATTGTGTAAGTAGGTACCTACCTAATCTACCAAATCGTTAACACTCAACAAAGACAAAGATTATTAACAGACAAGCTTTGACAAAGATCAGAGCTTGTTTGTTAATAGGTACCTACATAACTAAACCGAGACTAAATTCAACACATTTTTAAAATTCATTACAAATGCAATACATACCTACCTACCAGCTTCTCATCGCAAAGCGATTTCCAATACACACCACTTTTTACAGCCAATCAAAATTAGAACAGGTATGAACAGATCCTTGCTCCTTGCCAGGACGGATAGGACATGTTAGATGAACGAGGGGCGATGTTAGTAAAAAATAAAATAAAAATTGTGGTTTCTTGAATATGAGAACAAAAATAAATATTAAATTTGTATTATAAAAAGTATTTGTATTAATTTGTATTATATATGAAAACAAAATTAAAATATTTCTTTGGAATAAAGTAGATAAGTTAAATTTAAATTTCTAAACAAACTACGAGTAAATAAATCATGTAATAGCTGAATATTTATTTAGCATAGCTAAATATTTTCTTCTGAAAATTTCACACCTCTACTTAATTAAAACCAAGAACCAAAATATTCAAAATATTGAATATTTTCGAAAATATCGTGGGCTCAAAAAAATTTCGGAAACTAATTTAAGCTCTTGTGATATTTTAAGTGAAAATAAATATATCAGGGCCTGAGTTTTCCAGTTGAATTACAATCGCCGCATGGGGGATAGTGTTGCTAGTAGTGCGTTATTTTGTTATTTTGTATTTAGTAAAAAGCCGTTACTTCAATTTGATTTGTATATTTATATTGAGTACTCAATTGACTTGTATTTGTATTTTATTTTATTCGTTCGTTCCATCCATTAATGTTTGTATGCATTTATTTCTATTTTTTTTTTGCTTATATTATGTAGTTTGATTTAGATGATTTATTTTGTATCGTTAATAGTTATTTTTAATATTTCCAAAATTTTCGGGAAAATCTGCACAGAATATATTTTCAGATATTTTACAACAATCACTTAGTGCTTGTTGTACATTATATCAAAATATGCAGTTATAATTTACTATGTATATATCATAGGAAAGCAGTTTATCTTTATTTGCATACCTACCGTTTCCGTTATAACCACAGGAAACGATCGTAATATAACTATAACCTAACTATAAAATATCCGTAACATATGTTTCAAACATCTACTCAAACATCTACTGGGTTTTGGTGCAATCCGATTGTAAAAATCAAGCCACATTGTGGACAAAATCGCGTACAGCATTTTCGTCAGTTCGTAAAAGGATCATGAACGTACTCAGGAATATCATTCTGGATTCAGAATCATAGTAAAACTAACAGAAAGATTATATAAGTATTTACATAAGTATAAAATTGGCGATTTAACATAAAATACATTATTGAATAGATTATTATCATACATATTTTTTTCCCACTTGTTTTGTTACCGCAACTATCCATTAACACTAAACGCTGTCACTAAAACATATATTTTATTAGATTATAAAAAAAGAACACACAAGAAATACACACTTAATAGGTTTCAAAAATTTATAATAAATACCACACTTCACGCTAGAAATTTGGCTCGAACTCCAAACAAAGAGACTCCAAACTCCAAACAAAGAGATGAATGTAGTCACAGAACGCCTGCCGGTGTCGCTGCTCAAGTGACCTTTGCCAACATCTTTTAAAATTCCCTAAATCGTCGTTCACACATGGGTGGATTTATTTATTTATTTATACATACATTTCATTAAATTTAGTTTTTGAAATCAATTAACATGTCTATATTTATTGTAAGCTGGTGTACTGTCAGAAATCGAAAATTTCAAATATCACGTTCCCCATTTTTCCAGGTCAGGTTCCAGCGCGCCTCGTGCTATATCTTCTATCATGGTCCGGATTTCTGGTGTCATTTATGATGAGGAACGACATCAATCTAGCAATAGTGGCTATGGTGGAGCAGCCCGAACGAAAATATACAAATGCTTCAAACGAATACTGCTATGCAATAGAAGAATCTAGTAATAACACGGCTCCCGTGGTAAGTCTCGTTCAAACTGCAGTTATAATAGTTTAAATAAATGATGCGCGTGAGATGCGGTGTGTTTAAATCAGCAGTTAGTTGCCCTTCTTTTGAACGCTATGTAGGATTTTAATTAATTGCAAAACAGTTTAGTAGTTTAGTATGAAATAATACCAGGATTAAAGTTTATGCCAATGGCGGTAATAAGGTTATTTAAATTATTCATATACCTTTGTACTATGTAGCGACTTATGTTTGTGGGGTTTTGCTTTAAATAATTAATTTCAGAACGTATTTGCATCTATCATTAAAATATTTAATAATATATTGGCTACTATTATTGTAGGTGGTAGTTATAATGGGTATTGATTTACTATATCTAACATTTACGTCGTGACTCGTGACGTGTACATTCTGTTAATATATTCCGCTAGTGTTTGATATTCCAACTTTTAATCCTGCATAAAAGCCAACGCAACATTCAGCTAGATATATATTAACTAATTAATTAATTTAACAGCTATATATTAATTTTAGTAAATCAATTAAAAAGTTCGTAATTTGTTTTATTAACACCTCAATGCAACATTTTTTTTACTGGTAAAAAATATTCTTAAGTGTATTTTGGATTCTTGATGAGTCAAGAAATACAAAAAAAATGTATATACCTTTAATTTTTTTTATTAACAGCATTTTTTAAATCTGCTGCATTTTTCAGTCATGGGATAATACGTATTCATGGTAACTAACCTAATTTAGTTATAATGAGTAACAAATCATACCAGTAAGCAAGAGAAGTAAGAAAAATGTTAAAAATCTTTCAACCTAATGTAATGTAACCAACCCGGGTCTGTTAAACATAATAAGCAGAGAAACACATGGCCGGGGTACGTGATCGTCAAAAGGGGAAATACCTACCCTACGTTGTATTTAATTTAAATTAACCCTGTCAGAGATGCACTGGTTACTAACGGAAAGCGGGAGTTTTGAGATGAAAAAGAAAAGACTAAGCATTTTTAATACACCTACTGATTTATTTAAACAGGTATTAATTTATGAACAATATAAAATAAATAAATGCCGTACTCAGCCTTGAATTCACGAGGGGAAAGAGCACGGCAGAGAAACCCTCGATCTCTATTCAAAAGAATCGCAATAATGCTGTTGGACACTTAGGTGAAAGTAAAATGAAAACTTACAAGGGTTGCTATACTTGTGTTTTAACCTACAATCATTCTCAAGATACAAAACTGAAGAGTTTGTTGTTAGTTAGCCGACTTTCGTCAGAAGGTACTGAGGTCCCATACTGGAGGCAACCCAGCTAGTAGTTGTAAGGTTTTGGTGCGGAAACGAAGGTCCCATACGGGAGGCAACTAGCCTGTTCGCCCAGGCACGGGAGAAAAGTGTTAATAAATTCAACAAGGCGCAAACATTCCTCATCTCATACAATAAGCGGCAATTAAGTCACTGTTATAAGCCAAAACCTACAAGTATGAAAAACCTACTCGTAGTCATGAATGGAACAAAAAGGTCAACAGCATTACTTAGATCGAACTGAATAAAACAAAATGAAATAATCTTAAAACAGAATGAGCTGAACACACTAAATAAACAAGTAAAATGTTTATAGTTTATGCATAACGTATCATGATTATTTGTAGTTCAAAACATAATATAACACGGATAATTTTCACACACCGGAGCCCAACTACCTGCTTCCCCATATGCAATCCCTCGTCTCCCTATATCCCGACTTATCTAACCCACCCCGCACCACGTCTTTCCTAGTGCGTGCTTATACCGTAACCACTTGTTATTTAAAAATCGGTATCTCGTCTTTAAACAAAACAGAGGCCCGACATCGCAAGTTTATTAACTAAATAAGGGACAGTTGTAGAGGGCTCAATAGGGGACAGGACTAAAATTTTAAAATAATACTAGAAAACAGCGTAAAGTTGTAATAAAACATGTATTTGAAAAGAAAACAAGATTTCTAATTCCGCGCGATCAGTATGAAGGATCTAAACAGCGATAAAATTTAAAGGGGCCCGAAACTAGCTGTGACGTCACAAACTACAATATTCGGTAGGCGTTGCGCCCGAAAGCGGCCGAATGAAGGAACGCCCGCTTGCGAGACCTCAATAATTTATAACAAATTTATTATTGGGAATTTAGGCGTCATATTTTGCATCTTATTTTCAGTATGGTAGAACATCCTTATGCAATAAAAAAAATGGGAATGTTCCCTATTCCCAATAGCTTTCGAGCAAACAAGTTTATCCACTGCGATTGTAAAATATGTTCTTTATTTCTTCAAAAACTGAAGTATAATGATATTCATTACGGTTTTTTGCACCAATCGGAACACTTATGGAACACAATCGGAACATATGACGATTGTATTCTCTGACAATTTTTTGACGAATTTTTTGAGCAGTAATTTTATCGTAGTTTCGGAGAAACAACCCCTCAAAGTCGCCAGAAAACCCTTTTTCCGATTGTTTCAACAATAATTAAAAAAACACTAAAAATTGTTGACATCAGATGGCGTTCGAAATTTATACTGTCCTAAGTACAAATAATAGTGTGTATCAATGCCATCCGATTTTGATTAAATTAACGCCTATTTAGCCACCCGCCAAACCTCATTAAAATTACAATGAGCAGCGTATGCTCATCTACTACAGAGAGGTATATTTCAAAGGGAACTTTCTATAATTTTTTTCGGCGAGCTTCCTTCCATAAGCGTTTTGATCTTGTGCACCCATCATGATTTATATCTTATTTACGAAAATTTGCATTGACCTTGAAATGTAGAAATTACCTAATTTTAGTCTCAATTATTCTTTGTTCGTGGTTTCATGTTCTATGTTATACAGTTCCTCAGATATGGACGACGTCCTCTGTTACTGAATCACCCGGTACATATGTATTTAGTGCACTAATAAAATAACCAATACTATCTAATACTATGTAACCAATAATATCAATAATACCTTGTTCTAAATTTTAATCGAACACAATTTCAATCAGAACATATCTGTCTACAAATTCTCAGGGCTGATATATTTTGTAATAACTTAATTTTGCAACTTAATTATTAATTATTAAGGTTATTTCATATTTTGGCTATATTTCTCACAGCATAAATAATACAATAATACTAGGCTTGCTTAATTCTTTTATCCAAATAAATGAGTTGCTCGTTAAAATCTAGACGCATATTTATTCAGTAATAATAAGCAGTTTTTTAATTAATTGCTTTATGCAGATTTTTCTACTACGTATATTTTCCTCGTGACTTTAACCTTTTGCACTTTTGTAATAATATTCATCTATCTACAAAAAACTGGTACTGTACATAATTAGTGCGCATTGCGTAATATCATATTGGTAATATTTTTATTTAAATCGAATAACCGAATAAACCAGTAAAATACCTGTACTTATGCCGATAGTAGATTATTTAGAATTCCATATTTATGTATGTATATTATTAATATGTAACATGTAACAGCATTTGTATTGATAACGATCATAATAACAACAAAACTAGGTGATCATACAAAACGACCTACGTTTAGCTGATTAGTCATATATAATTTTCCTTTTACCTTTAGTAAAACCAGTGTGTAGTGACTATGTCCCTATGTTTGTTTCTTTTTAAAATTACCATTGGTGTTATGAGCTTTGACAGAAAATATATTTGTGAAACTGCAATATATTTTATATACATATTGTATTGGTTATAATATTGAAACAATTGGTACCTATATAGGGCAGTCGTTGAAGGTAAAAATAAACAATTACCTCCGAATTCTTTGAACATCCATCGAATTTTATAAAAATTACAGAAAGTCCTACAGAAATTTAAAGAAATTCTAAATTTTCGTTAAAATAACCTTTTTTATTTTTTACGTATATTTTTTAGTTTTAGTTACGTAATACGCACTCTGACTCGGCCAAACTTAAAGGGTTAATAATAGGCCAGTAGTATAAAACAAAAATTGGCTGAATCGGAAATAATTGCTACAACAGGTTTTATGGTTTGAATGGGATCATCTGTTGCCCAATATCCTAGGTTTTCCCGCTCGGCGGAATTGTGCTAAAGTGGTTGGGGTACAAATGTTCCACTCCCGAGAAGGGGTGGCATCTGACCCTCAGAGTAAAAATCCACCCTCAGTTTTGCTCATTAGGCCATCCCCTAACCCCCTAACTACTCACCAAATTTCACGTGAATCGGTCAAGGTTAAAAAAAATTGGAGCGGAAGACCTTCAACGACATTAGTTAAATTTGTTGTAACATCTGTAGTCAGGTTTAGAATGTTTTAATTAGTTTAAAAAAAAAGCAGTGAAACACGAATCTAAATTATATCCACATTATATGACTTCAAATAGCACGTGTTTTAATAATATAACTTTAAAAAACAAAACATAATTTAAAAACCACAATATGTCCAAAACAGCTGATATTATCTTACTAGATTTCCTCCTTTTATATGTAAATCAACACTGCGGTTAATAGTTAGTTGATAAACACATTTTACGATTCACGTGTTTATGAACTATTAATATTCTGAACGTTTTGCCTATTCGGGGATAATTTCGAGATTACGATTATGTCTTATTGGAAAGACTATATACTCCGAAAGTGAATAAGCACATTTCTTATCAGATCGCCGCTTGTCGCCGAGCATCATTGGATATTATCGAAACCTCCCCGATTGCGCCAATTCGGATGTTGCGGAAGCCAGTTTCTGATTGAAGTTTTGAAGCTGAGTAAACATCTTTGTCCTACTCCCATTTTGAACTCGATGTAATGGGGGTTAAAAATTTTCTAGAAAACTATCGAACAATTCGATAAGCTTATAATTATCGGAAATCTCATTAGGAGGTGTTTGGACACCATTTGGTTTTACACACTGTTCACAGAACGTCTGTAGCACTATTTTGTCTAAAGGGGCGTCCATAAATTACGTGAGGTGTTTTTTAAATTTTCTGTCCCTCCCTCCCCCCCTGGTGAGATGTCGTGAGATTTTATTCAACCCCCTTCCCCATCCCCCAATCTCACGTGAGATTTTTCAAAATGTGGGTAAAACATTTACAAGAATAAACAAAGCAGGTTGGAACCTGTCCGTGTGTCGCTGCCACTCAGCTCGTACGCTCTCGTTCATCGAGTAGCGCGTTCGGCAGACAGTGGCGCGAAAACAAAGGACGGGCTACACTGTACCGTAAATTCAGATTAAATTGAGCTATTTGGTATAAAACAAATATGGTGGTTTGACAGTCAGTAGGTGTATAACGTTGAAGTATGAATGAAATTATTTTCTTTCGAACGAATTAGTGAATGATCTTAATCGTATTACGATTACGCTTAAGATTAAATCTTAAGCATGTGCAATCTGGATTAAATGGGTCAAAATAGTATAATTTTTTTGTTTCAATCAGAAAAAAAAATGCGTGATATTTGCCGAGACCCCCCTCTCTCCAACGTAAGATTAGATGAGATTTGACTCGACCCCCTCCCCCCCTTAAACATCTCACGTAATTTATGGACGCCCCCAAGTCTAAATGCACCCCAAAACCAAGACATACAAATTTAAGGAAATTTAATTTCGCCGCCTTTTGTTATAATTTTTCAACCCACACATAAATCTGTATGATCCAGTATAAATAATCATACCACCTTATTTTGTATCTTGTGTCATCTAGGATCATAATTTCCTCATCAACTAACAAATGTTTATATTTTTTTCATCTAGCAGTTTATTATTAAATATGCCTAAATTATCTAATATTGATTTGGGTGGACATTTATACGACTTATTATTAATATATGGGTTTTATTGATATGCCTACATGCGATATGTTATTGAATTTTCCAATTGATTTCTAGTCTATCTACTGTATCAGTTAACACTACCAAAACTGATAACCATATAGTTAATAAAAAATAATTAAATTATTAGTACGCCACATTCTAATATGAAGTGTTTTATCGTCAGATTTCTTTGTACAATCATTATCATGGCCTATTATCACTATTCGAGTATTTGTTAATTTTAGTTTATGCTTGTATAGTGTATAATGGACATCTAAGAAATATTGGTACATATTCACACTCTTTATAGATTATTTTGTAATATACAGTGCTCTAGAAAACTAACGGATAAATTCAATATTTCTTAAGACTGACGTTTCTATCTAAAATTCTCGGACACGTCGATTTTTATTTTTAATTCTGCTTATCTACGATCAAAATATTAATAAGAATACAGTAAACAATGAACAACTTAACTCAAAAAAAAGAGTAAAACGTAGTAAGAAACAAAGAACAAAACAAAGAATAGATGAAAAAGAATAGGAACGTAGGTATAAATAAGTATTAATCTAAATTAAATGTTCGAAATTGCGACAGTTCTCTCTTAAGCACAACGCTAAACGATTGAATGTTTCCGCCCACACATTATTTAAAACAATCGGAGACGCTGCTCTTATGTGGTCCTTCAGTTCCTCCATATTGCTCGGTTTTGGGGAGTAAACTTTGCTTTTCAACCCCCAAAGGAAGAAATCCGATGGGGGTTAAATCAGGCGATCGAGCAGGCCATTCCATAGGCCCTCTTCGACCAATCCACTGCCCGGGGGACACCTATTGTAAATATTGAAGGACATTTACTGCATAACGAGTGGGTACTTCATCTTGCTGACACCAGATTTCATTGGCTGGGACGTCTGGATCGTCAATATTTGGGAACAATACGGCAAGTGCGGGGGTTAAGTCGTTGCGGAGAGAATCTAAATAAGTGTATCCCGTTAAATTTTCCTCAAAGAAATATGGACCCAAATCCTACTTCCAATAATACCCGCCCATACCTTTATTTTTTGTGGCTATTCAGTGTGAGCCTCAATTGCCCTATTTTGCCTGTCACTATCCCTGAATCTGCAGTTTTGCCTGTTCAGAACATGGCGTTCTGAACAGGCAAAACAGGTAGGGAAAACGTCGCGTCGTCTGAAAATAAAATCGAATTTGTTAAAATAGTCGGATTTATGCGTACGCTCTCCAACATTTCCCGGCAGAATCGAACACGTCGATTTGGTTCATCCTCGTTTAATTCATCTATTAATTTGACTTTATAGGAACGATACTTGTTGTTCTTTAGGATTTTGTGAACTCAAAAATGGTTAAATCACCGTAGCCCATCATAATTAATATTTCTATTCTTTCTTTTTCGGATAACATATTTCCTTCTAATGATTAACAACACTTTTGACAGTGACAGCATTATTTATTGTCACCTTAGTGTTTTGTTTCAAGCGAGCCATAGCACACTTCTTTCAATTGTTATTTTTAATGCAGCAGTATGGTACTTTTGTTTACTCGTAGAGTGTCATAATTAAATTTTTATTAATTCGTGTAAACCTCTTTCTCAAAATAAATTTAAGTGTTCTATATTGCCGAATTCATAGGGGGTTCGTCTACAAGAATCTGCCAGAAAAATGTATTGTTGCAATTTAAAAAAATTATCAGTGACGTCACATCCGGAACACCTAGAGCGCCATCTTATTTGTATATTACATCAAAATAAGCAGAATTAAAAATAAAAATCGACTTGTCCCAGGATTTTATATAGAAACGTCGGTCTTTAAGAAATATTGAATTTATCCGTTACTTTTCGCACTGTATATTCCATTATTATATTTTCACGATATAATTGTGATAGAAATACGATTATTACATTTGTTCCGTTATTACATTTTCACGATATACCTGTGATCACGATACGTGTAATATAATATTCAAAGAGCTGTTTTTTATTGCTTGAAATGGCTTCGATTTTTATTTCTACTACAAATGATGTAGTTATTAACAAATAATAGCATTTATTATTTATTATTGATTACATGAGTCCTCAGTCACATTATTGAATAAAACAAATATTATATAATTTGCATTATCATTGATTTTAAGTACTTACATTCACATGATTAGTTGATATCTACTTTTACATCGTTTACAAGTGTTTAGTATTCATTCAGCACTATTTTTCCTGGTAAAATATATTGTATAAAAATAGAGTGACACTAGATTTAAATACATACTTAAACTTAAAAATGTTTCTTGACCACATAACTCGTAAATAAAGCAGAATACTGACCAAGCATAAAATTTGGCATTTCCATGCAAAGACGATGCTTAGTTGGTTTATGTTGGTAATATTATTGATTATGTTGGCTATCCTTTTTTTGATGCAAGTATCTCCAAACACTTGATCATATTTCATTAAATTATAAAACAGTGCAATACGAGAAATACACTCCTGTTTTCAAAATTTAGATATTCAGCTATAGCAGATAGATATTCACCTCGTGCAACTTTGTGTCGAACACGAGTATGTCTCACAGTATTTAATAAAAAAATAAATATATATTATAGCAACTGGAACACTTATTGGTCCTTGAGACTGAGTGGCGTCACACAGCCTGGAATTAAGTTGGTAGCATTATTTGCCAGAAGGCCTAAATAGCCCAAGCCCACAGCAGTAGTTGTTTGCTCTTGGTTTTCTGGTTATGTTTTGTGTGTTCCTCTGCGAATTATGTTTTGCTTTGTTTCTGTACATTATTGTCAGAAAATGGAGCTAGGATTTTCCAAAGGAAATACATAAAATCTGCCGAAAGTTGATTTGCACGTGTGAGTTACCGTGCGTGTTAAAGTTTGGCCTTTGCTAAAAAAGTCTTTATTTTGGAAACGAATCCTTTTTCGGAAAAATGTGAAGAGCCTTTATTGAAAGAGAATAAAATTTCCTATTGACATTATGTATATATGTCTCTGTTTAACAAAAAAATCAATCCTAAAACAACCCCAAAACTATTGAAATTAATTTCAGTTTTGATAATCGTTCATGAGTCATACAATAGACAATATTGAGCAGATGCAACATATTTTTACTTATATAAACTAATTAAAAAAAAGCACTGAAAGTTACTAGTCGTAATGAGCCAATTTTTGACAAGTAGCTTTATAATTAACGTTTACACGGTTGTAAGATATTCAGAATTCAAAACAATTAGAACATATATTTTTTAAAATTCCAGATCAAAATGATCAAACTTTCCTCCTGTCTGATATAAAAATAAACAATTCTTTCCTATAATTTTTTCAATAAAATGGTCACATGGTCTACAAACCATAATGAAGGCCCATTATGTATGTGCTTGTAGATAATATATAAGACGTATATGAACTTCTACGAATGGTACTTTGTGTAAATTATTGTAATTAATTGTGTAAATAGTTTTTTAAGTATCATTTAGTATTTCAGTGCTAGTTAATGGATACCACCATACAAAATACCATACTAAAAACCTAACAAACAAATGCGAGGACACATTATAATTTTCTTCTAATTCCTCTGAAATTATTATCAATTCATACAGTATTTCTTGGGCATGTACGTGGATGGGGCACTTTGTCGAAGAAATTATGATTTTTAATCATCATTTTATTTATCTATTACCTAATGGTAATAAATAAACTTAAATAGATCTGAATTAATATTCAGGTATATTTAAGTGCAATGTTCATCCTGTATTCACCACATTTTTTTATCACATTATGATATGGTTACCTTGGACCACTTGCAGTTTTCTAGTATAAACCAGAGTAGTTGTTAAGGTCATTCATGTCCAACTTTTCATCTTGTCACTGTATAATATTATTTATTTTAGTTTAATTTTATTTAATATTCAGTTGGCAAATGGCTGTGAAAGTTAATGAAATAATATATTTAAGGTTGGGGTCCCACAGACCCCAATAAATCAACTGACATAAACTAGCTACTTGCAATCTGAATCATTATCCCCCCGTTCTGATGATAAGCACACTGCAATGCATCGCAACCTCAAAAATGCTTCATATTAATGATGAATGTCTGTACCCTAAATTTTAATTGAATTTTATAACGTAAACTATTTTGGGGTTTGTTAGTATTGTACCTAAATATTTTAATGAATTTGACCCCTCTGTAGGATTATGGTGGCACTCTACAATGGTCTGGAAAAGTACAAAGTTATGTATTAGCCTCTTTTTACTGGGCCTACATAGTATCTCAGGTGGTGGGGGGTCTAGCCACACAAAAATTGGGCACAAAGCGCGTCTTTGGCTATGCCCAACTTGCCACTGCGCTGTGCAGTTTATGCATTCCTTGGGCCAGTGAGACCCACTTTGGATTAGTCATAGGCCTCCGGTTCATCCAAGGGTTCGCTTCGGTAAGACTGTCATTTACTACCTTATTTATCAATTTTCTAAGTCAACTTTGCGATATTATCGTACAAGAAAACTGAGTTGGGTATAACCATTACTTAACCATAGATATTAATTTTTGAGTCTAGTGAAAAGTCATTATATTTCGGATATATTTAAATATATTCGGCCTATTTAAAATTTTACAGTCTAACAAATGAAACGACATTATTCAATCTTTTGTTGTAGGGTCTGACATGGCCAGCTATGTACGCCCTAGTAGGGCATTGGATACCCGTTCCAGAGAGAAGCCGGTTCATGTCAAGTTTCCAAGGTAATATTTCCTAATCTTACCAAAAAAAATATTTTGGTATTTACCTATACACAATTTTGTAGGATTCAGCATTGGTATAGGTATAACCTATCCCCTGTGCGGTTTCTTAATAGCCCACCTCGGTTGGCGCTCTGTGTTTTACACTACCGGTTCTATCGGTATCCTGTGGTGTGTCATATGGTACCTCCTAGCGTTTGACAGTCCGGAAACCCACCCGAGGATCAGTTTGAGCGAGCAGCAGTATATTAAAGAGAACACTGTTAACACCTATGCTAACTCTAGAAAGCAAGCGGTGCCATGGAAAGCAATACTTACCTCAATGCCGGCTTGGTCGATCGGTATTACTACCTTTGGTAGAATTTGGGTCCATTACACGTTTATCATTCCCGGACCAACTTACATGAAGAGTATTCTAGGATTTAGTATAGAGAAGGTGAGTGCGACTGTTCCCTATCAGTAATTGGTCGCAGGATTAGGCTCATGTCTTGTTGTGTTCTTTTTGGTAATATTGTCATCAGTGTCATTTGAATGTTTTTATCACAGGGCAAGTTTGGCGTCAATAATTGTTATACTAATGATTCTCGCTTAGAGAGGTTACACAGATTCCTTCTTTTTTAGAATGGTTTGCTGTCAGGAGCTCCATTTATTTGTAGTTATGTCGCATCAGTATTATTTTGTTACATCGCAGACAAACTGGTAACGAAAAATTATATGTCTCTGACCAATGTTCGAAAACTTATGACTGCCTTATGTAAGTAACTTTTGATATTTTAGTTATTTTTCAGTGACTACTTAATACGTATATGAAATTTCGGAAAATGCTAGACTACAGACATATGTTTTTATATACTTAAAGGGTTTATAGTCCAGCTGGTATCTGTTTTTGATTGTGTGCATCGCATATGATCGCGAATTATTGCTTAATGGCTTCGAAATATTATTAGAAATGATAATTTCACTATGCATTTCATAAATATGGGCTTAATTTTTTAATAAACATATGGAAAAAATGGCAAAAATTACTGGTGTGATTAATTGATGTGATGGTTTACCACACTCAAAAGTTATATTTACCCAAATAAGTTCCTACATATAAAATAAGTATTTGAAAAAAAATCGTTAAAAAGCTGTTTTTTTCCTCTTTTTTTAGTTGTTTTTGTTATATTTGCAATAAATTTTGATTCGCAACCAGTCCTATTATACGTAATGTTTGGTTCTAAAGCTTTTTTGCCTTACGAAATTTTTCTAAAACGAAGAGATCTTCCGAGTTACATGAGCAAAAAGCAATTTTTTCACTATTTTGCATAATGAAATTATCATTTCTAATATTTCGAAACCATTAAAGCAACAAATCGCGATCATATGCGATTTACCCAAATATAGGCATTTGAAAACGGATACCGTCTAGTCTATTATTTCTTGTTCATATCTCCTTTGAAATGACCAACCACATCTTTGAAACAGTGGTGGAACTACGTTTTACATTCCCAACGCTAAACACCAGAGCAGGATCCATGTAATTAAAAGATCGTTTAAGGAGGGGATTTTGTAGAAAAGTGAAATGACGAATAAACGGAGGAACGGTCAGCCCCGGCAGGTGCTTGTACTGTATGTGAGTCAGCCCTTGAAAGTGTGATATATTTTAGTCGTCCATTTTTTAGCCGAATTTGGTGTTTATGTATATATTGTATTTTAATTCAGAGCACACAGTGAGGAATTATTAATAAATAAAAAACTGAATATTAAGTAGAAGTGATCATAGATATCAGGGCTAGTGAGTGAAATATATTTAGTTATTGTTCCTGTTGTAAATGCGAAAAATTGACACACTAAAAGTATGGATTAAATGAGGCATTTTAGCAATTATTTAAATTGTCCTTCTGTTCTCATTAGCATCGAAAATTATCTCACTCATTAGTGGGAACCATTGCGATTACGTTAGTATAATAGTGTCCAATTATGTTGTTTTTTCCTAGCGATATGTGTTTTCGTCTGAACCTTTGCTAGACGGTAAAATAATATCTACAAAATCCCCGCCTTAATAACAATATCTACAAAATCCCCGCCTTAATGCTTCTGTGGAAATTAAGTTCCAAAGAAAAAACATTTTCAGATTGTCAACGTATAAAAGGTAACAGAAATAACAATTAACCCACGTGGAATCCTTAAGAAATTACTGTTAATTTACAGGATCTATTTAAGAATCTATTTAAAGAAACGATTTGTGATGTTATATAAATACGTCACCAACCACCTTGATAGGTCACTCTTCTCTATGCAAAAATCAGTATTGCCCTCTACTGGCGGGAATTATCCCAAAGAAAAAAACACGGTAAACAAAGTAAAAATAACGCTAACATAATGTTAACATTTTAAAAAGTTTTACATCTCCTAAACATTGAATGTAATGTGATGCTGCACTAAATAATTACTAGTGTAAGTGAGAAATGTGCTGTTTACTAATTTGTTTATTGTGACGGTCTAAATATTCCAAAAATAGGGCATTCACTATACAAAGGTTATCCTTTTCACTTATGAAACCAAAAATTATGCTTTAAATATAATTCCTCTCGTGTGTCCAGCTGAAATTCAAGAACAAACTCTTAGATTGGAACCCCCATTGCATTATTTTCATAAGAAAACTGCGAGTAAATTGTTATCCAAAAACATAAATGTTCGGAGACTTATACTTCTGACCAATAAACTAACTTTTATTTTCTTTATTTTGTTTTTATTATTATTAATATATTGGTGTCCATGCCCTATAGGTAATTAGTTTGATTTTAATACACATACACAATAGTCTGTATTCTGTATGGGGAAACAGGCCAAATGAGTCTCTATTTAATTCGGGGGAGGGCAATCAGGAGGGCGACTGGTGAAAATAACATACACTACGGGTCCCATGAGGGCTAGGGCTATGCTCGCACCTGCCAATGTGTAGAACACTGTAAGAGGCAGAGCGCGCGAAATATCTGTATCACTTGTCATAGCAACAGGGATTGCCATGGGAACTATTCTAATATATATGGTAAACTAGCTTTTACCCGCGGCCTCGCTCGCGTTTTTACCGCGATATATCTCGATATCAATACAATAGCGATAAAAAGTATCCTATGTGTTAATCCAGGTAATAAACTATCTGTGTCCAATTTCATCCAAATCCGATCAGCCGTTTCGTAGCTAGATCGAAACCGGGCCGTGTTGATGCGCAGTCTTAAGTCCGACCGCGTAAGACGTCCGACCGCGTATGATTTGAGTAATTAAGTGGATACGCATGTAGATAATTCCACAGGAATCTAAAATTTTTTCAGCGTGAAAAATACCCTGTATCCATTTCTGACAATGTCTGTACAAAATTTCTTGATGATCGGTTAAGTAATTAAGGCGTTAAAGCGTAACAAATAAACAAACAAACGGACATTCGCATCTATAATATTAGTTAGGGTTACATGGATTCAGTATAGGCGGCCCTAAGAAGCTGCTTGACTTTCACGGTAAGAAAGAAATGATTAATGGTTTTACGATGCGATATCTGTAGGGCATCCCTCGTACACTAATAAAATAAAATGTAAATATACAATCAAGACAATTTTAAATATGTAAAATGAAGAAGACTCTTAGTATTGTATAACATCCTCGAATTATCCCACAACAATGATATAGAACGTTTGACCTAATGTCCATTTGAACTAATTTTAATTCGGATCTTATCATTTTGTTGGCAACTTAGCCATTTCAAATACCAAAATAACACCTATGTAGCATTGGACATGCCTATTATATTTAAATTTCTTAGATAAAAACATGTTAGACCATGGTGTTCTGTTTTAGCCCAAGTGGTGCCCGGCATCCTCGTACTCTTCATCAGTTATTTGGGCTGCGATATAGGTCTGGTCCTAGTGGTTTGGTTCATTGCCGTTACTCTGATCACTGCATCTTACGCAGGTGCAATGGCTAACGTCGTTGACATAGGTAACCAATTTGAAATAATAACACATATTTGTAGGTAAAATTAATTTATTTACTTGTAGTGAGTAATTTAAGAATTTCTTAGACGACTGGTCAAGTAATACATTCACTCTTAAAACGATATATGATAATGGACCTACCTAATATAATATCACTATACATATGGCCCAGTCAAAATAGCCATTAATCAGCAAAAATTTGCTTAGAGCTGGTAATTAGTACAGACCTTAAATGCACTATTATAAATAAAATATCAAAGGTACCCAACGTTTCAACGTTTTACGTCTCCTAAAACAAAATGTCAAGGTTTTTTCAAGGTTTTTTTTCAAGGTCGTGTTATTGTAAAAAAAAGTTCAGACAAAATTTGTAGTTCATGCAAATTGTCTGCAAAAATTGTTGCGTTACTTTTTTTCCTACGATTCACCATTCCTAAGATTATGATTCCAAACTTCTTAAATACGACGTTCAGTATAAGTCTAGAAGTATTGGTTTTGTGGGACTCACACACTAAAATACGTTTTTTTTTAAATACATGGAACAATAAAAGGGTACAGTTATCTTGTCTTGCTCCAAAATTTGCTTCTGCTTTTCAATACTTATATCGTTTATAGTATCAAGTAGTAGTAGGGCTAAGCAATGAACTGGACCAAGACGACTGGGGTTGGAAAATTAATTGATAATAGTTTGAGGCCAATTCAGTTCAATTCAATAAAATTTTTAAGAGTAGGATCAATGCCAATCTGATATTTCATCTGTTATAGTGTATTACCTATACCAATTTTCAGCTTGCCGAATTTTTGGGAAGTTACAGCTTTATTTTGTCTATTTTCCATTATTATGCTATCTTAAGAGTGGGAGTATTTGGACACAAGCATCTTACTAATAAATTTCAATTTTTTAGCACCGAACTTTGCTGGACCAGTGCTAGCTTTTGCCCAGACCATACATATGTCCGCTAGTTTTCTAAGTCCACTGGCGGCATTTGAGATGCTGAACGAGCAAGAACACCTCATGTCGTCCTGGAGGATGGTGTTTTATGTCACGGGCTTTGTGGCAGTGACAACATACATCGTTTATCAGATTTGGGGGACAGGCGATGTGAGTAGTAACAAAACTATTTAGAGAACTTTAATTGAAGAACAAACTCCCTTAGCAACAGAGCATAATTATTTTTTATTAGAATACACATTCGTCTGTTTCGGCATTAGATTTCTATTGCAAATCTTATAAAGATATTCAAACAATATAAGAGCTGTAAAATTTAATTTAATTTGCTGTATACACATTTTTGCTTCTTAAACAAATTATTTGGTAGAAATGACACTGTTAGTTGCTGATATCAACAACTCCTTTACCCATAGAAGTTACTTTGGTTATTTTAAACAACAAACTTTAAGGACTGTTATTAGTCTGGTAGTTAAAGCATTCAAGAATAATGAATAAGGAAATTTTTGACAATACCTTTTTTAAAAAGTTTTTTTTAGCTTGACTTCAAATATTTATGTTTCTTTCAAATCTTGCAACAGCTTACAACTTAAATATTTTTTTAAATCAATGAATTGTAACATGATTTTTAAAATTTCAGCAAATACCTTGCAAATGAGCTACTACACCTGAAATTATTTTTTCAAGGATTTTAATTAAAAAATTCTTATTAAAAGTTGATGCCTAGATAATGAAATCGCAAAAACACATTTTTGCTTTTTTTGCCGTATAACCGCAAAAAATAATTTTGTGATAATTTAATTTGCATAGATTGATAGGAAATTTAATAATTAATGAATTATAATTAACTGTTTTTGTAATCCGACTACTATGAAAAAAGGTGTTTGCGAAAGATTAAAAAAATATATGTTTTTTACTATTTGCTTAATAACAATTAATTGATGCACACAATTAGGATGGACAAAACTATTTTTACAAATTATCGGCTCATATTCCAAAACAATTGAAAATTGTTCCGTGCTATTGACAGAAATTTCCTTATTGAATGCTTTATGTAGCGGCATATATATGTTGTAATAATGAAATTGAGGTACAGTCGACGTCACAAGAATTAGGTCAAGGGATTGGGTCAAGAAAATTTTATTTTTAATTTCTTAGAATTTTGTTATGATTTACGAAGTCCTTTAAAATTACAATCAAATTGTTCTACAATAAGTGGTTTTTATTAACTTTTAAAACAAATATGTAATTAATTAATTAAAAATTAATTAATTAATAATCGAAAAGGTAATAAAATAATTTAATATTTTGTCATTCCATCATTTCCAGCAATCACTAGCACACTGTAAGCACATTGGAATATAATTAATTAAATTGGAAATATAATCTGTCGAAATTGTAAAGTAATTTGGACAAAAATTGTATTTCCAAGTTAATTAATTCCGTGCCAATGCGTTTACGTAAATAAAATATAATATTATTTTATTATCTTTTTGATTATTAATTAATTTTTAATTAATTAATTACATATTTGTTTTCAAAGTTAATTGCATTTTATTTTATTATGGCTTTTTTTATATTATTTGAATAATAAATGTGGATAAAAAAAACTTATTGTAGAACAATTTGTTTGTAATTTTAAAGAACTTAAATAATAAATAATAAGAAAATGTAAATAATAAAAAATTCTAAAAATTTAAAAATAAAATTTTCTACATCTTGACCCGATTTTTATGATGTCGACTGTACTAAAAGATATTTGACTGCGTTATATATTCTTCGTAGATTCAACCCTGGAACTACGCAAATGGTTCTGTGAGTATGCCCGAGCAGGAGGAACTGATGATAGACAAGCCCCCGAAAAATGGAGTGGCGTTGATCAAAGAGAGCACGAGTGGTGACAGTGTCATCTAAAGTTACTTATATATTCCTATACACCAAAAAAATTAGAAGGCATTTCACCTATAGGTATTCCCTATACAAAATAATTGTGATCATTAAGAATATAATTCTTCCTTGTTAGTTTACTTTAGATATATATGTATATGACAAATTCCTCATAGTTACCGAGACGCTCAAATACCTACAAATCCCATTATTTGCAACGTCTGATACGTTGAGTTTAAATTGCTTTATTTATAGATTATCCTTCACTGCAACCGTTACAGTTGCAGAATATGTAACATAAGAGTATATCGTTATTCAAACATGTATTATAGAGACTTTAAAATGTGATACAAATCGATTGTCCCCATAGAAATCATTACATAATGAGTTGCGGTAAAAATTAATATATAACGTATATTATTTTTACCTTTTTTCGTTTTTGTCCAATACTTTTGGAAAACAAAGATGCAAATTTTTATCGACCATTTCTATGTTAGAAGATTCACTTACCTAGTCTTTAAGATTTGAACAGTACAACTGAAAGGTAAACGGTCATTTTTGGTCCTTACCTATACACACGTCAACTGTTCTCATGTTTTCAGCTGTTTCTCTAGCCTTGGTTTTATTTTATTCAAATTTTTAAAATATTACCTGACAGATATTAAATTGATTTTATTGATTTCTGATGCCAAGGTAACCAGTGACATTACAACAAAGTCCTACGTTCAATTGTTCAAATAACTTTGACACTTCGTTTTTTTTTATCGTGATTCTCATTAACTGGCGTGTTCACGTTTTGTTCCTTTCAATAAATGACAAATACTTTAATGAAAGGTTAATTTCATTGTTTGTTTTACTATTCCTCCTGTTTGATACTCTCAGCACCTGGAAGCAGACTAATGAGGCTTTCTTATTATAACTTATGTGGATTTTGATAAATTTTTTTCTCTTATGCACTCTAGACCTTTATCCTTTAATTCGTATATCATAAATGTTACCGCACCTCATATGTATTGCCCTTAACACGTCCCTAGGGTTATATCAGTTTGTCAAACGCCCCGTGGTCGGCTGGTTGTGAATGAAGTAATTACAATTACAATTAGTACTTAGAATTAGTCGTGAAAGTTTGGCATGTGACTTAATAACATGATCATTCTAAAACTAGTTTCAATTAGTTGATAATTATTTTCAAACAGCAAGATTCTTTGCCATCTTTCTTCTCTCTATCAAAAGTAACATTATTTCGTCCTTAAAATCCTCCATAATGTGCACTGGCAATTTTTCCATTTCAGTTAGTAAAAACTGAATTCTCAGTAGCTGATGGTGTAGAGAGCTTGTCAGATTTTAGGCCGCTGCATATGGATTTTAGTGTTTCTGATACAGAAAAACTATCATAGCTGTTGCCCCTTTTCCTTTTTTTGGAATCGTGTTGCATCTGTAATGTTAACCCAGTCGCTTCGGAGTCGCCTTGAATACTTGGGGTTCACTTGGGGGCTCCACTGAATGAGGTTCCCCAATAACACTGCCAGGGGGGAATTATACATTTCAAACTTGAACTTGGTGAAACAATACCAGAGGATAGCATGTCATCTATGAAAATGTCGGTGTCTATTTCAATCTCAACTAAACTTGTTTCTGTGTTTGTTTCACTGATCGTTTGACTTTGTTCGACGTTGAAGCTGGCTTTCGCGTTTGAATAATTTCTGCCAAAAATTATATTAACTAAAACGTCTGCCAGTCCTTTTCTTTGGGAGCCCCGGCACCACTTCTGTATTATTTTCAGTATTCTTTTTAATCTTAAGTATTTCTTTCTCAGAGACTTAAAATAATTCTTCGCCCATTCTCCTAAAATTTCAAATTTTTCACTGACATCACGTTCTGCTTCCATCGTCAAACACAGAAAACTGAAAATTAGCATCGGTAAAATTGCCCACTGTTTCCATCTTCAACATTTACCCAATAGGTGGCCACAGGAAATACTTGACCTTCACTATAAACCAATTTTCGCTAGAATTTGACGTTCTGAATGATCAAAACACGTTAATTTTCACCCTACGTCTAATATTAATTCTACGTACAAATTATAATTGTAATGGGCTGGTTGTGAGTGAAGCTTTATAGATCCTTTAATTCAAAATTCACCTAGCAAACTGATTATACAAAGTTATGATAGAGCAGCGGTGATGAGCGGCCAGCATACAGGGTTTCAAAAATTAATTTAAAAAAAGTATCCCTTTGCTCACTACATACGCTGTTATGCCCACAGTTAAATGTGATTATGTCTAAAGCTGCGTCCACAAATATGCAAGTAGGTACGGTACGTGTATTTTTTGGAAATTTACAAGATATTCCTGGCTTTTTTAATAATTCACCCCAAGGAGTAGAAGTGTTAAACAAGATTCTGAACGGAAGGATCCCCCCGGCGTTACAATCCATTGGAATTTTAATATATGGACAATTAATGTTGTGTACGAAAATAGTAACTCTCTCTTTGAGTGTATGGATCAAATAGAAGATCCAGCAACACAGACTGTAGTGCAGCCGCCTCTATTCAACGTACATTAAATGATCTGCTCTTCAACTTTTGGCTCACTTTTTTCCATTATGTGATGCCATCATTCAATGACCGAGGATCGTTTAACAGCTCTTTCCATGTTATCTATTGAAATAAAGTTAATATCGGAAATAGACAATTTTAATTACAAAATTTGCGAACACAAGACAACGTAATTAATTCATAAAAATTAATGGAAATGTTTTTTGTGCAAAAATTGCAGAACACCTTAAAATTTTTACCAGGACCTACATTGGATGTGTTTTTTGGGAGTTTTATCGAAAAAATGTTGTTTGTAACATGTACCTAAAAAGTTTTTCGGGCTCATGTGCTATTTCAGACTTGGCTTCGCCTCGTCTGGAAACAGCAACGATTCGTCCAAAAAAATTGTATTTTAGGTACTTGTATCAAAAATTACGATTGCCATCTCTTATCAGAATATGATGTGCATTTTTACTCATTTTCGAGGTCACTTAATGTTGACTGGTTTGGTTAAAAATTAACGTGCATTACTTTTAAGTATATATGCACAATTGAGAGCCATAGGCATTTATTTGCAAATTGCAATTTTCATTTTCATCCTACTAATGATGCAGCGATTCTTACTTTTACTATTACGATTATCATTAGTGATAATTGCCAATTACAAATACGATTATCTAGGAGGCAGTTACATTTTATAATATACCAATAATAATAAACAATAGTTTTTGTGAAAAATGAATGAATGTGGATAAAACAGAATATCAAACATTTATTAACGAAAAATATAAACAAAATTTTTACATACGATCGCTACAGATACTAAGCAACAACATAGATTGTGCGGGAAACTACTGAAAATGATGCATTCATATAATTATAATTTAATGTTTACTAGTGTTCACTGGTTCAACTTTGTAAATAGCCTTGCTGTGTTGGTAGTCTCCCTATTCTATACTAGGTGGCGCAGCGTAACAATTAAAATTGTAAATAATAGTGAGATTAAAATAAGCAGATTGCGATCACCCGACATCAGCTCTACCTACTTAGCAAATCACATCAAGCGTCCAGTAGACAGCAGTAGTTCATCTGTGTTAACATGGCCACGATATCGAAAGAGTTAAATACTGATATAACTCCATGGGATGCGAAATATTAGCCAACCCCTCTTTTCCCCTGTACCCTTACTGCATGTTGAGATGTCTAGGTATTTAATATGTAATATATAAGAATATATTTTAGAGTAGTCACTTCACGGGGGATACTCTCCCATTTGGTATTCCTCATTTTCAATGTGATAAAAGTAGCTTAGCCTGTTTTTAATGATAACGAGAGAAAATATGGGGCATAATTTACTTAGTACTAGACGGGCGAGTAATTTTTTTTCAGGGGCCTATGTGCTGACGGTAATCTCAGTAGGTATAAATTTAATCAAAAGTATGATAGATGTTCGATTGATGACGTTCATGACAATAAATTATGCACGATATTTTTATACATTAGCTACATTCAAGTAGAATTTGCATGCACTTGAGATATAAGTGACACGACTAGCGTTAGAAGATGGTTAAAAAGTTGTATAAATTTTGAATAGATTTTATTATAAAATATAATCCTAACTCCTGGGAATTTTAAAATTGGCTGCATTATTTTGAATGTAGCTATGTTCCACAGTATTGGAGAACTTTGCTCTAGGTGTATATGCTCAGCTTTACGAATAATAAGGTTTTGGGGACACAATTTTATATACAAAATGCAAAAAAAATCGCCGAGTTAAGACTAAGGATGAGAGTTCTCGCACTTTAAAATTAGTCAAAACTTTGAATAGATCGAATTTTAAGTCGTTGAGTGTATATGGGATACTTTTTGCATTGTGGATTTTGGGTCAAGATTTCCAAATCAATGTGAGTGAATTCTCTCTAGAGCAACGTTCTCTAATCACGGCCAAATTGTACATTCAAATCAGTTATAGTCTATTATACTACAACTCTAAACAGTGTTCATTTAAATAATAAAAAAAATAAAAAGAGACAATCATTTGTTCTTTATACTACCAACAGCACCAACTGACTTAATGCGGCAATTGTAGTACTTCGTACTTATCAGCTATTAATGTAAAATTACGGATAAATACCAAACTCTATTTAGACGTTCATCTAAATGACACTGACTAGATTAGATGTGAAGTCTCTCTTTATATTCCATTGTTTTAAACTTGACATTCACTTTATTTATTTTGCATTGTTTATGTGGTAAAATATATGCGGCACAAAGTAGTATAGTAACGTAGAGTTATTCACTTTTGACTCTATCTATGTAAACCTTGATTTTGATGCAAAATGGCAAAAGCATAAAAAATCTTACTAAGTCTTTAAAATACTTTTATTTATCTAGTATAATCTGTGCAAGTTCACACTTCTTTAAATAATTTATGAATAAAATATTTTTGTATTCTGTAAAAATACTTTTTGCATTGAAATCCATGTATACTTAATGTAGTAGAAAACAAGTACTTATATAATTTGTATTAAAAGTTATAATTCATACTATATTTTCTTAATATAAAATACTGTAACATAATAATAGTTATAGTAGATGTTACGATTTCTGCTAGGGATTTTCCAGAATGCTATTTGATGATACAAATTACAAATTATGGATTATTTTACTACTATAGTGCATTCACAACCAAGTCACCAGTAGCTCGCTTTCACATGTAGCTCACGTAATAATAATATGCCGCCCCCCCCCCCCCTCCCGCAAAAGTTTCTGACTTCTGGACTAGTTGCAGTTAGAATGAGGGGTAGAGATATTATTATTATTATATTACCAATAGATCAGAGCTATGTTTACTATTTATATTTTAGATTCGTTAGTGGGGGGCTGTTCATGTGCATGCCTCGTGTATTTGTTATGGTGGTGACTCTTGGTTATGAATACACTTTATGTATGTTATAATAAATTTAGGAGGACCCTTAACTAGGCTATTTAATTAACCCTTTTTGTGAATTTTGCGTGCATTTATGTATACAGCCTTACATGACTGCACACTTATTTTTGTAATTATTTTTACAAATTAGTTTTTATTAATTTTTTATAGATTTTAAATTTACAAGATATTATAATTATTTTATTTGATTTTGTTTTAATTTTTGACCGAAGAAGATATCGCACCCCAAATGCAAGACCACCGTAACTCAAAAAACATCAACTGAGAAAATGGCGTTTGCAAATATAGAGTTTTTGTGTACTTATTTTTCTTTTGTTCTCATTATTATTATGAAATATCTTCCTCAGAATTTTCCATTCAAAAATTAGGAGTGAACTTTCGTCGGCTTTGCTCTAGAGTCCATGTTTCAGATCCATAAGTCAGGACCGCGAGTATTAATGTTTTGTACAGCATCAGCTTTGTCTTAAACCATAGTTGCCGGGATTTGAGGTGTTTTACAAGTCCGAAATAGCACTTGTTGGCAAGTATTATTCTACATTCTACGTTTTATTTCTTTGGACGTATTGGACACTATGGACCCCAGATAGGTAAAGATTTGGACTACCTCAAAGTTGTAATCATCTATAGTCATGTTTTGGCCGATGTTTCTGGCTCTGTTACCTGCTTCTGGCGCCATTGCTTTAGTTTTTTCCTCATTCACCGTTAGACCCATATTTTTTTAGACACGTATTTAATAGTACTTACATAAATTTTGGATTATTATTTAAAAGAAACAAAAAATACACACTTGCAATAAAAATTGTTAATAAATTTTTAACAAAAACAAAAAATTTAAAATGATGATTACCAATCAATACCTACTATACTTACGTAAACTAGGTAACTAAATTAAATAAAACAAAAAATCGATATCATAAACCAGCAGTTAATAGTATTATATTATGGCACAAATTATATAATAGGAACTATTTTTTATTTCTCACTGTTTTTAAGATAATGACAGGTATAAGACTGTTAATTTGTAGCTAAGACTATATTTTTTTTTGGAGGACTAGGATTTTTTTAATAGAATATTGTTAGAAACAGGTAAAACAATTTGATAAAAAATTCATAAAAAATAATTTTTTAGTCAATAGCTATATTTATACTTATAATAATATAAATTTAACGCTTCCTTATTAGCAAGTAGTCACTTCCCCCTTATGGTAAATTTGTAAAATTTATGATTTCAAAAAAAAGTTAGTTGAACTATTTCATTTAAGGGGCTAAGTGTTTACTTGGTGGGATGCGAAACCTTAAAAATATCACAACAAAAAGTAACACAAACGTCTAGCCTAAATCTTAGTCGATTATTTGTTATAAATCTTTTAGTAATAAATATGTGTATAATTTGTAACATAGACATATGAGACATAAAAAAAATTATCTTTAAAACAAAATGAAATAAATTTATAATCTTTAAAAGAAAAAAGGATACTCACAATTGACCATATTAGTTAGGTTATGAAAATCCGGGCGCGAAATTTGAAATGGGTTCCTCAACACACTTCAGGAAATTTGACTGCCATGTATTTCTTATGGGAGATTCAAAAGTGTGATGTTGAGATGGGAATTTCTCTGGTTTTAGGCATTTCTTAGCATTTAAACCTATTATACGTCAAACTTTAAGCATATTTCTCTACAATTCAAGTCCAAATTATCTTTTTAGACCTATGAGTTAATTAAATAAATGCTTTTAAGTTAAATTGTCTGTTTTCCATGGACGTACGTCACGTATTAGTTTTAACATTTCTTACGCAAGAGTGCCAGGCCAGCTGTAAAAGTAAGGTTAAGGGTTATGTTATGATATTGTCGGTGGGTTGTTTATTACTATTTTGGTCAATGTTTATCGATTTTTTACATTAATGATGTAATAATATACCTACTATGTACACTTTTATGAAAGAATAATGGAAAAAATGGGCTCAAATGTGGATTTCTCCATATAAATAATAATCCGGTAAGTACCTACCTAGATACCGGATTATTATTTATATGGACATTTTTGTTATATGCTTTCCATTAACTGACTAAACAGATACCGCATAGAAAACTTGATGACACTAATGGAAAAGCCTTGGAAAAACAATGGTATCGTGCTTTATACCGTTCGATCGAATAGATGTTCTGCACTTATTCCTATCATGTGCATACTCTGTTCAGGTCGGGGCAACCAAGAACAAGATACATCAGTTGATGCTGATACTGAATGAATGTACTTTTAATAAATTTAATTAGTCATTAAATTGAAAAGATTTAAAGTTAACTTAAACTACATATTCTGGCCTCTAGGAAAAAATCACTTATGGTTCAGAGTTTGATTGTACTCTATTTTCACCCATTTACTAACCAACACTCAAAATCAATTATTTGCAATCAGAAAAAAACAGATAAGTCTGTGATGAAAACTGCAAAACGTGAAATAGGTAAATCAAAATAAAATGAGATTAGAAGTTACCTAGGACACATATATAATACAAATTCAGCGATGTTGCCACAAATATTGCCAGTTTTTAAATTAACACAATGAAATTATAATTTATTATGTAATAAACTCTTGTTAAATATTAAATAAGTTTATCGAAAACCTTACAGTACCTTAATGATACCTACCTCGCAAGGACCATATGTCAAACCCCTTCCTCTCTGAACCATTGGATTAAGCCACAACATACGTTTTTCATACAAACGTCGCCTTCTAAAATTGGTAATATTTTTATTTTGATAATGTTTAATCAACAATTTAACACTCTCTCAGTCAAATAAAATATCAAACAATGTGTTTATTTAACTTTTTTTACTAAGAGACTTTCTATATCACGTGTACAACGCCATGAACTTGAGTCCCAATAGGGACTCCCCCGCCAATTTGAGATCATAACCTAACTAATATGGTCAATTGCCGCAATGGGAGATCGGGGCAGTATATCTTTTCTTACAGCAAGCTAAAATCGTCACTATAAAGGCGCTTTCATTCAACAAGTTGTTATGTTTTGATAGAATACTAATAACTAATCAATTTTAACACAAAACCCATCAAACTAATACATTAAATTAAAGAATAACTGCATTACTTCTATTTCAAGAGCCATTGTTGACCCCACTTTACCCCAAAACGTTCGATGGTAGCACAGCTGGCATAAAAACGAATGCCGATGTGAGACGGCCGAGGAACGTGTAAAATGGATCCGTAATATTAGAATGTGAAACATATTTATTCTGCATCACATTCACTTCCAAATCTGTTATGATATGACGAAAGGTATATAGTGTGATCAATATTTTGTTATACTACATGATAATGCCATAATGTGATGGGCGATGTATATAAAATTAAGTTTTTCCTTAAATTCCTGGAAATCGGTAATACTTGACAACGCTGTAAAAAATTCTGTACCAGGTGTGAAGAGATCGATATAATGAGGGTTTTTTGCTCCGACTTTTATTTCTCATATTTTGATGTTACAGCGAGTGTTACAGGCTATATAATGCCGCTTTTATACTACAAAATATGCATTATTAGGCAAACATTTAAAAAAAATAAATGATATATTTGCAAAGGTGCCGCCTTTTAACTTAAATATTTATACTTGCCGCCTTTTTATTTCCAAAATGATGACGTTATGTCACTTGCCGCTTTTTTTAATTTAAAAAATCGTATAATTTTTTTTTACCAAAAAAATGTTTGGATTTCAGTTATAGTCTAAGATCCGGCTGCAGAACACTACAGTACACTAAGTACTCATCGAGTATTTGCTAAAAAACAAATTTTTACTAATTATGATTAGGAGAATATACGTCCCATCAGAAGGAGAAGGTCGTATGTGCACTTTTAGGCAAAAATGACATATACATTTTTGGAATCTACAAATCGTGAAGTAACGATGGCTATGTCTGATAATAAATTTACTCCTGTCTGAAGTCCTACTCTCTAAAAAGTATGTGAACTTTATTTCATTTAGTAAATATGGCAGATTCTCTTAATGTTAATTGAATAATAAAGTTTAAAAATATTGACAATATTAGAGCACATTTTCATTTTCACATACGACCTTCTCCTTCTGAAAAAATATAGGTAAAAAGTCGTATGTGAACTTTTAGTAAAATTCAATAACTTATCTTAAAGAATTATGTTTCAAAAGTGGTTATGCACTATATTATTTCATTTAATCAATATGGCGGAATCTCTTAATCAGAATTGAATAGTAAAGTTTTAAAACATTGACAATATTAGAGCAAAGAGAACAACTGAATATACCACTTTAGTCATTTTCTCTGCCTTTTTAAATTTTCACATACGACCTTCTCCTTCTGAGGGAACGATATCTATCAGGCTGCCTATCAAAATGTGGCCGCAAGTATTTTTAATTAAATGATTATTAATTGACTTTTCGGAAAAAAATTAATCGACTTGTTTTTTCTTTAAAATATCGTCCACTTCACGACAATATATATAATAAAGACTCTCAAAAATCACGGCTGCCGTTGCCCATTTGGCCGCACCTCTTCGCAGCCAGGTGTACACAGGTATGATTTTGCAACATTTATACGCTCATAACGTACATTTATTATTTATATATCACATTAAAGCTAATTTTTTTCTGTTTATTGTGATATACCGTTGCCTAATTAAATCTGGCCGCAAATAAGGCTGTTAAAGATGGTAAATATTAATAGAGTGAAAGAGAGCTAGCGCGTAACATCACGACGACGAGATGATGTTAAGTGGACGATATTTTATTGAAAAAACAAGTCAATGAATTTTTTTCCGAAAAGTCAATTAATAATAATTTAATTAAAAATACTTGCGGACACATTTTGATAGGCAGCCTGGTAGATACCTATATATTCTCCTAATCATAAATATGCGTAAAAATTTGGTTTGTAGCAAACACTCGATAAGTACACTAATTCTGCAGCCGGATCTCGTACTATTAAGAGTAGTACTTTAGTCTAAAAATGCAAAAATCTCAAAATTGACAAAAATTGACTTGCCGACTTTAACTGCCGACGGCAGAACTTATCAATGGTAAACTGGTTAAACTTATTTCAAACTCTTTCACCTTTTCCACAAGATCTGGCCATCTGAAACAGCTGCGGATGTAAAAAAGGTAACTTAAAATGTGAAATCAAAGAAACCACTCATTTTTATTTTCAGATTGTAAATATGAGTGCATCTGTAAAAAAAATCCCGTGAATAGGATCTTGTCGTTGCATAGGTTAGTAATATGTTCAAATGTTTCCTCAAACAAAAATAATATCGAAATAATCATTAAAGAAAATATGTCTTTTGAGGAAGAAGGCAGTGAGGACTATTTTTGCGAAATTAATTTTATGTTTATGTATTTTAAATAGACGTTTCTTCAAGCAGTGTTTAATATTTATTTATAAAACTATGTACTACTGTGAAATAATTAATACACGACAGATTACAGATCTAGGGCGACGTCCGACCGCGGGGTCTAGTGGAGGGCGATCGAGCTTTGCAGTTCTAAGCGCCTTGAGATTTTGTAACTGCGTTGGATTTTAAATCCTAACTCGGTTATTTCCTGAAAAATATACTGTAGTAGTTAGGGAGCATCGGTTTTAAATTTCTAAGGATTTTTTTTTATTTCAGACTTAATTTCCGAGTAATAGAGAAATGAATTAATTTTCAGCGAGCATCGAACTGAGATATAGACTTAAGCTACATTCACAACCAACCAATTACAATTAGTATTAGACGTAGGGTGAAAATTAACGTGTGTTGATCATTCACAACGCCGAATTCCAGCGAAAATTAGTTTATAGTGAAGGTCAAGTATTTCCTGTGGCCACCTATTGGGTAACTGTTGAAGATGGAAACAGTGGGCTATTTTACGGATTTCGACATGCAAGAATTGGTCAAACCAACCACCTGCGAGACAACCCCTGGCGCTATCTTTCTAATTGAAGGAACCAATTACCCAACGCCACAGCAAGTGAACCCAATATTTTTCGCCGAAACTGCGCTTTTCGTCTCTGCAACATCGTATCGCACAATAATGATTTAAAACAATCAACACATTTAGGGTTAGGTGATTTGTCATTTACTCATTAATTTTGTTGACATCAAGCGCGCACGCACCGGTATTTCCAATTAGAATTAGTGGCAAAAGCTTGGCCTTTGCAAGGTACTAATTCTAAGTGTAAGTGTAAGTATAAGTAGAAACGTTAATTTAAAGGTTGTGAATGATCATGTTATTAAGTCACACGCCAAGCCTTTACGACTAATTCTAAGTACTAATTGTAATTGGCTGGTTGTGAATGAAGCTTTAAAGTCTGCGTCTGCCTTAAGATGCAGTTTTTTTGAAAATAATTAATTTTTTTATAGCCAAACGGCTACAGAAATGATTATCAAATTTTTACCAAAGAAAACTGTAGACTTACTACATAACTCGAAAATTTTTAATAATTTTTAATTTGTACAGGATAACATCATTGAACAATTTTTTTTGGAAGTTTTTCGACATGTAAGCTATCGATTTATCCAGGTGTCAGCTTTTAGTGTTTAAACGTTTACACCCCTACCATTTCATTTTTTGAAGCACTTACATGAACACTACTACAATAGCAAATTACTTAAATTAAGCTCGCTTGAATTTAACTGTTTTATTTTCTTCTAACTAAAATCTATTTTTAATGTACCAATTTTTCTATCCAATAGATTTTATTTACATTTAAAATTTAATTTTTTTAAATTTTAATGTACCACTCACCCAGCGTTTATGACATGTGACGTCACACGATATTCCGGAGGCGCATATAAGCTTTAAGGCTAATAAGAAATTCAATAATTCTGCCATGTTTTGAGATATTGAGGTGACTTTTGGCAACGTTGGCAAAGTTGAAGAATAGACTATTAAATGAAATTGAACTCTACATTTTCTGTCTGAGGAAACTTCCTAATTGTACAACTTCCAAGAACTTCACGTTGAAATATTTTTTTTATAAGAAAGCAATCTCATTGGCTTCTGGTATACTTATATACATAATTATCCTGAAATTTCCTTCACTTGTTGCGGCCTATTTAACTACTTTCTTGTTAATGAAGAATTAGGATGTGTTAGGAAAAAATAACTGGGTACATGTTTCTACAAATGGTGCTTTGATTATTTTTCTCTTTATATTTTTATTTGTGGCTACAAATATTGTTATAGTAGAAATTATATTGTTAAAGATTTATATTATCTACATAATATTATGTACTTCATCATAGTAGATGCATTATGTACTTAGAATATTTTTAATGAAATTTGAAATAAAATGGAGATATAGCACAATTCCAAACATATTTCAATTATAGCATATATAAGGTCTGATTTTGATGTTAATACTTTCCTTGCATTAGTTCATTAGTAATGTGTTCTAATATATAGTATACTATTTTTTGACGTATTTTTTCATTTAGCATGTTTATACTTACAGCATATATAGCATGTACCACACGCGTGTCCAAGGCATCAAATGCCTTGGATACGCAAATGCAATGAACACTGGAAGTCTCCGATTTACCTTATCTAAAACTATATTAGAATGATGTCAAAATGTTGTATTTTTCAAGAAATACATACCGATAACTGCTCATAGAATATCTCTCTCCATAAGTTTAGATACTCTCCCTGTCTTAATTCCAATAAGCCAGTTTATAAGTAGTTTAATCCTGTAATACTGCTGTAATTATTCAATTATAAATAGAATGATAAGTTTACAATTCACTTGACTAATTGAAATAAGATAAAAATCTTAATTACTGAGATGGTTATAAGTTAGGGGAAGCTTTTATTAATTAATGTAATTTTAGTCTATTGGTATAGAATCGCACAAAGTTGTAAACACAGTGTATAGTTGGTTGCCTATAGCTAGTGTCCAAGCCGTATAAGAATACTAAATAAAGTTTACTGCCTGGTAGCGAACGTGATTAAGCGTTTCGTGAGAAAAGTCATAAAATAAATCTTCATAATAGATTTCGGATTCTCTTGAAACCCTTAAATAAGGGTTTTTGAATTTATATTTAAAAATAAATTTTTAATATTAAATATTAATAGAATTTAAAATAATGTTAGAATAATTAATTTAAAGTGATATACCTAGGTATATTATTTTTATTTATTTTAAGTATTTTGTAAAAATAAATATTTATAATAAATATAAATAATATAAATAAACAATATATATTTTATATGTTGTAGTAGGTACCTACTCCGATGTTTTTTTTATTTTGGGAGAAACATTTGGGTTCGAGGCTATAGCTATGATTATAATTCACGATTGAAAGAGTGATTTAAAGCGAAGCAACTTCCTTTACCTAAGGGTAGTTTTAGACGAACATTGGTGGAGAAGCTCATCTTTAAAAATATTTTTTATATAGCGGCATTTTAGTAAAATTTTAAAAATTTAAAAAAAAGTAAATTTTAAGTACGACATCTTGTCGAAGTTGAACAAGAGTAAGTACCTTTTTCACACAAAAAACTTCTTATTTTGATAATTTAGGACAAAATTTAGGATTGAAACCACTTCCAACCACCCCATTCCCTTAGACCCCTGAATAAAATTTTTAAACGTATTCTATTGCGTAGGTATTGCGTAGACATAAGAAGTTTAGCAACTGGCCAAAATTGATATTTTCATATCAAATCGTTTTGGTTATTTAATAAAAAACCGTCTTCGGAACAACAAGTGGCCCTTAGAGGTAAGACATTTCAGAGATTATACTAAGGTCTTCTTAATATTTTGACTTGTTCTCAGTGGCGTACTCAGGACTTAAAACTAAGTCGGGACACATAGGGCGAGGGAATCAGTCCTGAAAAATGCTCCGCAGGTCAGGCGAAGGTTTAGTATTTCCAGGGTCAAACGTTCTAAAATGTAAAGTTAGGGATTCGAGTTGCAAAAACATTTTCCTCGAGAAATAGGTTTCGTCCATTTTCATTGTTTATGTAATTGCAAAAATTATTTAAACGTTTAACGTACTACTATATTCATATTGATACTACAACGTTGATAATTCTAAGTACAATTCTAATCAATAAGTACATGTGTAGGTATATAGAAGAAATAACCATGCTACCAGAAAATTGAAAAAATATATTTATCTTATGGCATAAATAAAAAAATTAAATGGAATATTGTGTCACCAGTCACAATTTATAAGATGAAGTCCAATCTCCTAGGCCCTTTCTCTTTTAAAATGGTTAATACTTCATTAGTGTCTATACGTATCTCTCTGTGAATGTTTAAATCAGCAAGCCCATTTAGCCTGTTTTCTCCCATTGTACTTCTTAAATACGATTTAAGTCTTCGTAACATACAAAATGTCCTTTCTGCTGTACTTGTGGAAACAGGTATTATTGCAAATATCTTTAGTAATGTGAAAATGTTGGGATATATATCAAAATTGCAAACATTAATGATTGAAACATTGAAACATTAATGCAGATAAACCTTAATTGAGTTGGCTGAACGGTGGCCAGTAATTTTAATTAATTGTTGTTTTGTATTTAATCCTGCATTCTCTGCTGCTTCTTTAGTCCATTTCGGAAGTTCGTTTTTTCCCCACTGGAGAGTTTTTGTACCATCCACTTGATTGTTCTTTGTTCCATGGTGGGTTTACCGTTAAGAATAATCTATCACTTGTTATTCTAGATGAACGTTTAACCATTAGTATTTTAAAAACGGACTGGAGAAAAGGTAGGGTTTTTCGTGTTGGGGACCAGCCATTTATTATCGGCCATTTTTTCTCCCTGGGCCGTTCTATTGGGCCTCACCCTGGGCCGTTTTATTGAAGAGGGGATTATATTCTACTCTTCCTAAAAATTTTATTATTTAAAAAAATATGTAATTATGTTATCTACCTGTTTTAATCCCAGAATTATCCACTTTCTCTTTAAAATAATGAACTCTGCAATTGACGCTTCTCCACCTTTCCAGGCAAGTTCTACTGAAGCGTTCTGCAGAATTCCATAAACTGTTTCCATATTGACGTATGGGTTTTAACGGTATTGTACGGTACACTTTTCTCAATCGCCAGATCAATATTAGTCATAGAATCACGTCCAAAGCTACTCATTTTCACTACATATCACTGTTTAAAAAAAATATTACAAAATTTATTGACAATAAAATCAGAAAAATTGTTTATCGTCGTTTTCTGGTGTCCTAGGAGACTATAATTACTTGTTATCAATGGTATTGTACTTTTTGGTGACAACAGCTGTTAAGTTTTGCCGCGGGTAAACTCGAAAAAACTGCTGACATAAAATATGCAGTCATACAGTTTTTCCATCTAGAGACCATTTGTAATTCAAAATTGCGCATTTGTTATTGGTGGAAATTAAGACAGAATAATTAATAATTGTTGCTTTGCTGTTTTAAATTAGATAATGAATGATATTAATTGGAATTCATTATTATTATATGTTTTGGATGAAATTGTATTCGGCGAAAATGAAAATATTTTCCAATTTATCCAAAATTTATTTATGACCACTGAAAATATGTCATTATTGTTAATGGCGTGAATCAAACTTATTTTAAGAGGCCAGCGCTTTAGGCTGGATAAAATAAAAAATTATTGTTACCGACCACTGATAACTTATTCGAACACTCGGGTTATCTGCTATCTGCTACCGGTTATGGAATTAAAATGGAGGCTTTGTGAACTTACTTTACCGCTGTTAAGCGAACCCCTCAAAAATGTTACAAATTGTAACCGGTTATTAGTGGTATCCCGCTAAAAAAACCCTTATATTCTTCTCCCCTTAACATTCTTGAATAAAGAGGCTTTCATACACAAAAAAAACATCAAAATCGGACAAGAGGTCTAGACGAATATTAGCTTTTGTTGGTGCTTTAATTTACTGGGGAAGTGTACCTATATAATATAAGTCAGTTCCGTCAGAAACTAATATAATAAAATGTCACTGAAAGTGTTGAGGTATAAATATCTTAAATTCAAGTATAAATGATCAATAAAACAAATCGTACATCACTCTGAAGATCCTCAATGAAGGTGAAAGAACTTGTACAACTTCTAAGTGATTCGTTTCCGTATATATGTCCAGATATGCAACTGGTAAGTGTGTCTTCCTTATTATGCATCTATTTGCTTATTTCTCTATGTAATTAATTGCTACAAACCGAATATTTCTTCTCACAAGACAAATATGAATAGCAAAGAACTTAAAAGCTAATATATATATATATATATATATATATATATATATATATATATATATATATATATATATATATATATATATATATATATATAACCTCGTGGAGATTCAAACGTGGCCACGTGCGAATATCACACAACACCGTATTAAATAGCACGGCTCTGTGGCCTTACTTAAATGTAAGCATTCAGGTATATATCAAGTTAAAATGTAAATTAAAATGTAGCCTATGGCTCATAATCATTGAACATGGTGGCTCACACCATCACAAAAGAAATTACGTTAAACAAATAGGTAATATACTTAAACTACGCTTATCTGAAAGTTTAGGAAAGTAGGTATCCCGGTAAGGTGATCTTCTCCAGCACTCGATCATATACCCAGTTTACGCCTTTCCTATAAGTCCTAGGATTTGAGTGGTATATGGTCACGACGTCCAAGCCAGGTGTTCCGTGTTCAGGTAGATATAAGCACAGTCCAGGGTGCACTGTATACTGTAGAAATAAGTAGTAATAAATAAGGGCAATAGAGGGACTAGTTATATTCTCTAAAGAAAACTTAGAAACATAAAAAACCAATAAATCTTACAAGAACTAGGAGGGAAATATATAGTTAAAAGAATTAAATAGCAATGAGCCAAATGTTTGGGTCATATATGGAGAGCAGGCGAGGAGCCGATAATAAACACAGTAATGAACTCGGAAAGTCGGCCGGAAAAAGAAATAGAGCAAGATCTAGATCCAGGTGATACAGGAAGTTAAAGAAGACATAAAAAAGGCAGGAACTGACGAGGAACCCAGAGGTTAAGGCCAAGGATAAAAAAACAGAGAAAAATTGAGTAAGGGAACTAATCCTCCTCCAAAAAAAGTATAAGTGGATGTATTAGTTGAGATATTGGACATATCAACGGATTAAACAGATTGTGAAATAAATTATAGACTTTTAGCAATGTGGGTACTTCTCAATTTAGAGTCCAAAACGGTTATTTACTAATGGTGTGATAATTATAGACACCCGTGACTAGCGTAATTGAAATGCATTCTAATGGACGATTCATCATGTGTAATTATTTTTGAAAACGGTTAATTATCTCCGACTGAAGAAGCAGTTATAAGATCTGGATGCCCATGCAATACATCCTCTTTGTTCCTTTTTTAATTATTTTAAAAAGCTGGTCAGATAGTATTATAATTACAATCTTTCGTTGATAATATAAATTTTATAATATGTGAAATTCATTTCTTACTTATATCATCAAAAGTTGATGGTAAAAAGATGGTATAAAATATTACAAAAAATACTGTTTAAAATGGTATTTAGGATTCGTATTTTTTACAACGGATTTACAACAAATAGTAGGAATAAAATTGATACAATTAGATTCCAGAAACTAAAAACCAAATGAAGAGAAAAGTCAAAAATAACACAGTTATTAGACTAAGAACCAGCGAGGAAAAAAAATAATATGAAAATAAACTAAGTAGAGAATTAGCCAGTAATAAGAATAGCATCAACGAAATTAAAATAGTATATAAAACAAAGATATAAACGACGACTGAGAAACGCAATAAGAAAATTAAGAAAAATAAAAACTATCGTACTTATAATAAAGAATGTAAAGCGAAGCTTGAAGTTAGAAGAAAACGAACGCAAAATATATTACAGGAAGGAACAGATGAAGCACAGAAGTAATAGAAAGAACAAAGAGAGAAAACTAAAATGGTGTTAAGAAAGAACAAAGGGAAAGTTATGAAGCTGTATTAGAACAAATGGAATATAATTTTAGAAATAATGATGAGATACCTATATCAAGGAGTGAATGATAGGTAGACAGTATATAATAGATACCAACTAGGAACAGTATTCTATGAAGATAAAAATTGGGAAATTGGTGCGGGAGAAGAAGCCCAAAAAAGGTGGTAAGAATATTTAAACCAGTTGTTAAGTAGAGACGAAAACAAGAAACGGTTGAACACATAATTAATATAGAAGAAGAAAGAAATGTAGTTACCGCCCGGAGAAAATTATTTCAAAACTGAAAAATAATAAATAAGAGTCCAGAAAATGATAATTTGACAGCGGGACTATTTAAATACGGAGGAAATGAATCAACCTATAAATACAAAGTCATAAACAGAAAATATGAGAAAAATTACAGAACTGTCAACGGATGCCAAAGAGTTATTAAATGTAGCATGTAAAATATTGGCTATCTGTATAAAATTAACATTGATAGATAAGGAGGAGATAAGATTGCATATAAATGAGAAAAACAAAGTACATGGAGTGGGCAGAAAAAGAATATCAAGAAAACACGTTTTTAATAGTCCACACGAATAGAGGGAAAATATACAAGATTGAAGAAAAAAAAGAAATCATATATTTGGGGCTAATATTTTCACTAGACGTCAGGAGAAGTTATGAGAAATGTGTAGCAGATAATATTGAGAAATAAAAATATTTCTAGACAAACAAAAACAAGATAATACAAGACAGTGAAAGGAACAATCCTAGCGAAACAAAACAGAAACAAGCTAGACTGGAGGTATGGGAGAGAGTCATACTGAGGCAAATATTTGGAGGAAAAAGAAATGAATATGGATGGGTCAGAAGAACAAAACAAAGAAGTAATGTGTGTATATAAGGAAACAAACATATATATATATATATATATATATATATATATATATATATATATATATATATATATATATATATATATATATATATATATATATATATATATATATATATATATATATATATATATATATATATATATATATATATATATATATATATATATATATATATATATATATATATATATATATATATATATACAAGCTCAAAGGTTACGGTGGTATTATATGGACATATTGAAAGAATGCCAGAGGTGTCTAAAAATGCTACTAATAAGAACAATCGGAGGGAAGAAGATAATAGGGAGACCAAAAGCAAGTTGAAAAGCGTAGGTCGAAAAAGACTTCGAACAGCTGGAAATTATCTATTACCCTATACATATTCACCGTAAAACAAAATTAATTTCATTTATAATATATTTAATATATATAATCTAGATCTAGAAGGAAAGCACTGAGTAATTATGACTAAAAAATATGGATGTCTGCAAATAGAATGAATAGCTATTAAAGCTCTTGAACATGAACGGCACTTGCCCTATCTTACCTTACTTCCTAGTACTTAGGTCCGACTCCTATATGGAGCCGGCAGCTCCATATAGGAGCTCCGCTAAACTATTTGAACGGATCTTAAACCAAATTATATGAATTCATTTCAATATTCGGTTTTTAAAAAGTCGACTTCCTACATGGTTATTTCCATATTCCAACACCCTGCGAATTTCGTATTTCAAGAAGCATCGAATATAAAAAACTGAATTGAGGATTGGGTAGAAGATTGGCGATTAGTGGTACTTGCACCGATATTCAACAGACTGCGACAACCATGACAATATACGAAATATTGTTTCGAAGAGATATGATTTACTATAGAAATTTCCCTCGATTAAGACGGCCTTACATGCTTTCTAATTGCTGCCATAACAAACTTATCAGCAAATAATACATAAATTACGGCTTTTTCCCGCTGCTGCCGGTATAATCGGAAGCTGACCGGATCGGCCATCCGCACCTGTAATTATGCCTGACAAGTTCGAGATATATTGATTCAGCAACCTGTTATTATCGCCTATTACAGGCCCACAGAAATCCATACTGAAATTACTGGGACAGATAAAAAGCTACAAAAAATAATTGCGGATAGTTAGGATATAATTTTATGGGAGAACTTAGAACAGTGTTTGATTATAATGGAAACGAGGATGGAGTTGATGCTGTTACTAAAATACCGTGGCTAGAACACACGAGGAGATAAATATGGACCTACAGACAAATTAGGTTGATTTATTATTTTATGAATATGTCTATGGAAGAGTCGCAGCTGAAAATATACGGCTTTATCTTTTCGCTATCGAACAGTCACCCGAATATCTAAATGTGTACCGTAATGTGGAGCGAATTCGAATGCATTTTTGGTGTTTCTTATGTAGGTATTTAAAAAATCACTAAAATCTAAATAGGTATATCATTATTAACCCTTTTTGTAGCTATACGAAGCCACAGCATTAATTAAATAAATGTTTATACATATTTTTTTTATAGGTAAAGGTTGTTCGAACACACCCCAGCTTTAAAAAATCACGAAAACACGAAAATGTGATTTCAGACCACATATGCCTAAATTCGAATAAGTTTAGAAATATTAGAGCCCATGAGGGCAAAAAAAGGACACACTTAGCTATAAAATAGTTTACTTCAAAATAAGAACAGCTTTCTCTCTAAAAGTGGCTCTCTAAATTACATTTTTTATTGTATTGCGGTAAGATCTTTCACACATCTTAAAGAGATATAAGAGAATATTTATACAAGTTTTCAAGTAAATTGATAGATCAAAGTTACAATGGTTTATTTGCAGCGCATAAATAAATAAATTGGTGAAATATGAAATATCGTATACAATTATAAAATTAACAAAATTTTTACCTAGTAGGTAGTTAGTAATGAAAAAGTGACTTACTACCACCAAAATGTACTTAGTTTACTATGTTCTTTAAGCACATGCCACAGGGTGGTCAGTGAAACTTGAAAATACCGGTTCGTTTCACATAAATGTGAAATAATAGCGAAGCGTTCGAATTTACCAAACCCGTTCGAACTCGCTCTAAATTACGGTAATGGCTATTACCGGGCCTTATCGATTATTGTAAATTATGTCCTTAATTTAGAGAATGTCCGATCATAAATTGACACGTCAAAATTCACCATCAGAATGAAAGTGTTTTGTTCGGACGTAAAAACTATTATGGAATTATATCGATTTGGTAAAAGAAATTAAAAAATCATGGATTTAATATCGTAAACAATCTTCTAACCTAAAATCCTTCATAATCTCAATACACACAGCAATCTTGTGATGTAATGATTTCCCTAGTATAGTTTGTAACATCGAAATATGAGAATTAAAAGTCTTAGCAAAAAACCCTCATTATATCGATCCCTTCACACGTGCTACCGCATTTTTAACAGCGTTGTCAAGTATAACCGATTTCGAGGAATTTAACGAAAAACAAATGATTTTTATACATCGCCCATCACATTATGACATTATCATGTAGTATAACAAAATATATCACACTATATACCTTTCGTCATATCATAAAACAATTGGATGGTGAATGTGATAAGAGAATATCAGAATAAAAATGTTTCCCATTCAAATATTACGGATCCATTTTACACTTTCCTCGGCCGTGTCACATCGGCATCATTTTGCATTCATTTGGATGCCTAAATTGACTAATACCATCGAACGTTTTGTGGTAAAGCGGGGTCAATAATAATTCTTGAAATAGAAGTAATACAGTTATTTTAATTTAGTGTATTATTTTGACGGTTTTTGTGTTAAAATTGATTAGTTATTAGTATTCTATCAAAACATAACAACTTGTTGAATGAAAGCGCCTTTATAGTGATGATTTTAGCTTGCTGTAAGAAAAGTTATACTGCCCCGATCTCCCATTGCGGCAATTGTGGGAAGGTATCGTGTGAAAATTTTTTTGTCTCATATTTCGATGTTACAAACAGTACCTAATATCTGTATAAATAAAGCATGGTCACGTGGTTCATTACAATCATTAATGAACGGCCGTTACGCCATACCGTTGTGGCGTAAAATATTCCATATCAGTAAAAATTTCTGGTGGATTGGTATATAAAGCGTTGGTAGCTACTTTTCTCGATTGGGCCATGAATCATCCCCTTTTAACCCAAGGCGACATATACGCAAATAAGCAAGAACAGAAGCTTTTGCTTAATAATACCCTGCCCAGGACTTCTAAATAATTCATGATTCTATCACGTAATACCTGTTCTGCGCTGCATGTCTATAATATGTACGTATTTTAATTTATAGCATATGTTGCATAATAAAATATTTTTCTGTTATAGCCTGCAAAGGCATTTATAGGCAAGGAATATATTATTTTCTTCTGAAAACGGTTCAGGGATACTATTATTAGGGATATTATATATATATATATATATATATATATATATATATATATATATATATATATATATATATATATATATATATATATATATATATATATATATATATATATATATATATATATATATATATATATATATATATATATATATATATATATATATATATATATGTATATATGTGTATATATATATATATATATATATATATATATATATATATATATATATATATATATATATATATATATATATATATATGTATATATGTGTATATATATATATATATATATATATATATATATATATATATATATATATATATATATATATATATATATATATATATATATATATATATATATATATATATATATATATATATATATATATATATATATATATATATATATATATATATATATATATATATATATATATATATATATATATATATATATATATATATATATATATATATATATATATATATATATATATATATATATATATATATATATATATATATATATATATATATATATATATATATATATATATATATATATATATATATATATATATATATATATATATATATATATATATATATATATATATATATATATATATATATATATTATTTTCTAGTCATAATTACTCAGTGCTTTCCTTCTAGATCTAGATTATATATATTAAATAAATTATAAATGAAATTAATTTTGTTTTATGGTGAATATGTATAGGGTAATAGATAATTTCCAGCTTTTTGAAGTCTTTATCGACCTACCTTTTTCAACTTGCTTTTGGTCTCCCTATTATCTTCTTCCTTCCGATTGTTCTTATTAGTAGCATTTTTTGGCATCTCTGCATTCTTTCAATATGTTCATATAATACCACCGTAACCTTTGAGTTTATATATATATATACAGGGTGAGTCAGTTTTTTGTAGACAAACTTTAACAGGGGATAGAACGCACGTTTTTAAAAAGAAAAGTGCCTATAAAGATATGGCCGATCTAGCTTCCTAAGGAAGATACAGGGTGTTAAAATTTAATTTTTTTTTACATTAATGTGTAATATTTTCTGAACGGAATGATATATTCACTAAATATTTTACACATATCTTAACCTGCATAGGATCAACATGTTGTATTGTTCCTGTCGAAAATACTATAGTGGATGTTACTTTTTTCGGGTACTTCGACTATTCTGCATAATAGAATTTTTTTTCGTACGCCACTGACATTATCTGATACATATTTCTAATATAACGGCCCCTTAGTAACAATTTTGATCTCTTGTAATTTTACTCTAACTATGACAGTTTTCGAGATATTGGCCGTTGTTTCTCTGACAGTGTAATGTCGTTATTATAATTTTTTTTTCTCGAATTTTCTTTATGACATAAACGAACGCTTAGATTTTTTCATGTTTGGGGGATAATGCCTATTAATTAAGGCGCATAAAACAAGCGGTAAGAATGTTCAAAAACTTGCACAGTGGCGGGGTGGAAGGGGTGCTCCACCCCTTTCGTAAACAGAACTTCTACGCCAAAGACTATTTAAAAAAAACTGTTATTTTCATTATCTACATACAGTTTAACAAAAATAATGTCCCTTCTTCTGTTTCGAAATTCCTGTGCGGTTCCTAGTTATTTTGATTTTTAGTGTTTGATGTGGTACTAAATTAAGTAATTTATTTATTAGCAATAATAATTATCGGCTAAATATTTAATTCTTTCAACGAAACCTACCTAAATATGGTGTGTTAAGGATTCTAAAAAGCCGAAATCTCTTATTCTTTATCTTTTTCCAATGTAGTCAAAATAAATATTTGTTATATCAAGCCTTACTCAAATACAATACTTTTATATGTTGAAATCTGTTAAATTACAAATGTACTTACAATACAATAGATTATTGTGCAGTTGCCAAAAGTCTTAAAAGTGTCCTTTAAGTTTTATTAAACTTGTGCATGTACCAATTTCTGTTTCAATTTTTGTTGTTGTTTGCTAAATAATTTCCATTTAAAACTAGCGTATTTGTAACTGTACGTAATAATTGCAACAAAATATTATACTCCTTGGAAAACAAGTAAGCATTATGTCATATTTTGAAACGACAGTTTGACGTATTACAAGTTTATCTACAAACAATTTTGCTTCATCTTGAATATTTTCACTGTTATTAATTATTATTTTTAAGATTAAAAAGTTATTTTATGTGATTTGCCAGATTTTAATTAGTGTAACATGCCGTTTACATTTACAAATAGCGAACAAGCCGACATTCATTTTATTTATGGGTTCGCAAATGGGAATGCAAGATACGCAGCTAGGGAGTATCGAAGAAGATTTCAAAATAGACGACAACCTCATCATTCCGTTTTTGTGAGTATCCACCGTCGATTTGTTAACCAGGGTTTGAAAAATGTACCCGGGGGCCGACAGAACAACCGTGGACGAGATAGAGACCGTATATTGCGGGAATTTAATAGGAACCTAACGACAAGTACTCGACGTGCTGCTATTGCTCTTGGTATTTCCCAAAGTAAAATTTCCCGGGTTTTAAAACGGGATCACAGACGCCCATATCATTTTCAACCTGTTCAAGGTTTATGTCCAGGTGACGCTGAACGAAGACTTATTGTAGGTGGGTTCTTAACTCCATTCAAAATAATAGGGATTTCTTATCCAATATACTGTGGACTGATGAATCTTGTTTTACTCGTCGTGGTATAGTAAATTTTCACAATCTGCATGTATGGGCACATGAAAACCCACATGCCATTCGACCACGAAGTTTTCAACATGAATTTAGTACAAATGTCTGGATTGGAATTTACGGCAACCACGTGTTTGGACCTTATTTCTTGCCACAACGTGTAAATTCAGAAAATTTCCTACAATTTTTAGAAGAACACCATGGTAATATATGGGAAGTCATTCCTTTGAATTTAAGAAGACAGTCTTGGATTCAACTTGATGGGTGCCCGGCCCATTATGGCAGAAATGTAAGAAATTGGCTAAATAATAACTATCCAGGGAGGTGGATAGGTCGTGGAGGTCCAGTGGCGTGGCCTCCCAGATCCCCCGATTTAACACCACTTGACTTTTTTGTGTGGGGATTCATTAAGGAAATAGTGTATACCACTCCGGTTAATACACTTGAGGAACTTCAAAATCGCATTAGAGATGCTTGCAATGAAATAAGGGTGCATCATTTAGTTAACTTAAGACGTTCTATGATACGTCGCAGTGAAATGTGTATTGAGAAGAACGGTTTACATTTTGAACAAAGTATCTAATTTTATGTATGTAGGTACTAGTGTTATTGTTATTAATTCTTGTAATTGTTATTTATAAATCATTATTGCTAACAATTGTTATTTATTCCACAATTATTATTGTTAATTAAATATTGCTATAAATTCAAAAATGTTTATATCTCCATAAACATTAACATCAATGTTCATCTAATGTTTTTTTTGTAATTGTAATTACTTGGAAAGAGATAAAGAGATTTCGGCTTTTTAGAATCCTTAACAAACCATATTTAGGTAGGTTTCGTTGAAAGAATTAAATATTTAGCCGATAATTATTATTGCTAATAAATAAATTACTTAATTTAGTACCACATGAAACACTAAAAATCAAAATAACTAGGAAACGCACAGGAATTTCGAAACAGAAGAAGGGACATTATTTTTGTTAAACTGTATGTAGATAATGAAAATAACAGTTTTTTTAAATAGTCTTTGGCGTAGAAGTTCTGTTTACGAAAGGGGTGGAGCACCCCTTCCACCCCGCCACTGTGCAAGTTTTTGAACATTCTTACCGCTTGTTTTATGCGCCTTAATTAATAGGCATTATCCCCCAAACATGAAAAAATCTAAGCGTTCGTTTATAAGTCATAAAGAAAATTCGAGAAAAAAAAATTATAATAACGACATTACACTGTCAGAGAAACAACGGCCAATATCTTGAAAACTGTCATAGTTAGAGCAAAATTCCAGGAGATCAAAATTGTTACTAAGGGGCCGTTATTTTAGAAATATGTATCAGATAATGTCAGTGCCGTACGAAAAAAAAGTTCTATTATGCAGAATAGTCGAAGTACCCGAAAAAAGTAACATCCACTATAGTATTTTCGACAGGAACAATACAACATGTTGATCCTATGCAGGTTAAGATATGTGTAAAATATTTAGTGAATATATCATTCCGTTCAGAAAATATTACACATTAATGTAAAAAAAAATTAAATTTTAACACCCTGTATCTTCCTTAGGAAGCTAGATCGGCCATATCTTTATAGGCACTTTTCTTTTTAAAAACGTGCGTTCTATCCCTTGTTAAAGTTTGTCTACAAAAAACTGACTCACCCTGTATATACATATATATATATATATATATATATATATATATATATATATATATATATATATATATATATATATATATATATATATATATATATATATATATATATATATATATATATATATATATATATGTATATATATATATATATATATATATATATATATATATATATATTTATATATATATATATATATGTTTTTGTGTTTGTTTCCTTATATACACACATTACTTCTTTGCTTTGTATACAAACCCAAGATTACTTTTCACAAAACAAATATGAATAGCAAAGAATTTCAAAGCTAATAAATATATCCAGGGTGAGAATTGGGATTTTTTCGAATTTTCGTAGAAACAATTAATACATAAGACCAACAAATGATTTTAGTTTTGACTAAGCAAGCAATTTCTGTATCACTCCCTCTTTGAATGCTTCCGAACTCTATTGTATATGTAATTCAATATTCTCCAGCATATAGTTGGAAAAAGTAGTTGTTTTTCAATAGGTTCAACAAGATTTTATGCATTTTAAAGTTTAACATCTTTTGGATAACTGTATGCCTAATGCTTTTATATATAATATGTTCAAATAGAACAAATATAAACAGTAGACTAGGTTTGTGTATTCTAAGAATTTGAGTTCCGTCAAAAACTAATGTCATAAAACGTCACTACAAGTGTTGGAGTATTAATATTTTAAATTCAAGTATAAATGATCAATGAAATAAATCGTATACTGCTCTGAAGATCCTTAATAAAGGTGAAAGAACTTGTACAACTTCTAAGTGGTTCGTTTCGGTGTGTATAGTGGTTCATTTCCGTATGTATGTCCAGATATAGCACTGGTAAGTATATCTTTCCTCTTATTCGTCTATTTGCTTATTTCTCAATGTAATGAAATACTACAAACCCAAGATTACTTTTCACAATATATATATATATATATATATATATATATATATATATATATATATATATATATATATATATATATATATATATATATATATATATATATATATATATATATATATATATATATATATATATATATATATATATATATATATATATATATATATATATATATATATATATATATATATATATATATATATATATATATATATATATAATATTTTACTTCCTATGTCCAAGTGCATGTATCGATAAACGGCTAAACGGCAAGTTAAATCGATAAACTATGCAGTTTTTGAATTTTTGATGTTTTAAATTAAAATTAGATTTTAGTGTATTGTGTTCTTTTTTTTTCTCCAAAATTACAACAGAATTCTGAGAGTAACTTCGATACCCAGGATAGTTGGGAGCGATCTGACTGGGTTGTGTAACTCTGTGGCGTCCACGGTAGGGTTACCAGATGAAAACTAGTCCACCCAGGACAAGCCTTTAAGAAAATGCTGACAAAAGCCGGCCGTCGTATTTTTTTAACAAAGTAACAATTTTCACAATATCTATTGATTGATGACAGTTTTGCCATTATACCATTTTCATTTTACTAATAAAACAAGAGTTGATGAGTTTAATTTAATTTAAAATTTATTTTCTTCGTTTTGGATTCTTCATTTAAATAGAAGCTGTTTTTAAAAATGTTTTTTTTAAATATTCTGCCACCTTTTAGACTGTATAATTTGCATTCAAGGTGAACCAGTATAAGCACTCAATGTCTAATCGCGTAAAACGTGTATTGCTAGACGCAAACATGGAATGTTATTTTTCCGTTTTCTATAAAAATCCACGATAAAGGGGCGAATTTTATTTCTGCTTGACATTAGACGATGACCCCATGTAGATGGCCCGCCGGTTGGCAGTTGGCAAACTATAAAACACTGTAATCTCAAGACACGCCGTAGTGGGTTGAGAGGGATATTATTAAGGTAGAAGCTCGCTAGCTAATTATAGAGTGGTCACTCCGTGCTGGGCATCCAGGAGGCCGGGAAGACGTGCTTCTGAGGACGTGACGGTGTAGGAGGAGCGCTCGTTCTTCCTCTTCTCTTTTTGGTGCTCCACGTTATTGGTGTGCGGTAATTTCTGTAACGCTGCATGTTCGACTTGAAAAATATAATATTAGTCCGGTCAGCAAAGCCTAATAAAGGACGCTCGGCGGAAATAAATCGTGTAGTCCCAGTGGTACCCCCGTACCTCCCTGAACAAGATACTAAAAGTCATGACCAGAGACCTGGGTTTTGAGCGTTAGGAGGTCGGAAAAGTTTTCATATTTCGCGTGAAAATCTCGAAAACGGTGGCATCTAACTGAAAAATGTCAGGTACAAACTTAAGGTAAATTAAATTTCCTACCATAATAGTCTTATCCATTTTTATCTACGCCAAATACTTACCGAGGTACGGAGGGTGGCACGGGTTTTTCAGAATTTTCGAATTTTCCACCTCCCGTATTTTGGTAAGTATTGATCTTAGAGAAAAAATAACTGGAACTATTTTGTTACAAAATTTAATTTACGTTAATTTTGTGAATTGCACCGTATTGGGCCGTCTCCCCTCCCAACGTACACAACCCAGTGATCAGAGACTTTAATAGTAAGTTGTTCAATGCACAAAAATCCAGGAAGGTCAGGGGGGTCTTTCATATAGTTTTTTTTAAACGCCTTCCGCTTTAAACTGCTCAAAAAAATTAACGCAACACCTTTTACATCTAATTGATTTTATTAACGAATTGAGATATTTAAAAAAATTAAATGGTAACTTACAGCTAGATATATAGTATACACGAAATAAGTTATAGATGTTTTCTCTGTGTTCAAATTTTGTCTATAACGCATTACAACTAATCAAGTACCGAAATTAAAGTGTGTTTTTTGTTTGTTAAAACCTGTATAAATATTCCTAGCTACAATTTGTTGATAAATTCATGAGTTAAATGTCAATTATGTCAAAGTGGTATTAAATGGTTATCCTAAGTGAAGTACAAGTAGTACGAGCAGTAGCTTTACTTGAAAGCGGACGTAGTATGCGTTTTGTTGCGAGAGACCTCAATGTGGCTCCATCGACTATTATGAGGCTCAATAGAATATACCAAGGAACTGGTAGTTATACCCGTAGGCAAGGGCAAGGCAGAAAGAGGAAAACAACTAGAGAGCAAGACTGACTCACGACGCACGCACGCACGCACGCATGCAAGACGCACTCAACTGCTAGGGTTCTCCAAAACGATCTTGTTGGGGCTACTGGGGTCCAAGTTTCTGATCAAACGGTTAGAAACAGATTAACACCGAAGAGCCCGCCGAACGTTTGCCCAAGAACACGTTAACTGGCAACTTCGTCACTGGACCGCTATACTCTTCACCGATGAGTCTAGATTTTGTCTGACACGATGTAACGGTCGTGTAAGGGTATGGAGACGTCCTGGTGAGAGGTACTCGCAAGCAGCTATTCAGGAGCTGGATAGATTCGGAAATGGATCGGTAATGGTGTGGGGTGAAATCAGCATAAACCATAGAACCGAGCTGGTTGCAATTAATGGTAGACTGAATGCCCGTTAGTACATCGACCAAGTCTTAGATAATCATGTTCTACCCATGGCAGTCGAAATTGGCGACAGGTTCGTTCTTATGCAGGATAATGCGCGGCCACATACAGCAGAAGTAACAAGAACCTTTTTACAAAACCATAGAATTCTAGTCAGGGATTGGCCAGCAATTAGTCCTAACTTAAATCCTATTGATCATGTTTCGGATTTATTCGATAGAAGAGTCAGGGAACCTCATAATCCTCCACATACATTGCAACAGCTCCAAGAAGCTCTAAACGAAGAGTGTGTATAATACCACAAGAAGACCTACGTAGATTAATACGCAGCATGCCACGGCGCTGTGTATCGTAAATAAATTCCGTTCCGTTTTATGGCTAATTTTGAATTCTATTTCAAACATTTGAAATAAAACCGCGCGACCTTGAAGAAAATTCACCATCTACCGTTACCCCTACCTTTCCGTCCCGCGAAATGCCGCGTGGTTTCAGGAGCACATTTATACGCGGGATCCGCAAGAATCATTCCTTTTCCTTTTTTGCCGGCTTGTCTTTAGCCTGTCGACCTTACGCTCTCGAAGAGATATCTTCCGCGTTGTAGTGCAGTGTAGTGCAACATTTTTTTTATTGTTTTAACCTAAGCCCTTCAGGCTACCTAATCAAGTAGAGTCTTTTTATATAAGGCAATCCAATTGTAAATTTAAAATTTAATTTAAGATCACTGTGAACCATCAACTGCATTGTCTTGTAAGTTACATTTTAATTTAGGTACTTGATTTGTTCTAATGCGTTACCATTTAATTTTTTTAAATATATCAATTCGTTAATAAAATAAATTAGATGTAAAAGGTGTTGCGTTAATTCTTTTGAGTAGTGTATATATATTTTCGCAACTATTTAGAATTTAGGATTTAGAAAAATAAAATTTGGCGAAGAACTTGCATGAATAAAATGACAAACAATCTCTATAAAAATTTCATCATAATTTTTTAACGCGTCGATACCTATTTCTTTATCTGCAACTTTCTTGTCTCTCGAGTTTTTGCAAAATTGACAATTTTCTCACAAAAAATATACATCCATTTTCTGAAAAAAAAATCTATCTTTACCTCGTAACAATATGTCAGGGTTACAAAAATGGTGTCCGCCAAATTTCATTCTCCCAAATTTTTCCGTAGTGGAGAAAATAAGTAAAAATTATTTTTATACGCCAACTTTAGCGGACTGTAACTGGGAGAGAAGGGGGTTTTGGAAAAAAATTTAAACAATTTAAAAAGATTAAAGTATTAATCTTATAAAATTAGAACTTTAGTTTTTAAATTATGTTGCGTGGAATAGGGAGCATTGACATATATTTTTATTGCATAAAAATGTTCTACCATACTGAAAAATAAGATAAAATAAGACGCCTGAATTCCCAATAATAAATTTGTTACAAATTTTTAAAGTTTTAACCGCGAGCTAACCCAGCACTCGACCGCTTGATTTCATAGTTCATTCGGCCGCTTTTCGGCGAAACGCCTACCGAATATTGTAGACTGTGACGTCACAGCTCATTTCGGGCCGCTTCAATTGTATCGCTGTTTAGATCCTTCATACTGATCGCCCGGAATTAGAAATGTTTTTTTGTGTTTTATTTTATAATTTTATTACCACGTTACGTTATGTTTTTTAGTATTTTTTTATTTTTAAAATTGTATGCATGTTCCCTATTGTCTTCAACGCATCCCCATGCACAACAAATGAAAGGCATTATAAAATAAACGTCAATTTCCTCTTACCAATTGCCGCCTCTCCACCCTCGAGAGCCCTCGACCCTTGGAATTAAATAATGCCCAAAAATTACACAGCCCTTTTCTCGCCAATTTGAGGCACCGCTGCAAGTCCATTACCAATTCAGCTGTCGCGATAATTACAAGTTTTCGAGTTATTTATTGGTTTTCGGAAATTGCTTTAAATGCGGTTAAATAGTTAATATCGTATAATGATTGTTTCCGGATTGTGGTGCACATATTGTTCTTTATTTTCACCGACAGACGCAATTAGTAACGCTGGGTCAAATGGCACCAGGTTGTGCCCATAATAGGGGTATATAATTTCTATATACCTTCACGTAGGTGGTGCGTGCATCTTCTGTCTATTTCGATTGAATTTCGATCACAGTGCGCAAACATTTCTTGTTATGAAATTATTCTGCCATTGTTTTGAATTGATATTAAATTTAGTTTAATAATTGATATCTCCTTAAACACTGGTTTATACTAGAACTGGTTTAAAATTGTTTTCAATTCGTTTAAAATTTACTCAAATAATTAAGCAAATGACTTAATTTCAAAGTTTTAACTCACAGTCCCTAAAACAATCCACAACGGCACACAATTGTGGTATTTAACTACTATTCCCATTTCCAAAATCTAAAAATGAACGCAAAAATTTTCATACGCCCCCAGTAGGCCAGTCATTGGGTATTTTTTGCGTGCAAATGGCCGCGGAGATTTGAATATCGGCAGAAATGCAATGTAGGGTGTCCTTAATATGCGCTTAATTTTGCGACCTCACATGACCCCCGCTCGCAGCGCCATCTTGAAAAAATGGTGTCTAAAATCAGTTTTTGGCTTATAACTCGGTTCCTGTAGATTTTAGAAATTACTGAATAAAAAATTTAAGGTGATAAGATTCTATACAAAACTGTTCCTATACATTTTTTTGTCAAAACAATACTTTCCCAGTTACAGGGCCGAATACTAGATTGAATTATTTTAAATATCGTATAAACTCCATTTACATGTTACTTTTTACATATTATGCATAAAGTACCGCACCTAAAGTTGTTTAGTGCAGTAAAATAAGACAGGACATAAGTTATCAACTCCTTTCCACACCACTCGGGTGGTAGTGCCCAGTAGGCCTAATCCACGCATCAAATTTAAATGTACATTTTCTGACGTTTGGTACTTTGAGATGTTCCTAGTTCATTCTGTTCAGTACTCGATTCAGTATATGTCAAATCTTCTGTCTCTTCCAATACCCACTCAGGCGAATTAAGGTCATCATCAGCATCGTTTGTATCCTCAAAATCGGAATCAGCTCCTAAATCGGGAATGTTTTCACATGCTGTCCCATTATTCATACACAACACTGAGCATTTCAAACCTACATTCCTGCATCCACACGCTCTTGCACAGCCTTTTTTACATTTGCTGGACATCGACTTTAAAATTGCGTCTGGAGTAGCTTCAGATGTAGTCCTAACAGCGTCGAGCCTGTTTCCTGTTTCCTGCCAGCCGTATTGCTCAGGATCTTTCTCGTTGTCACACCACATCGCAACTCGATGGTAAGCTCGCAGACAGTGCTACCATGCAGCACAGTGGCGGCTCGTGACTAAAGCATCAGGTAGGGCAGACAAATTTAATATTAATATTGAATTTGGTCCGCGAAGCATTAATGGCGAGAAGCATTAAATTAAAAATTTTTCAAACTTTCAAGGTCACGCGTTTTCCTGGCACTTCCAGAATTTCAATGAAAAATCCTTTTACAAAAAAATTACAGGATTTCACAAAAATGATTTTTGGAAAAAGTATCAACCTTTTTTGAAATAATATTTATTCATGAATTACTGATGTTATAAATAAATTGAAATAAACAAAATATATTTTATTAGATTGTTAAATATTTTTTATAAACCAATAGGTATTTCGTTTGTCGAATTTACGATCAATGATTCGACGAATTTTAATTTTCCTTGCCGTATTTCGATTTTTTTATTTAACTCTAGTTTGTAAATTTACTTTTGGAATTTTAATACCCTAAACTTTTTCTTGAATTTTTGATATGAGTACTTTGTGTGTTTGAAAAAAAGAACAGCTCGTAGGTATGTCAGAACGTTCCAAAAATAAACAGTTCAGCAAGAACCAACGGGAAGTTCAGAGTTTAGAAAAAAATCACTTCGGATACAACTACATTAATACTTTCAATTAAATAATTTTTAATGGTTTTCGACAGACCACTAAAAACAGTAGATTACCTAATCAAATCACGTCAATCACGAACGCCAAGACAAAAAGCCGAAAAATCGAACGAAAAACTAAATCCACATACCTACTCTACCCGGTATTGTATCTTGTATCTGCACAATATAACTGTGATCTAAACTCTAAACTAAAAACAGAAAACAGTGAAATCTGAATCCTTAATCATATGACTTTGTAACACCAATCACTAATTAGGGTCAGCCAATCACTAATTAGGGTCAGCCCCAGCTGAAGGGCGCGAATCGTGGACGTTACATCACTCAAATCGCGGCGATGGGCAAGCCCGTAGTATAATATACAAAATAATGCACGAAACAGGTGCGCCTGCACTGAATTCCTCTTCAAGTCTGTTTAAGAAGAATTAAGGGTGATATTATTTTCGTATTATAGGATATGCAAAATAATTAGTTTCCTACACGCCTAACCTATAGGTAGGTTATAATAAATACTTCGTATAATTGGTTTTTAATAAATATTAAATACAGTGGTTCTAATACTAGATAAAATTTTAAATCCCTTACAATTTAGTGGTAATTATAATAATAAAGTTTTTATTATTATAATTACGTATCACATCAATTGTACGGGATTTAAAATTTCATCTAGTACTTCATCTAAAACCGAGGTATTTAATATTTATTATTAAGTTTTAAGACAAAAATTATTAGTTCAGCAAATAGTTACTGTGCGGCTTCAGAAAAGTGACGGTCGACCGGCGCGGGCAAGCCCATCTCAGACTGTCTCAGGGTGGATACAACCTAGGCATACGTTTACAGTTTCGCTCGCACAATCGTCGCCGCGTATACCTCGAACGTATATCGCGAATTAATACAGGCCTGCTTGTCATCTACGGGCTTGCCCATAGCGATGATTAGCAGGTCTCCCTCGCGCTATGGGCAAACAGATCGTACCTATTACTAATTTATTGCCGGTGCGTAACGCGCAAAATTGAAATCGGAATATGATTACTATGATTAATAATATACTTTTTACTTTTTATTTATAATCTTACTTAAGACTTTTAAAAATCTGTTATGCTATTGTGTTAAAACATATTGAACATTATACATGGTAATTGAAAAATGTTTTTGAATGTTGTTTTTACTTTTATATTTATACCTTAAATCCTAGGGTGGGCACTGCCCACCTCGAGGAGCCGCCACTGATGCAGCATCTCTCGTGGGTGGCAGGGAGGCAAGATTAAATTTGTTTTTAGATACAGACTTCTCGTATCGGAGCGAATCGAGCATGTCCATTTCGTACGATCCACCATACAGAGCCAATAAGAACGCTTCCCCAGCTGCAGCGAGAGTATTGATATCTGCTTCGAGATGTTGGAAGATTGCTATAGTCTCAGGCAATGATTTGTTATTATCCATGAGATTGAGGAACTTTAATTTCCCTTAGTTGAAAAGGCCAGAAGTTGTATCACAACCGCTAATAGCGTGTAAAAACAAAATGTTCTTCGCCACATTTTCCTTGTAATTCTGGCTGGTTTTAGTAGAAAAATGTTCTCCCGGTCTCTTGCCTTTGCAGTTAATATAACCAATAGATCTATCGTCTCCGACAACGAAAACAAGCGAAAAAGACGACGACATGTCGATGGCTGTTTGAACAATGAGCACATCCGCATCTTCTATTGCCTGCTTTGCTATGTAATTATGTTCGTTGAACTTCGCAATTAACATGGAAATTAAATTTCTTTTGTTATTATCGCTTGATAAGAATTTTTCCTGTGAAACAGGTGGGATCATCGCTTCGTCAAAAATAACATCTGTGGATACATGTGCTCTAGAACGGCGATATCTTTCTGCGTTTTTCGTACTGCGGCTAGCTGCGTTCGCTGGATAACCTTATGTTTTGTCTTTTGCTGCACTAAACAACTTTAGGTACGGTAATTTATGCATAATATGTAAAAAGTAACATGCAAATGCAGTTTATACAATATTTAAAAAAATTCATTCTAGTGTTCGGCCCTGTAACTCGGAAAGTATTGTTTTGACAAAAACATGTATAGGAACAAATTTGTAGAGAATTTTATCACCTTCAATTTTTTGTTGTATACTTTTTTTCTAAAATCTACAGGAACCGCCAAAAACTGATTTTGGACGCCATTTTTTCAAGATGTTAAGGATATTATCGAGTTATTAAGATATTGTTAAGTTTTCAAGATATTAAGGACACCCTAGACTGCATTCCTGCCGATATTCAAAACTCCGCGACCTCTTGCAAGAAAACACTACCTTTTTATACCTAATGACTGGCCTACAGGCCTCTACGTCATCCAAATCTTATCAAGTGATCATTTTGGGTTGCGTGATTTTGACAGACGGCCACAACCATTAATTGCTCTATTTTATGCAAATTTAACAGGGTTAATGTATTTTATTACACAGTAGACATCGTTTTGGCATTTGGCAACTTCATTCGCTTACTGGCTTCTTAGTTCCTAAAACGCTAGTGAGTATGTCTGAAAGTAACATTCTCGAAGTGTAATAATTTTTTTGGTTTTGGCAGAGGTTTTGGTAGAAAAAAATCCCTTTGCAGTTATCAATATGTTTGCAATTTTGTAAAAGATTACCTTTATGAAAAAATATCAGAAAAAGATTTTACAGTTTTAACAAACAATACAGTTTTAATAAACAAATATTTAATACTGAAGAGAAGAATCACTAATTCTTCTCAAATTATGTTGCATTATCTCTTTTTCTGGCGCTACCTGTTCCCGTTGCTTAGAGCTTAGAGGTCGTTCAGCAAATTCAAAATAATAAAGCCATATTTTAGGAATTTTATGTCTCAGAGTCGCTTGGGTGAACAGTCTCTCTATATATTGGCAATAGAACACAAAGCCGCCGAGTTAAATATTAAATAGCTGATCAATGATTTTGCGGTGGCGATGGCACGCAAGAAACTCTTTTAAGATATTTTTAAGTGAAAACTTCTTTAGGCGCGCTCTGCACTTTTCGCGCTCTCCACTTTTATTTTTATGGGTGTTTAATGAGACTCGAGGGCGTCAGACATCAGTCGTCAGTCGTCAGGTTTCAGTGGATTATCGCCTAGCAACGAGCTAGGTCACATGTACCCCTTAATCGAAGCTCATGCTAATAGATTCTGCTAAGACAAAAAACGCGGTTTTAAAGCATTTCAAAGACCCTTATTGTAGTAGAAACAGTGTATACAACCTCCTTCGCCAGTGCGGCATCGATACACGCCCAAAACTCCGGCAAATCCGTAAAAAAAAAGGAAATTCAAAAAATGTTGACGTACATGTCACTTTCTGACACGGGACGTACAAAAATGGACACATGCCCTGAAAACAGCACCAAAATTGAAGATGTGTGCAAACTTGCAAATAAGAGACTTATCACTGAGTAAGGTACGTCCTTCACACACCCTTCAATAACCAAGAAACCAAACATCACAACAACAAAATCCGCTGCGGAAATAAAAACGCACAACAAGTTTCTAATTGTGGAGTATATAAGATTATAAGGATCCTGTAGGTATTGTACAATAAAACTACAAAAATTGATTGATTGCTTTTAATGCGTACCTTTTCATATACCTACAAATATTTCTTTTACTACTAAGACTGAAGTGAAGTAAAATAGTTTTATATCAAGCATTGGGTTAACTACGCTCTCCATCGTTATCTTAGGAACGTAATATTTCTATAAACACTTCAAGAGGCAAACAGAAACGTAAGTTTATTACGTACAATATGTATGTATACGAGGTTGAAAGACCGGCAACCCTGACCTACACAATGTTTTTCATTGGCGGAGACATTTTTTTTCTTATGGGGGTGATAGTAGAAGGTTTTTATATGCAAATTTTCAACACCACAGCTGATATTTAATGCAAGTTTCTACAACAATCATGAAGTATTGCGTACCAGCGCGTTACCATTTTTTAGTGGGTGGTTCGCCAGTAGCCATATTTCCCGCAAGTAACAAAAATAAATATGTACAAAACAGCTAAGTAGTCGAGAAAAATAAACTTTAAGACGGAAAAATAAAATAAATATACTTGCGATTGAAATACAATCATATTTATTGTGTAAGTAGGTACCTACCTAATCTACCAAATCGTTAACACTCAACAAAGACAAAGATTATTAACAGACAAGCTTTGACAAAGATCAGAGCTTGTTTGTTAATAGGTACCTACATAACTAAACCGAGACTAAATTCAACACATTTTTAAAAATCATTACAAATGCAATACATACCTACCTACCAGCTTCTCATCGCAAAGCGATTTCCAACACACACACTTTTTACAGCCAATCAAAATTAGAAACTGACATTGAGGTATTTTACAGTCATTGAAAATTTTCCTTTCTTTTGTGGCTAGGTAGGTATACGGTTATAATTTTATAAACAGTCTATAGAACTTTTAATTTTGCTCACTGATGTAAATTATTAATTTGTGATCTAGGATGGTAGGTACCTACATCAAAATAAAGTCAATGGACAATAGGTACCTACTTATGTAATAAACCAGAGAGCGTTTTCAGTTTTGTAAATCCCAATAAAAAACCTAACTTATATCGTTGCATTTAGCATTTATAACCTAGCGGCCTCAAGCACTGGAATATTTTTTGGATAAAATTATTTGAGAAATGTCTTAAGTGGAGGATGTAATAGGTCAGAACCTACTTCGAGCCAGTGGCGGCTTTAGAGGGGGGGGGGCGCAGGGGGCGCACGCCCTCCCAAACGACGGTAGATTCCAGATTACTACTATTATGTACTTTAATATGAAAATATATTGGGTGTATTACAATATATTTTTTTTGTCCACTATTTTCCGTAACATATAAAACCTACGAACCGTTTTATATGTTTGGCTATCCAAATATTTTTTATTGCATTATCCATATCCACCATGCGCTGCGCACCGTTTTATGTTTTATATCCTGTGCTATTCCATTGCCCCACGGCGCCACCGCGGGGCGTCGGCGTCGCCCTCGGCTACATGCCACTGTTATACATTACGCATTATACACTATCCTAAACGTTTGTTCCTTATTTATTGTGAAATAATACTTTCTATGTTATCACTTTTTTAAAGGACATAAATAAATGCTATATGTACCTACTTACATTCTGACGGCGTTTCTTTTTTCCCGGATTTTTTTGTGATGTTGATTTGTTGTTGTTTTATTTGTAATGAAAAATATATTAATACACATTTTATTTTATTTCAATTAACTTTTTCGTAATATATAATATATAGTTTTTTTCTATTTGAAAAAGTATGGAGTTCCAAAATTTTTTCTTGTGAAAGTCGGTATTTTGCTATTACTGAATTTTTCATTGAAATTCTGAAATGCCAGGAAAATGCGTGACCTTGAAAAATTTCAAAATTTTCGCCTGCGGCGCTATTAAGGTCTCACGGTAGATCTAATATCCTGGTAGTAATGCTTGAACCCCGACCCATAGTGAAATCCTGGCTACGACACTGTATTATTACCTACTTAAAGAAACCTCCCGCTTTTTAATTTTTCAAATGTGACCATCCTACTTGCGTCCCCCCCAAAGCTAAATCCTAAAGCCGCCACTGCTTCGAGCAGCCCATAAATCAACTTTTTTTTTGTTAAAATCGGCTCTGCTCTAACACTCACTATCCATTTTTGCCGTCAAATAATATGTTCCTTAAATTTTTTAACATGCCTATCCTATCTCGTAAATAAAGCGAGGTCTGGTGGAAATCTACGTTTTTCAGGTTTCATACGAAACGAACAAACATGTTTGCTAACCGCCATACTCTTTTATTTCAACTCTCGTAGCGATGCATACCTACATAGGTAGGTATATAAATAATATATTATATATATATATATATATATATATATATATATATATATATATATATATATATATATATATATATATATATATATATATATATATATATATATATATATATATATATATATATATATATATATATATATATTATTTATATACCTACATATATATATATATATATATATATATATATATATATATATATATATATATATATATATATATATATATATATATATATATATATATATATATTATTCGATCCGAGAATTCGATCCCGATCCGAGAGATACGATTCCAATAAGTTAAAAAGAGATATACTGCTCGAATATTCGTTATTGGAAAGGTTGTGGATCGGCGTTGCCGCTTTTAACTATAAAAATAGGTGTTTACGTAATTGTCATATTTAAAGTAGACGAAGATAAATGTAAAAACGTAACATCTTGGCCTATAATATATTATTGTGTGCACAATTATTATTTAATAACATTCATAAATAATATATACAACTTTAATATAGTATTGTGGAATTTGATATTTTAATTGAATACTGAGAAAATTTAGAATTACATGTGGCAACTGCGCGGTATCTTATATGGGGTCAGTTAACTATACATATATATTGAATGAACTTGTAGAGTAAAGATGTTGGCTTATTTCCTTACAGTCAGTTCTCAAACAAAAATGGCTAACTCTTTCACAACAGATACCACAAGTTCTGAGAGTGAACTAGAATCAACGATAAAATTTAAACCAGAAAGGGGCCTATGTGCATTTTTTGTAAAAATGTAGGAGCTTCTGTAGTACATGCAAATGAAAAATGTTTGTGGTAATACAGGCGGGCTGTTACAGTATATATTTTAAAATTCGCAGTTTTCACTTCTATCGTGTGGTCATAAGCACACGCACCCAATTTTTTTTATTTCTATATTTCAGAATATTCGTTTTGTTGTTTATGTTTTTACACATGACTTATGGTTTTTTTCCCTAGTATTATTTTTGTATTTATATTTATTTTTATTTTATTTTTAGATCTACTTTTTAACTGAAATTATTGAAATTAATATATGAGAAAAATATAGAGACTATTGTTTACACTGCAAATGATTCCTTTCCTGCACCAAAAGCTTTCTCATTTTAAATAACATAAAACAACGAAATTTAAAAAAATCAAAATCGGAGGTGTTCTTGATGACTTCTGTTCTTTACGCGACTATTTGTATCCCACCCCCTCCCCGCAATAAGGCGTTAGAAAAGTAGCAGCAGAAGAAAATAATGAGATTCTTGCAACTGGAGGTGGACCTAGCAAAAATATTAAGACGTTTGTCACGAGATAATTTTATCCATAATAAATTGAACATGATTTTTTTCTCTCATATATTTTCTCGAGGAAATTCAAGGTCCATTACATCAAGAATATCTTGACCTTTCTCTAACAACATATCGTCGAACTCTGCGAAATCTATTTTCATGATAAATTATTAAATACACTGAAAATACGTGAAAATGCCACAAAATACTAAGAGTAATCAGCGTTTACGATACACATAACCAAGTTTAATGAACCGTACAACACAATTTTCAAATTAATCAATGATACATTTTTAAAACGCTATTGAGACAAACGGTCATAAGTATTATTTATATGTTCTGTAACCACATCTATGGAAACCTGAAATCATAAATGCAACACTATTTCGCATTTCACGGTGACTACTAGGCGTACATGACATGCTCCGAGCCGAGCATTATTCTTGCGAGAGCGGTAGCGAAAGCTGTATTATTAAGGCTCATCGATGGTCTCCTTACCTTCCATCGTGTACCTCCAGGACGTGAGGTTATTCAAATTGCTGTCCGTAAATTCGCTGAATTATATACACTTCAATAATTACGCCGCTTATTATCAGCAGAGTACCCTTTGAGATACACTCTACATGCACAACCATACACCATTTGGTCTTAATAGATGAAATTTGTAAAGTATAGGCCGTATTAACTAAAAGCCCACAGGTTGATTCTAGTATGCAGTTTGAAAAATCGGTGTAATAGACGCAATTTAAATAAAATTCAGCTCATGCCATGCTTTAAGGCTAGAACTTAAGCGAAAGGAATGAACTCCTTAAATATATGGTTTAGATTCATTTAGGATTTTTTTTACCTACGACTAAGGAACTACTGGAGGAATATGCGGGCACTGAGGAAATTATTCACTAGTGGGGAGTGAAATTCACTTATCGGATCAAAAACCCATATATCATATACTACTTGTATATAGAGGACAGATCAACAAATCGATCGCAGTTGTTAAAGCAAGCCGGACTTGTCACAAGTAAACAACTCATCTGAAATTTTTGTACTATGAAATTTGTTGCTGATATGTTTGTATCTCACTACTACTACACTGCTTGGTCAGCTTGCTATTGTCATTTATCTTTTCCTTCGCCTATAGCATGCCGATGAGGGCATAAGCTCGAAATCTGTGCACGCTTGGTGACTTGTGGTGATTTGTGGGTGGATATAGTTCAATGTAGGTAGAGGTCACTGCCCTCTGAGTAGTTGTTCTCTGCAAATCTATCTAGTTGTGTTTAGCCAACCGCAGGGTTAGCTGGCGCACCTGGTTCCTGGCAGAACGATACATTTTCGAGCATGTTCATCTTTGGATGGGGGCATGTCGGATAGGTAGTAGCAATGGTCAAAGGGAAATTCTTCCTTGGATTCATTATCAAGGGTAGATATAAGACAAAAAAATATATTGGCATTAAAGGATGACAGAAGACACTTTAAGAGGTTTCAGTATTTAATACAGTACCTACATACGGGATGTTTCGTGAACTTCATATTTTCTTGACAATTTATGGTAGGTTCTGGTTTCTTCATAACCATCATTTTATCATTCTCTCATCTTCATCAAATTGCTTTCAGCTCCTGCCCCATGATGGTATGCGAAATCCTCACCTTGCAACCATTTTCTTTTCTAGGTATATAAATATGCAACTTTTGCTAACTAGGAAAAGTTTGGCAATAGCACTTAAACACCACCCACCATTAAAATAAATTACGATGCGTGTCTTTTCCGCATCTGTAAGCTTCACCATGGTTTAAAATTATGAAATGGAATAAAATCACTTTTGACATTAAAGCCACATTAAACCACTGTACCTAGGTACTCATAGTTTGTAGCCATTGGTGGCTGAAGAAACTTTTCCAGGAGCCAGAGGGATGATTTCTGGTTTACATTCTGTTTTTTGTAGCATTTGAACGACTACCACCACACGATTTGGGTATCGTGTGGTGTGACCAATAAGCTGGAATAGCTGGAACCTAATCGAAAGAGCATGGAATGCGATCCAACTGCTTCTGCAACTGTTAACTGCAACTGTTAACTGTTGTCTGATTTGACGCCAATTTGGGCTAGTTCTAGTGGCGCTTTTTCTATTACTTTCCGTTTATTTAGCTTGGCAAAAATATTTTCCAAACGTCCAGCGACCATATAGAAGTTGGTTTCTGAAGTTAAAATAATGGAAACAATATTGTGTCAATCTTCATAAATTGCGAACGCGATTTAATATTCACTTGCAGAAAATATAGCAAATAGGTGTAATAAGAAATACTGGGAAATGCAAAAAAATTCCATGAGAGCAAAAGCACGTTTTGCTCCTGCTTAGACCTGCGGTCATAAATATGTCAAACTTTACATCACCTGACATGTTATTAAAGACAGAAAGCAATAACGATTATAAAATATCGAGTCCTAAACGCCGATCGTAGATAATGACCGGTTTCGAGGCACTTCTTACGAGGCCCGTTTCACTGCCAACTAGAATCCTAGTGAGCCGCGATAGCTCGGCCGGAAATTAGCTTTTACTATCTACCCTCGGCGGGCGGGTCCCGGCCGTTTATTACCATTATGTTACAAGAAGACCACGGCAGTAGTTGCACGGGGTACTACCCACTTACTCTTCTTTCTCCCCAGGAAAAGGCTTAGCCCTTCGGCATAGGAATTTAACCCTTTCTTCCGAAGGGGTGTCGCTGGATGGTGGGTGGGTTCATTGATAACTATCAGTTCCAAATAATTTCTCATTCTAAATAATGTTTGTAAAGCGCTGCATGCCAAGGTAAAAGGTTTGTTATATTATTTATTCACCCAACGAAAGCATTTGGTACGGTATATGTAGCGTAAGTTTATTGATTATGATTGTGCAATTCGAACACCATGGCTATTAATATGACTTTTAAAAATAAATTAAAGATCGATCCAAAAAGCATTACAGATGCTTTTACGGATTTTTTCAGAACTCTTACAGAAAGTAGGTAATATTCCTGAATTTACTAACAATGTGCTAACAGCTAGTTAAAGCAATTCAGTTGAAATTGAAGTCCTTAATTAATAGTCTTAAAAAATTGAAACCTAAAGTCACCACTGGCCCGGATAAAATACCTGCTATTTTTCGAGATGGCGCATGTCTTCTCTCTAAATCACTCACCATAATTTTTAATAACTTATCCATCCCCTATCACACTCTCTAAAATAAAACCTATATCGTCGTTGGCACGGTAATAGCTGCTAGGTAAAAATTATAAAATTTTCACAATAAGCCTAAAACTTCATTATAATTAGAAAATTGCGATCAACTCAAAACTAATTAGTTATTAAATTATGATATATTTGAATACATAAGTTAGTTGTTACTTGAGAATTCAACAATGTTCAATATTTATAATTATTTAATTTTTTCGATTGGTAGTGCACATGGCAGATAATGCTGTTTTTTATTTTCAGTTAACAGATATTACGTATATAAAAAATGCTTTGGTTACTAATTGTGTACTTTATTAATTATTATTATTACCTTAATTTTTTATGTACTTACCTAAATTTAGAAATTCAAGTGCACTAATAAATATAAATATGAAATAAAAAGTAATAAAAATATAAATGAAATGTTTAAAACTGTTTATTTTCTAACACCAGGATCAACACAAGGTTTTTCTTATAAATTCAGCATAGAGTTAGAGAGAAAATAGAAATAGAAATACCTACAATAAAAGATATAGCAAAGTTAGTTAAATATAGGGCCTAGTATGGCAGTTCATCATAAAAAGGGTGATAATCTCTTTCCATTACGGCTTTTAATTCTTGCAGGTGCTGTATTTTTGTTTTTTAATTTTTATCGGTCATAGAGGCTTTGGAATGCTATGTAGGTTGTCTTTTCTACCTTTATGGCTAGTACGCCCTTCAGTAAAATCAGTCCATTCATCTGTATGACGGATCTTATACTGCATTTTTCCTGACGGCAAATATAGTATACCCCGAAGGGGTATTATTTATTCGATTTGGCCTAATACTTGCCATAATGTAAAGTCAATATTGTGGACGTTATAAGGGTGCTGAAGTCTAGCTTGCCTCATTCTAACAATGTAGTCACTGGGGGCAAACATTGGTGGCTTAAAATGTGCCTCTAATGAGGAATGGACTGAATCCGCCTCCATCATAGTATGACCACGTTCCAATATCAACTGTTCTATTATAATTTGCAACTGCTGAGCGAGATTTAACAAGGCACTAGACAAAATACTTTGTTACGATTCTGATAACCACAGCCATCAAAAATTAGTACTACATGTGCATAATTTCTGTCTTGAGTAGTTGCTCTGATATAATCTACAATACAACTTGTAAACTCATTTGAAGTCACACCGCCGTTACTCTCATGAGAAACGTACAAATCCACATTTCCGTCATTAAGAGAATAAACAGTGAAACTGTGGATTTGCAGCTTTTGTTTGTAGTAGATTGATAGGCCTCTAGTTTAGGGGCCAACAAAACACTCTGCAAATCCATAGTAACCACCAGTTTTTCCTCACCTGCCGATTCCTTTGCTTCAATTTTCTCTTTAGCAGCTTCCTTTTTTTTTTCAACGTGTTCAGAATATAACTGTTCTGAAACATTACCAGATTTCCATCCGCAACAGGTATCACACTGGTCTTTTCTAGGCTTATGTATTGCAATGTTTCCTTCTCCTAAAATTTTTCTAAATAATGTAACTCAAATTCTGATCTTCGCAATATCTTTCATAAACATGGTAGGTACATGTGCAATGTTGATCTAAACACAGATTCCACAGAGACTTTTTTCGAGGAACCGCGACAGTAGTGACTGGTAACTTTGAGTAACTGCTCCAGCCATTCTCGTGCACCATCTTTATTTATCTTCATATTATTCCTAAATTTATCTGTACGCAATCGATCTGTTACGTCGTCATTTTCTTTTTCACTTAAGTTAGTGTTATCCGTCAATGCATTTTTACATCAACGTAAGAAGGTATCCCTGCCAAGATCCAGTGTATTTAGGAGCATTGTTTTACATACCCGTTCTCCATTTTCTAAAGGAATGATAATCATGACTTTCTTTCTTTTTTGCTAATACTTCACCAGTAGTTTTTCTTCTTCGTTGGGGTTTTCTTGAAGTAACCAGTCCTTTGATATAAGCCTTTCTAGCATCCCAATTAGGCAAATCCCAGAAGAATTTAAACAACCTTTCACGGTTTTCTTCTGTCACAGAAGAACACATAAATGTTCTACTCGTTACTTGATTAGATGTGATGGCATCTGCTTTTTACTGCCCTTTTTTTCCGAATCTGGTTTTGTTTCACTTTACCAGTAGATTATCGTGTATATCCGGTGTATTGTTTTCCTCGAGGCCTTCAACTTTGATATTTCCCTAAAAGTTTTCGGACTTTTTTTTTCATTTAATTCGATTTAATTCATTCTCACTAAATTCGCTTAAGTTTCTTGTAGTTTCTTTTAAGTTGTCTCTTCCATTTTCTGCGTTAACAGTCTCATTTCCACGTATTTCCAATAACATACCAGTATGCTCTTCCCGAATCACCTTCATCGTCTTTTTCTCTTTCTTTTTCAGTCTCTATATAGCTATTTCCATTCCCTATATAACTAGTCTCATTTTATCTGGTGATGGATACCATACATACCACACTTGTTTTCAGTCATCTGAACCAGTAGCACCATTAATTTTCCACCACGAGAGCACATTATTATTAATAATATAATTAATTATTATTATCACAACACTGGATTCACTGTAGTTCATTACGTAGTATATTAGGTCCGTGGTTAGGTCAATATCTGCTATGTGCAAGAGTTAGAGGGGGGGGATAATATTAATATACATATTAACATGTAATAACTGCCATGTGTATAACTCGCACATAGCAGATATTTCTCTGCCATATAAATACATGCCAGATATTACAAATCAAATTTTATAAATTTCTGTTTATTCTTTCAACATAGCATTTATTTCAGTTTATAGAACACATTGCAGCGATTACAGAACCGTGTAAACCAAAAAGTGAAAAAAATTCACATAGCAGCTATTACCGTCCCAACGACGCTATTTAGGAAAGGTGAAAAGAGCAAATTCATAGACCAATAACCATCAAGGGTCTTGAATGCTGCTTGATGACTTTCTTTTCTTTCAAATAAAAAATAAAATATTACCACAACAGCACGGTTTTATGAAAGCCAGGTAGGTAGTTCTATTACCACTAATTTATTCTGGTTATACTCGACTCTTGTCAGACCTCACGCTGAATATGCCTCCATTACTTGGTCTCCCTACTTCAATATAATACATATTCACAACTTAGAGATCCAAAGACGTTTTCAAAAGTATCTTAGTTACAGGGAAGATAATATTTATCCAGCGATCGGATTTTGGCCTGAGGAATTACCTACATTCTATACCATAGGCGCCGGCTTTCAAAATTGCTCTGATACGTATTTTGCTTTGGATGTTCTGAATTCTCTTTGGGTGCTTGAGCACCCAGAGCCCAGAGCTACCGCGGTTCCGGCGCCTATGTTCTAGACACACATTTGATTCGTTAGAGAATCGCCGCATTATTAATCAGTTAGTTTTTCTTAGCAAACAGAAACAAATGATAGTGACTGTGATAATATTCGCTCAACAATTTTTTTTTTAATCTCAGGTATATCTGTACGACATTCTCGTATATTTTATCTCCCCACGCCTCTTATCAACACAATGAAGTTTTCGCCGCTTCAACAAATGTGCCATAATTATAATGTGGCTTTGATAAAAAATTTAAAATTTTAGATTGTTTTACTTATATACATTTTACCTATACTTACTTAGATACTACTATTACCTAGGTATACTTAGATTGTTTTACTTATACTTATGCGGATTGTTTTTTTTTGTATTCTTCATATTCTTGTATGTGTATTCTACCCATTCAATAAAATTGTTGTTTACTGTGGAATGGTGTACGTTAAATAAAATAAAATATGTAATTATTTTCGTATTTTTAATGGAAAAGGGCATATTTTGTTGAGTGAAAATCGTGTAATTATTGTAGTAGTTTGGTGGTTAGTTTCTACTTAGCAACACTTTCATTAAAAAATCTCTGCATGTAAATACAATTTCTTACATATAATAACAATCAGTAGGTATTAAATTTATTCTCTCAACTTATCAATGCAAAGATTAGATATGCAGTTATGTAAATTATTAAATATTTTGCCAGGCGAAGATGTAAGTGTGGATATCAGAGTGGATATCAATTGTTTTGCAATTGATCAACGTGTCACTTATAGAAGACACTGTAAATAGAGGTATAATCATTATTATCTACCACCTACCTTTAAGTTTGCTAGTTGCCAGTTGCAGAGTAGATATCTACGTACTGTACAACTAACTGCTGAGGAGAATTAAGCAAAAATATCCCCGTCCCCGTAATAACAGAGTGATTTCCTGTTGTGTAATACAGCCCTTGGGGCGGACGAGGGACTCCGACGACCAGGCCAGGTCAGTAATGCCAGCAATTTGCGGCTATGATTATCATAATAACGTAATATCGGTGCCCATACCCGGTTTAATAACATATATCGCGCCGTGGTGCTCTCAGGACCATCTGAGACTCAGATGGTTCGGGAACTCGCGTAGTACTATGTCTGCGAATATAACACGATTATTATGTGCCTCCGACAAGGCTGGTTCCGATTGCTGGTCTACCCCATTTACGCTGATCTGGATTTTAAGATATATTGGGAATATTTTCTCTAATAATCCCTCCTGCTGCTGCCCCAGGTCTCTTTATTTCAGCCCGTACCTAGAGCCTACTCGCTTATTATTATGTTTGAAACTTGAAACATTTATTTTTTATAGGTTAGAAAGGAGACTCGAGAAAATAAGGAGTGAGACGTGAGATCCGAATCAAGAATGGACGTCTTAGATTCGACAGAATAATAACAATTATAACCAATGTAACAATTGGAACTTTATTATTGAATTTGCTGTAGGTGGGGTTTTTTAAAAACTAAATAGATTTAAATTCTAGCGCTCTTGCTTTCCGGGAAACGCACGAAAACAAAATAATCTGCCTTACCGGCACGACTATAATGACAGTCGTGAACATGTAAACAGTATCTATCTAGGTACTTACATTATGTAAAACCAACCGTTGAGGTAAAACTGATTATATAGTGAAGTGAAGTGTCCTGTGCATAGATATCCGTCTACATTTATCATCGATCATCCGTGTCTGCATATAGGTAGGTATAGTGTATGGTATTAATTATTAAAGTATCTTTTATCAAATTTATCCATACCTAGAACACTACGCTCAACACGAAACAGCCAATTAATTTTATGTGTATTAATTAATGTGTAGGTATTTTTTTTTGTCAAATTCATCAATGAAATTTATGTATTTTACGTGTATGCTTTCATAGAGTACCATTTTCTTAACGTATGTATCGACGTTGGTATCGATGAATCGTTGTCTATTACTAGTTGTTTCTTATTGGTATATAATTATTTACCAGGTACATGGTCAGAGGTTTTGAATTAGGCTGTTTGTCCCGCTAAACACGTTCCATTGCAAAAGTGGGTGCGTGTGTGCGTGTAGTTTCCTTAAGTTTCCTATGAAATTTGTATTTCTTGTAAGGTAAGAATCTTATATTATATAATATTAAGTTACTTACGTTTTCCACTGTTATTTGTGAACCTGTGAGTTAAGTTCAGGTTTCTTTTGACGTTCTTCAAAAATAAAGTAGGTACCTATATACATTTGAGGTTATAATACCTAATAGCTATATTAGGTATTATTGTGCATTTTTACATGAATTTACATTTTTACAATTACTTATACAATTTACATTTTTATATGAATAATACAAAAACAATATATCCCTTCTTTTATTGTTTTGCTGTCAATGTTTATATACACAACTATTCTCTTGCTTTTGCATATTTGATATCTATTTAAAACTTTTCAGAAGCGTAGGCAAGAAAGCTGTAAAATAAATAATATTTACATAAACATAAACATAACATAAAGTAACAAATATCTACCAATATCAAATTCAAATAGGTATACCTAAGTATATATTTATGTTAATTATGTTCTTAAACCCGGACTACCTACCTCCGCCCTTAAAAATTTCGGAATTTTTCGGTTTGTTTAATAGTGTCTTTTCAAGAGACTAACATAAATGCTCCCAAATTTTCTTGGGTCATTGGCTCTTCTATTTGAATTATTGAAGCCATTAGTGAAGAATAATCACATTTGTTGGTAAAAGCAGTGGCGCATTCAGGACTTGTTCCTGGGAGGGGCACAAGTAGGGTTGCCACAGTAAAATCTAAGTCGGACACATAGGGCAGGGGAGGGGGAGGCAGTCCTGAAAAATGCTCCTCAGGCGAAGGTTTAGTATTTTCGGGGTTAAACGTTCTAAAATAAAGTTAAAGTTAGGGATTCGAGTAGCAAAAATATTTTCCTCGAGAAATAGGTTTCGTTCGTTTTCATTGTTTATGTAATTGCAAAAATTATTTAAACGTTTAACGTACTACTACATTCCTATTAATACTACAACGTTGATAAGTCCAATTCTAATTAATAAGTATATGCGTGGAATATTGTGTCACCCGCCACAATTTATAAGATGAGGTCCAACCTCCTAGGCCCTTTCTGTTTTAAAGTGGTTAATACCTCATTAGTATCTATATGTATCTCTCTGTGAATGTTTAAATTAGCAAGCCCATTTAGCCTGTTTTCCCCCATTGTACTTCTTAAATATGATTTAATACTTCGTAACGTAGAAAATGTCATTTCTGCGGTACTTGTGGAAATGTTGGAACAAATATGAACATCCATCTATCCATTGCAAAAATATCGAAATCTGGTAATCTCTTATGCAACTGTTAGTGGGTGTTACTTCGATGTGTTTAGCCGCTAGTCTTGGTATTTTGATATCAATACCAAACATTTCAGCTTTCTGTTTATCTTATTTTAATAAACTCATTATCAGCATTTTCACGTATTTTTTGTACGGATGAGATCACATCGTCAGCATTACGTATTGCAAATGCTAACGTAATGCGTTAACACCAGGAGCCTTTCTAAGCATATAAAGACACGATATAGGTACAAGATATAAGATATAAAGACATGAAAACACGAAGGATATAAAGATATAAGAGATATAAAGACACGAAAACACGGAAGACGTCTACATCCACACATTGTTTCTAACTCGCGAGCGCGCTCCAGTAGATAGTATTCCAGCATTGTATATTAAAAATACAAGAAAGAGTTTTAATGATGCAGTTACCTACACTTTATTATTTAAGTATGTGTTTTAAGGGAATCAGTGCTTCCCTTGCTTCCTTGGACCGCAGACCGCACGCGTATGCAGTTTACAGCTACAGGGATGTGCATAAATAACCGTACTTCCGCCAATGATGTACTGTGGGTTGAAAACTTGCACGAAGAAGAGATCACGTTTGAAGAGATCACGTGGTTTACAATAATTTATGACGGTTAAACAAAAGTAATTTAGAGTCAATTTTCTAGGAGGGGGGCAAGTGCCCTGCTTTGACCCCCCCCTGCCGACGCCCATGTACAACATATTATTATATCAAGTCTTTCTAATAAGTATGTGTAGTTCAACGACCGGCAACCCTGACTTACACAATGTTTCTCATGGGCGTAGCCATTTTTTTCTTAGGGGGTTGAAAGTAGAAGGTTTTCATATGCATATTTTCAACACTGCAGCTGATATTGAATGCAAGTTTCCACATGACTCATGAAGTATTGCTTACAGCGCGTTACCATTTTTTAGTTGATGGTTCGCCAGTACCCATATTTCCCACAAGAAACAAAAATAAATATGTACAAAACAGCTAAGTATCCGTGAAAAATAAACTTTAAAACGGATATATAAAATAAATATACATTCCAAAATAGAGCAAAAAATTCTCAGCAAAAAATAAAAACAATGAAATAAATATACTTATATTCCAAAATAAAGTTAAACATTCTCAACAAAAAATAAAAATACCTTAATACCTTATACCTTAAAATACATTATACCTTAATACCTTATACCTTAATACCTTATATCTTAGTACCTTATATCTTAATACCTTATACCTTACTACCTTATACCTTAATACCTTATACCTTAATACCTTAATATCTTAATACTTACCTTAAGAACGTTAATTAATACCACTATTTTCTATGTCACTATTTAATAATATGATAATCACTATTTTGAGTCACTTTCCACTTCATCTTCACTGTCGCTATCACCATTTCTAATATTAATCACAATGGGTTCTATGGCTTGATCAACCGCTAAATTCACGTCCCACATTCGTTCCTCTTTCATCACGTGATTAATACACCTGCCAATTTTCTGCTGTGACATTTTCCAATGCTCCTCGAAGATGTCTTTCTACGTCAGCTAATTTAAAAGTCCGATTCACTCTCGCAACTTCCCCTTTTACTTGCGCCCAGATCAAATCAATGGGGTACAATTCGCAGTGATAAGGAGGTAATCTCAGCAATGTGACTCCATGCGTCATCCATCCTGCCATACTCTCTTTACAGTGTGTCCTTCGTTGACCCATGTTTTGTCAGTGTAATAAATTTTCTGCCCTTCGTTTCGAAACTTTTTTATTTTCGAAGATAATCCATCCGCCAAGCAACTATTTCATATCTTTCTATGAGAATACTCTTTCTGTCTGCTTTTCAAAACAACACTTTATATATATATATATATATATATATATATATATATATATATATATATATATATATATATATACACACGCGAATATCTCAACCAACGCACTACTCTATCGCGAATGACCGTTACAGATTTCAGAATACGCGCCAAATTCCCGCAAACCCGCCGATGCAAGAGAGGCGAACGTTTGCGACTGTTTTAACTAAACACAGACGGTGCGTTATTCCAATCAGTTAAAAAGAGCATATCTGCTGGCATATCCGGCCTTGGGTCCACAATAGATCCGCTTCTAACTATACAAATTAATGTATACCGAATTGCTATAATTAAAGTAGATGAAAATAAATGTAAGAATAGCTAACAGCTTGGCCTATAATATATTATTGTATGCACAATAATTCTTTTGACATTCATAAATAATATATACAACTTTTATATAGTATTGTGGAATTTTATATTTTAATTGAATATTGAGAAATTTGAAAATTATATGTGGCAACTGCGCTTTTTCCTATGCGCGGTCAATCAACTACACATACTTATTAGAAAGGCTGTAATAATATATCAATAAGAAAAAGGGATCTTTCTAGTATCTACATATTATGTGATTTAACGAATTTAATCTAGTACCTACCCTATATCTTAACCATTCATTATTTTAGATTAATAACGATTTCTAGTTGATATAGGTCCATAAAAAGTATGCTTTTCCCATGATCATAAATGCAAGACACATAACAACGCATCGGGCAATTTGCAGGTAATAACAGAACCGCTTACGCTTACTAAAAAATTTAATCTAATTCAATATAATGGCCCAAAAAAAACGTATAATAGCCCAGTATAAATTACTCTTTTTTAAATCCGAAAACCACCTTAATCGTTCAATTAAATATTTAAGTTAAATGTTCGAAAAATTTTGCCAAGAACAACCCTTTTGGTATTATTATATGCCTTATAAACGTTCTACAGCTAGCAGACGGTCTAATTATTTAATATAGTTTGAGTTTTTTCTGGGACAGCCATAAAAATCGAGTGGGCTGAATGAGGATGTCGAGGTAGCCGGTAAATTGCTGGTTGCCTTCCCCGGTCATAAATTATAAAGTGTCAAACGTTCAGGAAAACCTATTCTTGTCAGTAAGGCTATATTGTTATTTTCTCTATAAAGTAACCTGAAATTATTGACCGTGTAGTTAAAGCGCCAAATAAACGTCATACGTGAACGTTGTTAAATATTTTTCCGTGAAATATGTATGTATATTTTGCGGTGTAGTTCCTGTGATATCGTTCAAAATTCGTTTGTATACGGAATTCTTATTAAGTGCCACTGAAAATTCCTATATTTTTGTGAGAACTGATCCTTTGGACCCAAAAAATTAAAGTTTGGGTCACAAGTTACGCATATTTTCATATACCTACAATATAACTAGGGACCGGAATATATTCGATAATTTTCCATCGTGCTATCATACAAGTGATTGTTGCCACGACATTGTTCCCTGGGGAAATTATCGAATATCGCTCGTTGATCCATGAAATCGAGATTTCATTTGTTGTCAATAAGAAAATTCGTCTTTGTTATTGGTACACTTTAACCATGTGACAGATGAGGGTGATTCTCTATAATATTTACGTAAATATGATGGATTGTATACGTCTATTTTTGAGGCTGCCTATAGAAATCACATACTTCCGATCACAGGAAATATAATGAGCAATTTACGTACGTCCGATGCATGTCATTAGAGGTGCAAAATATGCCTTTCCCTTTTAACTGTATTTCACTTCTTTGGATTCATTTTCACCTCAGAAGCTTTATTTACCCCGATTGAATTCAATAAGGCACTGCATCAAACATGCATGGATTGTCAATGGAACATGCTTCTCGTTGCTTCCTTTTTTCCTTATAATTCTTCCTTATATTCATTAATTCATTCCTACACGGTCGCCGTTTCACATTTTTATTCATTTTGCCATTGTCCTTTTCAATTTGTTCATTCAATTCAACGATTCTTGAGAAGAATAAAATCAAAAAGGGTATTTCCAGAGATCGTTTTAGTTTCTTTTTCTTTTTTGTTTCACTGCGGATTCGTATGGGTCTCTTCTATATTTTCGTTCTTGACATCTTGTTTTTCATATTCCCTTAGACAATGTATCATTTTTGCAGTTACATCTTGTAGCTTTGTCCACTTTATTTTTTATGCCTATCTAAACCCTAAAATTATTAAAATCAGTTAGCAGGTCAACTTTTTCAAATCGGTCTCTCTATGGCGTAAATAATTGTTGTTTTGTAGCCGTTACTTAATCGTGAAAAATTTTTCTTCATATGTAATTAGCAATACACTCCATTATAAAAAATGTGAAAAAGTGGCAGAATGGTTTCTTTCACGATTAATTACGGCTGAAAACGGAAATTATTTATGCGATAGCTAGATCGCTTTGACAAAGTTGACCTACTAACTTAACGCTTATAGGCTAAACTAAATCCCGCACCCGACCGTTCCAGCAGCGCATGCGCGAGTTGCGCCCCGATCGCGAAATTAATTTGAAATAAAATAATACAGAATACATAATATAACCTATCATCGTCGCCATCATTCTGCGTGATACTTTTTAGCGATTACCACGTGAGTTATTAAGAAGTGCCCTCAGAATTTCGATTGCGATTTATTAAACACATTAGAGCACATTAAAATTACTGTATGTATAACATTATAATATATACCTATACTCCACATTATTATAAGTAGTTACCTACTTAAATTTCATGAAACATATCTAATATATAAGCACAGTAATAGATATTTTGTGTTAAAATTTTAGCATTCATCATGGATATGACGAATAAATGTCAGTATTGTAACAAAGTATTCTTTGACAGCAGCACAAGAAAAAGGCACATCAAGAAAATTCATAAGAGATCAGTGGCTCCTTACATTTTCTTTAAAATTTTGTTGTTCTAATTTTGCTAGTTGTCGATCTAGATAAGAACTATGCAAGGACCATGATGCTTCATAATTATTTTAGAAGAACTTGTACTCTGTTTTGGGTTCTCGATATATATATGTATGGAATTATATTTACTCCAATCAGCGTGTTTGAAGTCAACATTGTATTTAGTAGTTCATTCTGTCTGTGTCTGTTAAAAATATACTTAATACTCTGCTCTTGTAAAATTTTATTAATATGTTATAAAAATAGTTATCATATAAAAGTCCATTAATACCTATATCTATTCCAACATATACCTAACTATACTCTAGCTACTATTCTATCTATATACTGTTAGCTACTTGTGTAAGCATATAACATACATATAATAAGTCTTTATTGAACAAATAGTTTAAAAGACAAAGAATTATATAAACGTTAAAAAAGTTGTTTGGTAGCGTTAAAAGCAGTTGAGTAAAATAAGGTTGTTTTTGCTTTTATCACTATGACCATTGTGGTACTAATTTGTTAATTTAGTATATATATAATATTATCGATATATACTGGTATGACAATAGCATGACCGAATGCAAATTATAATATTTTATAATAAAGATTTTAATATTACATTGATCTTATTTTTATAAGGTTTTTGTTTTCCAAATTACAGTCTGCAAGCTTAAACAATATTAAAGCAAAAAAGTATAAGGATTTTAGTATAAAGTGTTACAATTATAAAGGAGAGTTTGGCAATGTTTTTTTTTCTTTGTAGGTCAAAATGTAGGTCATTTATTTCCACCTAACAGATTTTAGATTTCTAAAATTAAAAATGGCAAAATAGGTATTATACCATAACGCAATTAAAAAAGGCAAAGAACTATTACCGTCGTGATAATAAATACACCATAAAAATTAGACATCCCATAAAGTTAAAGCTGTGCGGAAGGGGGTTTACATATTGAAGAAAAATGCAGACAAACATCTATTACCCACCAACCATTGCCATCTGTTGTGCTGTGGATCGAACCCATTAACACGGTGGTGTTTAAACTACACGTATTTGTCACACTACGTCTTAGCTCGCTGAGCTATCGTGCCAATATGATAATGTACAAGATATTGATATCTTTTACACCTACACAAAAATATACTTGGGTACCTAATACCTATGAGAAAATATAAATATTGATGGGACTATATAGAAAATTAATAGTAAGTATGTCAAAAAATACCAACAGTTTCCCACAAATACCGTAAAATGCACTTTTGTCCTATATTATCCTATTTATTTTTAACCGTTATTCCAGATCTTTCGATTTATTCAAATAACATTCCCAGCAGAATAAAACGTTAAACATAACCTCACTATTTAGCTTTAATGAATTATTCATTTTTTAAAATAAAGTACGAGTAAACTTATAAATAATAAATCATCCCATAACACTCAAATATGTTAACAGCTATGTTACACCTCTATAATATTCCACGATTTCCTTTCGCGTTCCAAATAAACAAAATTTGTGATAGAACATATCGAACTATTTGCGATCTAAACTCTGTTTTCTCTTGTTAGGTATATGTTATATATTGTTTTCTTCTAGTCATATAGTACACAATATTTCTTATTTCATTCTTCACTGCTTCGGAAATATTTTTTTGTTTTGGGTGCGTTTCTTGTTTGTTTTGTTTTTGTGTACTTAGTTCTTGTAAAAATACTTGGTTCTTTTTGAAGCGAGTTATTATTATTCTGTGAGCTGTTTGTTCTATTTCTATTGCGACCAGTACAAACTCGAATGATTAAACAACACAATAAAATGTAATTTATAGTTCTAGTACAAAGCCCTAATGAAGTATCAATAAATGTCTCATTCCATTAGTAACTATTGCAAAAGCTAATTACGAGTATTTCTATTCGCAACAGTCGCCACACCAATAATTACTCCATGGGAAAGTAGATAATTTATTTGTGGGACATGTTGCAGACGGCACCCCGCCCGGTACATCATTTTCGGTTAAAACAGTTGCAGAAAATTAACAGTGAATCACAATTAGATATAACATTTGTGTGTTATAAGTTTTTTTTGCGTAGGTGATTTTTTTTCATGGGGATTTTAATGGGGCTATGTAATAATTATTATTTCCAATCGTTACCAATTTGAAATTTCGCTAAATGTTATTTTTATTGATACACTTGATGAATACTGTATTTATTTACATAGGAGGAAGTGTCTTAGCCTGTCTAAAAACTCCTTTAGTTCACACGTGGTGTTTGCACTGTTTGCCAAAGTCCTCCTTGCGTGATAATCCCCACAAGTAGAAGTATATTAGTTGCACGCACTAATTCGGTCGTAACATACATCAAGCTTGAATGAACGTTGAGTGTGAAAGGCCCTCATGGCATTATTTATTGTGTAAACTGGACCACATGCTAGACAAAACTATCAGCCAATCTATTTGTCACTATTGCCCCAGTGACAATCTGGCCGAATTAGGGAATAAGTTTTGTTTAGCTAAAGGGTTAACATATTATCAATTTTATCACACTAAAGTAGGTATCTTAAATATTTGATGCAAGGAGAACTATAATAAGGATGAGATTTTCTAGAAATATTTAAAAATATCTGTCTCGTACAAATCTTTCTTGGATGAAAGCAAAGATCCACAGGGTTCCAACCTAGGACCGCTGCTATTTTTATTATTTATAAAGGATACTGTTATAGTGTTTTCGTTTTAAATACAAACTAGATCAAAAAATTGTGCGGCATTTTACAAAGAAAACCTATACCCAATTAATACAGAAGCGGTAAATCACATCACTGTGCAATTTAAAAGGATATTTAGTGTAAAATTGTATACCGCCACAATTTCTTGTGAATAGAACGAGGGTCTCTAGTCCGCGGCTTACCATATCGGTCGCTATCTCTCTTCAACTCATATAAATCTCATTTCTCTTATCGCTCACTTAGAAGACACCTGCATGAACTAGCCGACTATCAAAAGATGTCTTATTATGTCATATTCATATAAGTGCAAAACTTTAAGCCAAAAAAGTATTTAGTTTTCAATGTATTTAAAACATATTGTGGAAACAAATTTTGCAACCTGCGTGTACAACTTAGTGCTTAATTTAGCCAATAACAACTTAAAATAAAAGAGAGAAATTAAATTGCTATTGCCCAGCAAGGACCACGGGGAGGTAAGAGCGCCCCTTGCCAGGATAGAACGTGGTTAGGTTACTTATTATTAGTATATTATTATTAGTATGTCTCTGCATGAATTGTAACAAAAAAAAATAGCCAAGAGTACCTAGTGGTCAAGTTATATTAGCACTACCAAAATGTCATTGGAAAATTTCAAGTCACATAAAATGCCATTTTCCAAAATATACTAAAGTGTCATACAGAAAACTGGCTTGTATTCACGTTAAGATGCTGAATAAGAAGTTTGAGACAAAAATAACAATTGTTTTTTTTTGAAAATATTTTTTCCTTGCCATCACAATGAATGATTTTCCTTGCCACATGGGGCCATCACAATTGATTGATGGCCCCATATTTTAGAAAAAACATTCACAAAGCAAATTAGATTGCACAGCTATAGCTGCACAGCGACACCTATGTTTAAATTAGGGTGTCAACGATTTTAATAATTTGATTTAGGTGACGATTTAAATCACTGATTTAAATCAAAATCACAACATTTCTAAAAACGTTTATTTTATGATAAAAAAGTGTAAAAAGACGGAAACTACAAATTTAATTTGAAAAGCAAAAATGAGCAATATATTTTACTTGAAAAAACAGTAAAAACAATATTTAAACAAATAAAAAAAACAAATCATTTAAAGACCAATAAAGATTAACGAACTAAAAAATACAAGCGAAATAAACTAATATTTTTTATTATTTATGATGATTTCCGTATATTTGATTTAAATTTAAAAAAATCTTTAAATCAAATGAGGCGATTATTTTTATTTAAAAAAATCGGCTTTCTTTTTACCGCGGTTTAAATACCTTAACTATCTCTAAAATCAATCATTACTATGAAAGATAAACATATTTTTTACACTATCTTTGAAGTCGGCTAAAAAAATCCATATGGTACATATAGTACATTTATAATGTACCATATGGTAAATTCTATATGGTACATTTAATAATAACATATCTAATAATTCAATAATAATATATCAACAATCTGACAAAAAATGCAAAACCATATGGAATATAAATCGTGAAAATCGATAATATACTTTTTAGCAAATAAATTACGTATATCGTAATAAGAGTAATAGCTAATTTTGTTTCGTTGACATTAAGACATCAGATAAGTGTTATCAGATTATTTCAGGAAGCCCAGATAGCTATCCAAGAAACAAACTGTCTGCTAATCGGTCCGCTAAGTCTGGCAAGGTATGACGGATCAAAATTGAGATCGGGGACCACACGAAAGGCAGCAAACGTTAGAAATAACAAATGGGGTTTGTAATAAATGTGGCCAGAACACGTCAACCACCAAATAAATTGTGTGGGAATTAAAGTATGTGAATGACACACGTCAAAGTCCCAACCTCGTGAGCAATATTCCTGATGTACGGATAATCGTTCGTGAGAGAATTTTCGGTTAAATTTGGGAAGGCTGTTTTGTTTTAATCACGTGAATCATTATCTCATATTGAAATATACAAATTGAGACGGAAACACCACTTTTTCAAAATACAAATAGCTAGTTATATTTTTTTCATTGTATGATAATCTAATATTAAACCGCTATATAGAACCAGTTTAAATGGACGTTCCATAAGGTTCCGTATTGGGCCCGGTCATATTTTTAATTGCTCATGATTAAATGCTGACGATGATTCATTATTATTCTGTGATAAGAGAAATATGTAAACATCAAAAACAAATGCGAAAAACATTTTTTCAGCAAGTTATTCAGTTGTCCAATTCTTTCGAGGAACATGATTTATATAGGGTGGTATGTCTCACGGTGACGAGACATTAGACATATTTCAGAGACTACTTCGATTTTAATTTTGAAAATTTGGACAATAGTGTTTTCGGACATGCCCTTCTCAACTAAAATAACTGCGTCCACCTAACGCTTTCGGTTATACCGGAAGTTGCCGTAATCTTCGTTATTTTAAATGGAATACCCTGCTATTATTGCAATTTTGGATTCTACGTCAATTTTTAGGTGAACTTTCATAAAGTTTTCCTATTCTTAAAATTAACCGTTTTTCATGTTTAATTTTTTTTCAAAAAAAAGTTAAAAAGCGCTGCCTAATTCAAAAAGATGTCTAATTTACAATAATAAAGCTAGAGCGAAAAAAATTATAGAGTACCATACCATTTCTTTTGGTTTTTAAGGTAGGTTTTTCGTGCAATCAACGGATATCGCATAATTTCTTGCGAGTATAGCTGTGGAATTTTTAGTGAAATTTCAAAACAAGCACCTAATCTGTCACGAAGAAATGTATAAAGAACCGTTATGCTTTAATCACAGATCGAGTCAGATATAGTCGTTAGAAAGAGACAAACAGATAAACATTCGGTAAACCGCTCGTGCACTTGAAGCACTCTCGTACGATCGAGAGTGCTTCTAGTTGCTTATTGGGGGAATATATAAACCGCTCAGCGCGCGTGTCATCTCATTACTTCTTAACAATTGATAAAGTTCGCATCGCATATTCGCGTGCGGTCAAGAGTACGACGCGGGAAATATTCAAGCAAATTCTATCAACATGTCTTTAAGAAAGCGGAAAGTGGACACAGAATGTCGGCAATTCCAAGTCAAATGGACTGATGAATACTTTTTTATTTCGCACAGTGGTAAACCAGTGCAATGAAACAATTTCTGTTTTAAAAGAATACAATATGAAGCGGCATTACTCCAGCAAGCCTTTCGCTCAATATAATTTACTCACAGGCCAGTTAAGAAAAGATAAAATAAAAAACTCATTACCGAGGGAAGGCGATTTAGGGAAACAGCATCAAATGTTCCATTCACAAAAATCAAATCTAGATTGGCTGATTTTCAAGCATTTTCGATTGCTTTGGATAAGAGTACAGATTTATCTGACACAGCCCAGTTAGCCATTTTTAGACGAGGTGTGGCTGAAGAATTTGCAGTGACAGAGGAATTACTGGCTTTACCGCTTTACGTCCGCTACAAGGGACCACTACTGGAAAAGATATTGTTACAGAGGTGCAAAGTACTTTCGAGCAATATAGTTTGCAATTGTGTAAATTAGTTGGAGTGTGCACAGATGGTGCGCCTTTAATGGTCGGTTCACGAAAAGGTTTAACGGAATTCTGAAGGAAAGAGCAACCGCTATGACTGTGCAAGAGTGTGATGTAATAATTCTGCATTTACTAATTCTGCTGTGTGATTTAATAATTCACTAACAAAACTTGTGCCCTAAGTCCATTCGACTGAAGAATGTTATGGATGAGGTAGTAAATACCATTAATTTCATCCCGCGGTCTTAACCATCGCCATTTTTGAGAGAACTCTCTACAGAACACAATGATGTGACATATTATTGCGAAGTATAAATATGAGCAGCTTTTTTCAATCGTGAAAATTAATGAAAATAAGCATCGTACTCGTCTTACAGATGTTAATTTAGAAAACACAGCGCCTATGTACTGCTGATGTTGATCCCAATATTGATCATCTTGTTTCTCAGCTTCAAACTCAAGTATCTCATTAATTTTCATTTGATTTTTCTATCTTTTTTTATTAACGTGCATTTTATATGTTTGATTATGCTATTATAATTAATAAATAAAAAAATGTGTGAATTTCTGTGGCTTTTTTATTCCCTACTACCTACTAATTTCTTGCCTACGGCCCGAGACCTGATTCAGTCCCGAAATTACGCCCTCAGCTAAGCAAAGTTTGCCCATACCTGCTTTAATCCATATCATGGTGTCAAAGGCTGGATCATGCACGCTCGTTATGAGGGTGTTCCTAATACAAATACATACAATAATATTAAATATTGCATACAAATTATTAGAAATATCGTAATTAATGATAGCGTTTTTTGATGAAGTCAAACAAATTTTTTCATACTTCGTAATTTGTGTAAAATCTAAAATAATTAAGTAGGTATTCTAGTAATCGGGCTTTTCGTGATCAATCAAAGACAACTGCGGCGGGTAAATCGGACTAGATAAAAAGCTTAAATTAAACAATTAAAAATTAGAAAAACAAATGTCTCTGTTTGTGCTGGTGTCATCAGGGGGTTCCAGTCGGCATATGGACAAGCCTGCCAATTAATACAAACATGGAAGTCGGCATAGTCCAATTATTCGAGCGTGCCGTGGTGGTGTCGTCCGAGCTACCGATTTCAATCAGTCGCGTGATCGAAGTGACCTTTGCGTGAGTTCCATCCTAACAAAACACCGGCGGTCGCGGGATGAATTGCTTATGAAGACACCTGTCCGTTAAGTTTTTGGCAGCTTGGCAGCCTTGGATTGAATAATTGCCCCGTTCGTTCGTCGGAACGAGGGTGGATAGCGGTGGCGTGCCATATTATGGGAATTGGTCATTTCTTTTTTCCTTTAATTGACGCAATTGGGTCCGCGTAGGTGCTTATGTTAAGGGATAATATCCGTTAATTGACAAGACCGGGACGTCATCAGGACCCTTGCGCCCACAATGACTAATTTGTAAAGATATTGCATATTATGATATCCAATTGGTTAGACTAATTATTGTACTATTAAGGTGATTCGGGGGATGAATGTTGGTTTTGTTGCTCGTAATTTGGTCCACAATTATCATCATCTAGTAAGAGACTTTCTTTTACAAAAAATATTTCCGATCGTGTGGGAAATAGCACCTTTCCGACTCGTTATCTATGTAAACCCAGTATGAAGTCCACTAATATGTGGTCCGCATGGGAATACATCCGTCATAACTTTTCTTATCCTACTGACAAATTTTGTTGTATGAATCAACGTTTTCTTATGTAAAACATCGCATTCCGGAATACCAACACGGCTTTTTCAAGATCTACCTTAACAAATCTTTTTTTTTAACCCATTATATATCTGACGCTATAGACGCTAATTCGCTCTTTAACGTTATATGCACTGAATTTACTAAGGCATTTAACAGACTTTATCACAGCATTTTATGTTCAAAATTTAAATAAATTGGTTTCTCAGGAATTTTTTTGCAATTTTTTAAATCATGTCTCGAGAATAGACACCATCACATTGAGTACTGTGGTCAGCAGTGTAATAATTTTAAGTGAAATTAAATAAATTAAATATTATGAATTAATCTGATTGGCCAGATCAAAGTAACAGAACAAGAAAGAAGTAGGACCTGAACCTTCATAGGCGTCGTTCCTCAGGGGTCCACTATAGAAATGCGTTCAGTCAGGAAATGTTTCAAAAATCAGTTAAAATTACTATATATAATCGAGATTCAAAGATATCTAAGAAGCTGTAAGGGGTCGTAGTATTTTAGAGATTCTCAAGTCGGAAAAGGATCCGGAATAATTAAAAAAATTGGGAATAATTAAAAAAAAAAGGAATTAGGGGGTTCTGAAAATTTGAAAAAATGATAACTCGGGAAGCTTTGGCTCATAAATTCACTTTTAGGGAATGTTTATAAGATTGTTATTCAACAACTTGGCCAAGTTTCATCGATTTGCAAAGGAATTCAGGGATTCAAAAAGCGAATATATGGGCCGAGTCTTACTTTTTCAGATTAATTTTGTTATTTTTCCGGGCTACCTACACTACAACCCCCGATTCCCTTTGAAAGTCGATGAAATTCGCACAGTTGTTGATGACAATACTATAAACATCCACTAAAAGCGAATTTATCAGCCGACCCTTCCTTCCCGAGTTACAATTTTTTTTAAATATTCTAGTATCCCTATGATCCCCTAAATCTATTTGCAAGTCGATACAATTTGGTACAGTTATTGATAACAGTATTATAAATATTCCCTGAAAGGGAATGGAGGCTTACCCCCTGAGTTATATTTTTTCAAATTTCTCCCTACGACCCCCTGAATCCCTTTGCAAGCCATAAAATTTAGCACAGTTATTGATAACAGTATTATAAACATTGTAACGTAAATCAATTCCGTTCCGTTATATAGCAAATATAATTAGTAGTAGTACCCTATTTAAAATTTTTAAAATAAACCGCGAGATACCTACATACATATATACACATACTCACATACCAAATGTAGACCGACCAAAACCACGTGTACGAGTATATGCCGCGAGCCGAAACAGTATGAGGGAACCTATAAATAAGGCACGCGACGTCAACAGAACTCCTTTGACCGTTTCATTTTACGTTGGTCGCATAGTTTGATAACTTAGCGGTTATATTTTCGGTATTGTTAGCGAGTGCTTCCGAAACTACAAGGTACAGATTTTTATCTTTTATTATATATATTAGCAGGAATATAGATTTCCGTATGGAAATTACGTCGATTTATACGACTTATTTTTGCTGTGTTTCGATCTTGAAATAGGCTTCGGGCTACATTTAATTTTATTGTCTCAACATATGCACAGCAAAGGTGCATACTTTGGGTGGGCTGTGGATACATCTACCCACTAATATATCTAGCTATATTGGTTTTGGTCTATTATGCTGCTTTATTTTTTTAATAAATTAAATAAATATTTAATTTAATATTGCATCGTACCTTACCGTTCGATCTTGTACTACCTTGTAAGTTCTGAAAGCAAAGCTTACAATTATTACGAATAATAGCATATTCTCATATTTTTAGCAGCCGATAGGCAAAATAAAAATCCATCAGTATACATCTCCTGGATGAGAGGCCATTTAATTCAGGTAAACTAAACTAAAAATAGAGGTGTTATAACATTCCCTGGAATTGAATTTATGGGCCGAAGCTTACTTCTCGAGTTACGATTTTTCAAATTTTCCGGGTTCTCTAAGACCCTGAATCCCTTCGCAAGTCGATGAAATTTTTTACAGATTATTAAATATTTCCTAAAAGCGAAATTATGGGCCTTAGCTTACTTTCCGAATTGTAATACTTTCGGGGTTACATTTTTTTTAAATATTCCGGATCTTTTTCCAGCTTGAAAATCTCTGGAATGCTACGACTCCTTACGGCTTCCTAGATATCTTTGAATCTAACCTACTAGTTTGCACCTACGAATTTTAAATGATTTTTGAAACATTTCCTGATTGAACTCATTTCTGTAGTGGACCACCGGCACCGGTGTGAAAATAGCAGCCAGAGCTAGCAGGCTACTCTTGCCGAAACACCATAACCTGCATCGGCCCATAAATTCGTTTATATATGAACATATATGGACAGAAATATGTTTTCAACTTAAAATAAAATATAAACAAAAGATTTGTCTTCCAGTTATATGTACTGTATATACACCCTGCAGCTAAGGATAATTTGGGGCCCATGCGGGGCCTTTATTCCGCCAGTTAGGCATGATTACCCCGAAAATAAGGCTAAAAGTTTGAAATAAGGAGTGCAATAAATGATATACACGATATTTTATAGAATGTGATTTATTAATAGGACACCTAATATTAACAATATACACTAACATATTTCGGATGGCCTTTTTTTACAGCAAATATAGTTTTTGTACAAGTGTTTTGTACGACAACTAGGCATACGTACACTGATCCTGGCAGGATAAAGGGGTCCGCCTTTAAAATATAATAATATATATTAATTTATAGAACACAAAAAGTACTTTCGCGGACAGCCCTTTACACTGGAGAGTTCAGTAAGATAACGTAACATATATTGTTTTTGTTTTAATATATACAAGCGTAGACTACTTTATACATATATTTTATAAATAGTACAATGTTATTTATATAAATTAAAAGATAATTTGCTTGGCACTTAGTAAACGTTTAAAATTAAAGGAAATGCACGAAAGAAATATTACAAGTGTTTGGACAGAAGTTTAAATAAAATAATGAATAAGGGAGTATTTACAGAAGGTTCATTATTTCATGTAAAAGGTCCATGATATAAAGCATTTCTTGAGGATTTATTTACAGTTTTTATTACAATAAGACTCTAGCAACAGATGACATCAAATATGATATAAATTATTATACAGTAGGGTTTTGTATAAATATAGATTGCACAAATTTACACGGCTGATGTCAACAAAATTGCGCCAAAATATAGCAAAAACTCTGATGACAGTGGATTGTTTCCGAGATTTTTTGCTTCTATTTTGACTAAGGAACAAAACACCTATCTCCAAAACTATCCGGGATGCCAAAACAGAAACAATCGCCAGTTAAAATATGAAAGAATATTTTCTGGTCACAACCATGGTTTGATCCACGAATAACCCCCACCGAAAGGATGGCTAGAAATGATTTTTGTGTTCTCGTGTTTAGTGTTCTTTCAAAGAGGTGATATCTGGCCTCCGTTTCGAGGCACCATTCGTGTACCAAATGCGATAACAGCAATAAATAAGAAACCAAACAGTATTTCTATCACTTATTATTTACACGACAGTTACTCTCTGGCCCTTTTGGCCAGAGCCTTCGCCAGCTACCAAACTAGCCCCTCGCTTAACTGTTGAGGGTTGTCGGAGAAATTTCCGGGGGACATGAATTCCGGACTTCCGCCTCTTCCCCCGCCGTTACCCTGCATCATGTCCGGCCCTGGGCCTTGCTGAGACATAAATTGACCCTGCTCATTGGGCATACCCCCGAAATCACCACCCATTGGCATTGGGCCTCCATGGTCCATAGGTCCACCTGAATAAAAAAGGAGTTTTAGTATTGTGCTCAGATCGGTTTTTTTTGTATTCTTCCAACATTTAACAAAGAAATATCAACAGTAATTCGTGGTTTAAGTATGCTCTCACCTCCTTGTCCGAAGGGCATTCCTTGGCCCCCGGGGCCTCCTCCAGGGTGATGTCCTGGGAAGAAAGGGCCGTCGTGCGGATGGAAAGGGGGACCTCCGTAACCAAATTCGAATTTTGCATCGGCGAAATAGGGGAATCCTGGTGGACCGTCTTCAAGACCACCGGGAGATAGGTTCATTGGGAAACCTCTCATTTTTCTGGTACCGCCGAAAAATGGGCCCCGGCCCATCGACGTCAGCTGCTTCAGGCGCCTCTCTTTCGACCGTTTGTTCTGAAACCAGACCTGAAAAGAAAATCTGTATTTAAGATATTTGTTTTTTTCTACTTTTTTATTTGTAGATTCGAAAATACAGAACTTAAATCAGTAATAAAATTCAATAAATACATAAAATTAAAATTAAATTAAATTCAGCAGCCTGTAACTAGTAGTATAAGCGCAAGCACACACGCACATATGACCAACGAACAGACTATAGCGGAACGCCAACCAGCTACGCGCCTGATTGGTCGAAACGTAATATCATTATAACTAAATAATTAATCTCCACAAAAATGTATTTCAAGCAATATTACAATAGACAAGTCACAATAATAATTATAGAGTATTGATCACTAATAAATTATGTCTAGATTAAAAGATGCGAAAGCATCAGTGTTAAGTGTTTCGAGAGTTCTAGCTACGAACCAGAATCAAAATGTCGAGTCAACGCCTCACACATAAATTGACGTTGCACAACAGAAAGTTAATCTGATTGTGTAATAGTGTTTAGAATTCGAAATTATATAAACTGAAGATCAAATTGAGGAAGAGTTTTAAGTGATATTAAGTAAATTAAATAATATGAATCAATCTGATTGGACAGATCATAACATCATAACAAGAAAGAAGTAAGGTAACCAGGAAGTGCAAATGTTTTTAATACGGTATATCCGTAGTTACAATCAGCAACTAAAAAAGGAGTCCAGTTAAGGCGTTCAATGAAGCAACAGCCACGCTCCTAAGTTTCATTAGATTTGTTAAAAAATAATAGTAAATCAAAAGTAATAATATTAAATTTGTGCTAGATAAGCAAGCATATACCCTTTACACCAGCGTAAAAGGTATAGAAGCAGAAAGAAAGAACTGCAAAAATAAGTGTTTTCGTCGTGTTTTATAAGTAAGAAGTGGAAGGCTACCAAGCCTTCCACTTCGTAGAACGGCCTGGGACGTAGGCGTCCCAGGCGTAGAAGAGATTTGCGAGTAATATAAAAAGAAAAGGAAATAATTTTCACAGTAAATTAAAGTGATAAGAAGATTGCAAATACAGAATCAGTAAATTAAAGGTTTGAGGGTGAATAAATCCCAAAGCAGAGTTCCAGCGGAGATAGCAGCATTCCACAGGCAGTACGGCGACATCCCGATCGAACTAACAAATGCTGCTGGGCTCTGGTGGTGGTGTCCTCTCCACCACCAGAGCCCAGCAGCATTTGTTAGTTCGTGTACCAACCAGCGATATCAAAAAAGTGTGTTAAGTTTTTGTGCGTGGTGATAAAATACGGAAAGTTTTGTTAATAACCAAATGATTGATTAGCTGTATAAACAGAATATTGTGATTATCTTCTTCATAATTTTGTTCATAGGTCGCTAAATTTTGTCGTTACTTCCATGTATATTTGAAAATATGTTTAAATCAATCGTCAGCAAAAAATAGTTGATCGATTTGAGTATTAAGTACAAGTTACTAAATAACAGAATGGTACGGAGATGCACCAAGTTATATCCTTGGGATACACCCGAAGTGGTCGAAAGTTAATCTGATTTACATCAATTATGAGGCAGTTTTGTGTTTTTCTAAGAAGGAATAATTATCTCAAAACCTAGAAGTTTGGGTTGTAGCCGTTCATATTTGTGCCCTTTTCAAAGGTTTTCGAGGACTCTTTTTTAGGATTTTTAGGAGTTTAGGTTTACACACCTGAATCCTAAATGCAATGAAAGTAGTATTAACTTTAATCGAGACTTTTCAGATGTTAGCGAAGAAAGCGCTCAAAATTTAGAATGGATTTAGATGGCATTTTATAGTTTATCGTCCACTATAAATATTATTCTATATCATTCTATTATTCTATATCATTCTATTATTCTACATCATTCTATTCTTCTATATCTATATCATTCTATTCTTCTATATCTTCTATATCTATATATCTATTCTTCTATATCTATATCATTCTATTCTTCTATATCTTCTATATCTATATATTCTATTATTCTATAGTATTCTCTAATCTTCTATATTATTCAATTACACTATAAATATTATTATATATTATATGCATAATTATTCTCGCGCTATTCTCTTTAAATATTCTCCATGTAAAAATATAGAATACTGCATTTAAGTTTAATAGTACACATTCAAGGTTATTTTTGAACTCAGTCTTGGATTAATAAATCACAACCGAAAATCGCCCATTGTCGTAAAAACGTCTACGATTTTTGATATACAGGATGATTTTATGCGAAAAATATACAGCGCTGAATTAGAATGTGTGTCGATAAAAATCCTTTATCCGCTGTATTATGTCGTGATTTATGTATAGTGGGAACATCAAAAATCGCCATAAACTCCGCTTAACAGCTTCAAAGAACAGTAAAGGCAAAAACAATGATAGGTGAAAAAAGGGGACCCGAGAATCGGTCAAATACAATTTTGACGTTTATATTTTTTAGGAGCTTTGAACGGCCCCGACTATAAAACACGAAAATCTTAACACCTGAATATATAAAAATATAAAATATTTATAAAGTCGTAAAACACATATTAAAAATAATATTTATATATCTAAAAAAGAGCCGCCATTCGCTTTTACGGCGGGACTGAGTTGTTTATGACGACCGCCTCAAAACTGAAGAAGGCTATGAATTCCCATATAATACGAGTGAGTGTGCTGCGCGTTGTTAGTAGTTTGTTTTTCGACGGCCCACTTTGCTTTTCCATAAATTATATCCCCATATAACTTCCAGACAAGGGCTTTCTTAATCCCGAATGACATTAAAAATCGATCAGGAAAATGTTTATGTTACATCTCACCAAGTAAAAAAACAGTAAGTATTTGGTACGAGTCACATAATAATATATATATGCTATATGGCATATAAATTGTACTCAGCATTTTTAAATAATTATTGTAATATTGGAAAATTAGGTAAGTGATGTTGAAAAATTACATGCAAATTTTTTAAAGGAAAAATTTGATGTCATAAGCCATGTAATTTTGCATTTCAATAAAACTTCATTCGAAACGGGCAGCTCTCCTAACCGCTTCAAGACTTAAATTACACCTGCTCCTAAAATTAATAATAATATTGAGGCATGTAACTTTCGTCCAATTAATACCCGTACGCTACCGATACTGGAAAAAGTTTTGGAATTAGCGGTAAATGAACAAAGAGTTGAATATTTTAATAGTGACAATTCTGTTGTGAAACAGCTCTGCAAACACAATAGCAGTTGGAATCAAATATTAGAAAAATTGTATATTGTAACAGTTTCTTGATTTAAAAAGCGCGTTCGAAAAAATAGATGGGAATCTTCCACTAAAAAAGTTAGTGATATAGAATATTTGTTACGGTCTTGGGATTAGGGTTGCCACATTTGAAAAATTGTGAAGCGGGAAGTTTCTTCGAGTAGGTAATTATACAGTGACGTAGCCACGATTTCATTATGGGAGGGTCCGAGTATCACAACCAGGATATTACATCTGCTCTGCGAGAAACTAATAGCGCCGCAGGCGAAAATCTTGAAATTTTTTCACGCGTCACGCGTTTTCTTGGCATTTCAGAATTCAGAAATTCACAAGAAAAAATTTTGGAACGCCATGTTTTTCAAATAAAAACTATAAAACTATATTATATATTAGGTATTATAAGTAGGTATAGCATTTGTTTACGTCCTTTAAATGAGTGATAACATAAAAAGTAATATTTAACAATAAATAATGAATAGGTACAAACATTTAGGAAATAAAAAAAAACTCATAACTCTTGCCTATGTTTGTAGGTTCATCCAACAAATCATAGCTCTAATAAAAATAAAATTATTAAAAGCTACTTGGGATAGTTTGAAGGCTATCTGAATATTAGAGCACAAGTTACTAAAATTGGTTCTTTTACTTCAAATAAAATGATAAATAACTTCCACAAGGTAGTGCATTTGAGCCATAAGCCGTTACTTTTTTTAATATATTTGTATGATATCAATTACATTCAAGGACACGGTTCAACTCGCTTATTTACTGACGATACATTAGTGTATGTGGCTGATGAAGATTTAAATTAATTAAACTGAGAATGAAGAGAAGCATATATTATTTATTAAAAGCTATCCTAGTAGCATTTTTAGTAGCCTGTTATATATACATATATATTCTATATTACGCTTACTTATATGAAAATGAACTTACACTTTTATTCTAATAAATCATATCTCACATCAAAAGAAACATTTTGGCATATTGAAACAAAAAATGGACAACCACGAATTGAAAATGGCCTCAATTCCGTTCACTCTTTAAGGCGAGGATTTTGTATGTACCTATATTTTTACCGTCTACCGTCTAACAGAGGTTCAGGCAAGGACAGAAATTACTAGGAAAAATCAACATATTTTGACTAAGTACTATATAACAAACGTATATGCAATGTTTCCCGCTAATTTTTAATTATCATGAGAAAGAGAAAAAAAAATGCTGAAGTACCTCAATTGTAGCCAGTGGCGTAACCAGGCAAACCTTCTAGTGGGGGGGGGGGGCTTGGTAGTTTCTCATACTCTAGTACTGTTTTTTTAACAGACAGCGAAAATTTGTTTCGGAATTCAAGGTCATTGTGATTAAAACGTATGCAAATATGTTGGTACAACATAAAAGAAGTAAACTATTAATGTTTAATGACTAATAATATTAATGTTTAATGACTAATAATATTAATGTTTAATGACTTCAAATAAAAATTACTTTCGGACGCCTGAAACCCCCCCCCCCCTGTATCCGCGCCTGCAGTGAACTTATCAGTATCGTAAGCCTACCATTTTAAATTCTGAAAAATACGTGACATAAAGTTGCGAGAGAGGGAGATATAGCAGGTCCGGGGGATTTAAAAAAACTAGCATTAAATTGTTAGTTTTTTAAGCTTTTTCAGATTTATTGCTAATAAATGGGTACGACGGAACTAGTTCAGGAACAATAACTAAAACTATTTCACTCACTATGTAGCCCGGACATCTAGGATCAGTTCTACTTAACTTTCAGATTAATATTTATTAATAATTTTCCACATATGTGCTTAAGTAAAATACAATGTATTTTGCTATCATGACCATTTTGGCATTCATAAAGGTCGACCAAAAAACACCACACGTTCAAGCGCTGACTCACAGAGTATCAGCACCTGGCGGGCCCCACCGAGGCCGTTTGTTTCACTTTTCTACAAAAACCCCCTCCTTAATATAAATGTGTTTCATAAACACCTCGATGAGATACGAATAATATGTATATTATTTTACATACCTGAAAATAGGAACCGTAATGAGATCTTAGCAAAATTAATACCTATTTTTCATAATTTAAAAACCAATCGAACCAGCATTAATAGAATACAGATAATTTGAATTTATTTAGTTATTTATTTAAGAAAAAGAAACAAAACAGGTATATGCATAACCTAATTACATGTTTCTATATACTACAAAGAAATTACTATTACTGATGACACTGATAATATTGCTACAACTAAAACAAAAAAAAAATAATACTGAGAGTAGTTACTTTATGCAGGTTAAACGTTTAAGATAAAAAAAGCAAAAAAATAATAATAATGGAAATTAAAGTCAAAGTAAAATATTTGCAATACTGAAATATATTCATCGATGATTTATTTCGTCATAATAACAATTAATTAAGAATGGACCTAATCACATATTCATATTCTATCAAGTCTAGATTGACTGTTTTTAACACAGAATGTAATATTCCTGGGTCTTGTATTTAACTGAGGTACTCTGTAGTTTACACGTGATAACAGATATGCGCAGTTGATTTTATTATTAATCAATTTATACAAAAACGTTAGTAGTATACATTTTCTCCTATATTCTAACTGTTTTATTTCTAATTCCAGCCTAATCGGTTCATAATGTACAAAATCTGGAGAGCGTTTGTGTCTTTTGTGAAAAATATAATTTAAAAAAATACTTTGAATCCTTTCGATAATCTTCTTTTGCTTTTTAGTGTGCGGGTCCCAAATCACTGCTGCAAATTCTAATTTTGGTCGTATCAGAGTATTGTACAAATTTTTAATAGCATCTATGTTGTTGAAACTATTAGTAATGCGTTTAATAAAACCAAGCATTTTGTACGAACCCGATGCTATAGTTTCTATATGTTTGGTAAAATAAAAGTTTTCTTGAAATATAACACCTAGATCTTTATGTTGCGTTCATCGTTTTAACGGCATGTCATTCATCGTGTAACTGATATGAAATATATCCTTTTTTCTATAAAATGACATATGATAACATTTTTTTATATTGAAATACAACTTATTTTTTTGTGACCAAATATATATAGTATCTAAATCTTTTTGTAGAGTTACTCATTGCTACTATTTACAGCCCTATATAATTTAAAATCATCTGCGAGTAGACATTTGGAAGTTATATTATCTGGTAGATCATTAATGAACAACACGAAGAGAAGAGGACGCAAGTTGGAACCTTGTGGTACCCCAGATTCAACATCATACTCAAATGATTATGTACCTTTGTAATTCACGACTTGTTTTCTTAGCTGTAAATAAGAACTAAAATATTTTATTAAATGTTTACTGAAACCAAATGAGAATAATTTATGTAACAATATATCATGGTCAACTTTATCGAATGCTTTAGCAAAGTCTGTATAGATGACATCCACTTGACTCCTCTTCTCCAGATGCTGCTCAATGTATTCAGAAAAAGACAATAGATTAGTTTCTATTGACTTTTTCTTTAAAAAACATGCTGTATTGGTGTAATCATATTCTCAATTTGGGGGTAAATTTTGTTGTAAATTATAAATTCAAAAATTTTTGCTATTGAGTTAAGAATAGTTATAGGGAGATAATTAGAGAGTTGATGTTTAATAATAATTTCCCAAAGTATCCAAAGTAAAGAAACATGTAACAAATGCCTCATTGTGGTCGGTTCGCTATCAGTAGCTCACGTTAGTATCCGATACTTTTGTTTGTTGCAATCCAATCCTGCCCGCTAAACTAGGTAAACTCCTCAGAGGCAGAATTTAATGAGTTTTGTGGTTGCCCGCGCGATGACAAACGCTACACCGCAACTTATGATATAATATTAATGCGTTTCGTGGGAGTCCCAAGATTGTGGCACGGTTATGGTGCACCGAAAAGGGGGGCGCCTAGGGCTCGGAGCATAACTGTGGGGCACCACACCGCTGTTCGGCATCACAAAGACACCCCGTCGCCCAACAAAGCCGTAGGGGTGCGTTTCCGAGACCGACAAATGCGTATACGGGGTGGCCGGTTGTTCTATGGTATTCGACACGCTAATATTTCAGAGATATTAGCGGTATACAGGGCGGGGCAGTACAAGTAAGCCGTTTAGAAATATTACCAGTTCGGTTGTTTACATATTGAGACGGAATGGATTCAAATCACGTTTGTGTTCGATTCAAGCGTTAGATTTGCTATATTGCACGCTAAAGTATATTTATTGCTCTAAAAATCATAAAGTTCAATGGTTCCAAATTGCCACCTTGAGACACCCTTAATTAAAATGAATATTTTAAAATATATCTATTACAAATATAAAATGTAGGTATAATTAAAAAAATGTAAGATTACTTTTTTTTCTTGTCTTATTTTGTAACTGTGTATGAATTTTCCAAAGCCGCCCTGTATCTATGGGAGTCAGTTGTGTGAATTCGTTCCGCTGATATTTCAGAAATAAAAATTTTATACGCCGAGGTAGAATACCGTCTGGATTTTAAGATTTAGTTTATTGACTTTTAGGTTGCATATGGCCTTTATAAACGCAGACGTGAAAACAATTATATTTATAACTTATGTTATAGTGGGATATGTCACGATTTGTTAAAAGGGTTTCAGCTGAATACGATGCCAGAGAATATTTGGTGTTTTTATGAAAATAAATGACTGAAATGATAATTAGACGTGGATATTGCGGATTCAGAAATAAAGTGATTTGTCTTCCGATTCTTATTGATGTGTTCCTATAATGAAATTCCCTTTCAGAAAATAAATAAATCATACCCAAAGGGTCCAAAAAAATAAATATTTCAAGCGTAACTTGCAAGACTGACGAAAAATCATCAGTTCCTACTTATTTTGGACTTAGATTTAATACTAAATGTAACAAAATTGGGTCAAATTTTGTCATTAATTTAACTTTTTTGTGGTTTCTCTAAATTTTCAAAAATCGCTTCATTTATCACATTCATTCATTGATCAAGTTGTGTGGCCACGTGTGTGCGGTTGGTAACACTACTATTTATTTGCCTAAAGCGTGGTATCTCTCAACATTCGCGCCGAAAATAACTGCGACCTCAGCTTAAAATATGCAAATGTAATTTCCTCTGTTTAATTATGCAGTCCAATGGGCTAAATCTTCGACGTTATTCAAGCCATACATACCTGAATTAGAATTTTATTACTCATAATAATTACATCAAAATATGCACCATTAGATTGTTCGAAGATAAAGTTAAATAAAAAACTTATTCAGTCAACTACATGCATCTTTTACCGAAATTAGTTATGGTCCTCATTTAAATTAGTTGAAGTCTGTTAAGTTATAACAATGTACACTACCATACATTTACATGCGTCTCTTCAAGGTTAATTTGGGGAAAATATAAATCGTAGCGTAGACAGATCATTAGCAGGGTGATTAATTAATGTGCATATTGTAACGGGAGTACGGGCGAGTTCATATTCACATTAACATCTAAAGGGCTCGATCGTTTCTAGGTGTATTTATTCACGTCATGTTGATCATGTTGATAATTATTACATGTTACCCTAGAAATATTTGTGGGCTACGGGCTACCTAAAGATATTACTTGCAGATCATGGACGACAGTTTGGAATTGCCTTAATTTGCTGTAATTTATTTTATTGACATCAACATCTAAAGGGTTCTTTCGCATCTAGGTGTATTTATTCATGATCATGTTGATAATTATTACATATTATCCTAGAAATATTTGTGGGCAATTAGCTACCTAAAGAAATTACTCGCAGTTCATTGATGTGAGTTTGGAATTGACTTAATTTGCTGTTGTTTATTTTATTCACATTAATATCGAAATAGTTCTATCGCTTCTACGTGTATTTATTCATGATTATGTTTATAATTATTACATATTACCCTGGAAATATTTGTGGGCAAATGGGCTACCTAAAGAAATTACTCGCAGATCATGGACGTCAGTTTGGATTTACTTAATTTGCTATAATTTATTTTATTCATATTAACATCGAAATGGTTCTATCGCTTCTACGTGTATTTATTCATGATCATGTTGATAATTATTACATGTTACCCTAGAAATATTTGCGGGCAATGGGCTACCTAAAGAAATTACTCGCAGATTATGGACGTGAGTTTGGATTGGCTTAATTTGCTGTAATTTATTTTATTCACATTAACATCGAAATGGTTCTATCGTTTCTCGGGGTATTTATTCATGATCATGTTGATATTTATTACATATTACCCTAGAAATATTTGTGGGCAATGGGCTACCTAAAAAAAAACTCGCAGATCATTGTCGTCCGTTTGGATTGACTTAATTTGCTGTAGTTTATTTTATTCACATTAACATCGAAATGGTTCTATCGTTTCTCGGGGTATTTATTCATGATCATGCTGATAATTATTACATATTGCCCTAGAAATATTTGCGGGCAATGGGCTACCTAAAGAAATTACTCGCAGATCATGGAAGTGAGTTTGGAATTGACTTAATTTGCTGTTATTTATTTCGCGTAAGTAATTATGAAAGTTCTTTCTGGCATGTCACCCTCAATATATCGACAATACGAAAAGTAGGTATCGTCTGTCGGCTTCTATATATTTGGTTATTTCGTTAATATATTATTACTGCTTTGCGTTCACATAATAATATACAAATATATTTTAAACACACGTCTGAATCGCAGCAAGTGGCCGTATACATAATTATTTAACTTTGATATTTCTATTATACCAAATTGGGCTCGAGTCATCGTTATAATATGTGCTTTCTGCAAGAGTAGTTTTGATTTACCTCTTTGGATAGTAGATTTGGCAGGACTGTAAACTGAAGTTTTCCAGTCAGGTTCATACTTTGCGCATGGGAAATTCTTTATTAAGATCGTGTTACGTTATATCAAATTGGACTTAATAGGTAGCTAACACAGCTGGTCTAATAGATGTGCAATAGGTGAGATTCTGAAGGTCCGACTATCAGTTTCCGTACGAAGTGTTATGAAAAATTGAAAGATGAAAATAACTCGTTCCGAAAGAAGTGTTTGAAATCTCACAAGATATAAAGTATGTATTAGTTTTCGGTAAAAAGTTGCTCACGTGTGTTCTAAAAGGGAGCTGAAGAATTTCTCAATTTTCCCCTCAAACAACTTCGTTGGCAAACAAACGCGTTTAAATTGGTTTAGGCATATTTAAATGTTATCTGGCGACGTCTCTTTCCTAGCACATTTATTAAGTGAGTACCGGATTTGATTTAAAACCGACTCAAGTGCGTCGAAGCATACGTGAGCAAATGTCACTCTAAATTGCGCGGAATGGTAAGGTGTGGTCTCCATGTCTCTTTAAACGTTTCTATAGATGTGATGCTTGCAATATACCTACCAACCGCGGTAGACGCCACTAGTTCTTAAAATACCAAAGTGTATCGAACAGTCTTGCGGTCGATTTGTTTGACCGTCAGTATGAAAGATTTCACTTGCATCATACAGAAATGTGGGAAATAGAAATGTACTTACTAGTTATCATGTAATGCATAATCTTATATTATATATTATTTATCTATTTATGCGCTCAACAATCAAAATGTATAAGCGATGTTCATTGGTTTTTCCTAATTGTTACAAAGATGTAACATAATGTATCCAAAAAAAAATGAGCAAGACCCTGCTAGTACTCGAGACTGAGGTGTAAACATCTCGTATGCCGTAACGGCATGCGGTTTTTTCATAAATATAATTAAAAACAAAATGTTTTATTTTATGATATATATATATATATATATATATATATATATATATATATATATATATATATATATATATATATATATATATATATATATATATATATATATATATATATATATATATATATATATATATATATATATATATATATATATATATATATATATATATATATATATATATTACGTACGTATGTAGATAATTATATTTAGTTCACTAATTGGTAAGCATCATGTGTACGCTAACCGCCGCCCTAACAAAGCACCAAGTATACGAGATTCAACAAAGCATATAACAGTCATAATTATGATGGTGCAGCGGTTCAAGCTCCGCTTTGCAAACCAGGGATCGCTGGTTCGATACTCACATCAGGACTTTTTTAATAAGATAGGCAACACAATACACACACCATGGAGGTTGGCGCTGTAAACGCCATCTATCAGGTAGTAGCTGAATTAATTTAGTAGGTAGGTACTGTGCATGATAATTGAAGGGTTATGATGTCACATCCGCTTTCACATTTCCGTCCCCATTTCCCGAAATTTACCCTCATATCGTCATAATAGATGTTTACACATCAAAAGATGTAACAATAGATTGGTATTCAATAGAATACCAATCTATACAAATAAAAAAAGTGTATTCTCAAAATAACAGATTTTTTCTAAATGCATATATGAAAAAAAAACAATTTTTAAAATTTTTGTCTGTGTTTGTTCCGGGTAATCTTCCAACCGGTTGGACAGATTTTGAGACGACTTTCACTGGCAGATAGCTGATGTTATAAGGAGAAACTTAGGCCACTTTTATTTTAGAAAAAGAATTGGGGTTCCGCGCAAAAAATTAAAATCCATGAAATACTGAACAAAATTCGATTCAAATAAGGACGTACATTCAACATAAACACTAATAAATAATTAGTTTTTAACGCAAATCTTCATCTCGATCATCGAGTAATAAAAACTAAAGTAGTATTGTTCAGTACAACGCGCGCCTGCGCCGTCGCCATCGACGCACCGTAAGGCGCTTCCTCCTCCCACGACTTAATATCACAAAGGCTGCCTGTCGCGCGGACTCGCGGAGAGAGAATGCGCGTTAAATTCACGCGAACGAAGTCGCGAGTAACAGCTGGTAGACAATAAAATGCAGCATAGCCTTAAAATACATAATAAAATGCACTATTGTAAGGACTATTGTATTGGATGGTGTTAATCATTTTGGCTTAATTTTAGGTGACAACAATGCATGATTGTAGAGACCTGTCGTACAGTCGTCGTTGTCTGCAAATATTTATGGCTGCAAATCGGTAAAACCACTTAGTCTTTCTTTTAATCCACTCAAATCAATCGACATGGTTTATTCGGATTCGTTCTACCAGAAGTGCTTGTTAAATCACACTAAGGACATGAATTAATAGCAAGACAGATATTGTCTTGCATAAAATATGTTTAACAATACTCATCGGAGATATAGTCGTATAGACGAGAAACAGCCTCCTGTAACAATTTGATAAAGCAATGAAAGGAGACATATATATTCACTCCAAAAAAATCACCGAGTTATGTCAAATTAAATAGAGGAATTCATTTTATACAAGAGAAGGATTTCGTTGAAAGTTGCCAGAGTCCTTTCAAACTGACAGACCATGAAGCTGCAAAATGCTGTCAAACGTGCATTTTATCCATTTCCATTTGGATTTTGTACGAATTTTCTTAGTTAAAACGTTTTTAGTATTATAATATCGTATATTTTTTCTCTTTGGATAATATGCTTTCATAAATAATACTTATATACAAATAATATAAACAAATATGGGAAAGAGAAAATATAGATTTTTTTCTGAAGCAAAATAATTATATCAAGCAAGTGATTGCAATTGTATATCTATAGACTGATGTAGTTAACTTGTGGCGTGCACATTCAAATTAATAATTTACCAGTTACTGTCGACAGATAATTCGTAACCGCAAATCATCGACTTTTATGCGTTTTATCGTCTCTTCTCCGAACAAAATGTAACATACTGGTGGACCGCCCCTAAGCTATTGAAATGCACCAGGGATTTTAACTAACAATACTCTTTCATGCTATTATTGTAGCGATCTATTCAAGTGGGTAGCTATATTTCAACACTGATCAGTGACGGGGGATAAGTTTGCATCTGCCAAGAAAATATTTTCTTCAATACATTACGATTAGTTTAGTTGAAAGTTATTATTTTCTTTCCATTTACTTTCTACACTGTTCTAAGAATATTAAAGTTTCATTCGGCCCATTTAATTCATATTTATAAAGAGTCTCGAGACGAATAATTTCTTGCTTTGAAAGAAATAGTTGTCGCGAAGTTTTGCCAAAGAAATTGGGGTCATTGGAGACGGTTTCTTAGTGCATAATAGTTCTTTTTTCAATGTTTGAAAGTCAACCCCCTTAAAGTGGCGTAAAGGAATGAAATTCTTATACATACAATGATTTTCCATATTTTTTTAATGTCATTGTTTAATCTCATTGTTTAATGTCAAAATGGGTTAAATTTACTCACAGTACATCTCGGAGATACAATAAATAAAAAAGAATCTTTTAATTGTTCCGCCACACGCGCAGACTTCAAAACCGCTACGCCGCGCAGTTGCCGTTCAACATTTGTAGAGAACAGGACCGTGCTACGTATGTATACTATTTATACCTATTTTGTCAGCTTTTTAATTTTTTTTTCTACTTGAATCAGTCAATCATCTACTTGATTTTCATTTTTTCCTTTTCAGTTGTAGCAGCGTGTTTCGTTTTTAAATTTATTTCTGCAATTAATGCGATTAACCGTTCTCAGCTTGCAAAAATATTTTCTTGGCTAAATATCCACATTTCCACATTTTAATTTTCTTTAACCACTGGTCAGTTGGTTTTATAACTCATCTATATGGCAGCTGTTGGAATCAAAAGAAGGAACGTTATCGACACGTAAAACCCATTTTAGAGAGCCCGGCGTGACGTCACAGCCTGCAGGAACTCCGCCTATAGTTCTGGGACCAATATGTTGATATTACCTGACACTCACAGGACAACGAGTCGCTATTCACATCTGATCCGCAAATATATTTGTAACATTATGATTTAGTAACGTCTACACAATAGCGAATTATCTTCGCAATATTACTATTAGTTATTTGCATAATACGCATAACAACCATTGTGTTATGTATTTGCAACTGATCTTAGAGAAAATGTAGTGACTAAGTTCAAGTAGTAATTTTAACTCGTAAAGATTGGTAGTGTTGGTGAAAGGCATAGCAAGTAATGCCATTTTTTTATAATAAAGTTTAAGACGGGATCTTATAAATCCCTTTCATTTGATATATTTTCCTCTTTTCTTGAACCTACGATACCGAGAAAATAGTCACTTTAGTCATTAGAGCACGTTTAGGTTTGGTTCTACGAGTTAAATTCGAATGAAAATCAAAGTATAAATTAGTGCAGTTGAGGGTCTATTTTTCAAGTTTCGTATACCTTTTTGGAGCAGTAAGATTAAGGATCTTAGTTCTTAACTATTGTTAATTGTAATGATAGTGACGACTTTCGCTATATTTTACATAGAAGCATCCCATTTAATTTTTGAACCGGATTGAAGTGAATTTTTGGAGATATTCCGCTGTATAAATATTTTCGTGATACGCTACTGGGGTGGGTTCGACCGGCAAGAATCATAACTGTATACGAGGCTCGTGAGGGACGATGGGGAAGCCGACAGGGCTTATTATTCGGCAAATTATGATTCCATATGACATGTGGCAGGGAAAATTGGAAAATTAGTATAACTGGCTATATAAGTTAAGCACTTGTCGCAAAATATTGGCCGCAATTCACTTGAGGGCGATCTTTTGATGGGATAAATACAAGTTGTAGACATAAACCGCGAACCTGATAATATAAAGTACTTTTATTGTTTGTGGTTTATGCTTAGTTGTAATAATTGTATCTGGAGGACTGTAATTATTTGTATGTAAACATGACAGTTGGCACGACTTTGTATTGGGAAAGCTACATCAACTTATTAACACTTTTTAGATTCATGCATAGTATTTTCGTTTGATATACAAACTAGAGCAAAAAATTGTGCGGCATTTTAAAAAGAAAACCCGTACCAATTAGTACAGAAGCGGTAAATCACATCACTATGCAATACAAAAGGATATTTAGTGTAAAATTGTATACCGCCACAATTTATTGTGAATAGAACTGGGCTCTCCAGTCCGCGGCTTACCATATCGGTCGCTATCCCTCTTCATCTCATATAAATCCCGTTTCCCTTCTCGCTCACTTAGAAGGCACCTGCATCAACAAACCGGCGATTTACTGGCTTTACTGCTCAGTGGCGTATCATCATGCGCAACCAAGGTGAAGTGACTTCAAAAGATGTCTTATTATGTCATATTCATATATGTGCAAAACTTTAAGCCGAAAAATACTTAGTTTTCAATGTATTTAAAATATATTGAAAAAATTGTGCATGCTGCGAGTACAATGTAGTGCTCAATTTAGCCAATAACCACCCTATATGCGTGTGACACTGAGCACCGGATTAGTTTGCATATCAAACGAAAGCACTATGGCTTATTAAGAGTAGTATTAATCTTGTTACACGGTATTGAGGCAAGTGCATTGTCTAGTAATAAGCACGACTATTCACTGTCCTAGGTTCGCGTAGGTAACGAATTAGATGGCGTTTGACGGCTTTCGGCAGGTTGATTTTTTGTTTATAGGACAGATTATTTTCGCGGCCAACTTATATCCGTCACAAGGTTATTTTTCAAACGTGATTTACAACTTGGATTTCCCACGTTTCATATTATTTTATAAAAACTTTGTAGGTAAATTACTAACACAGGGATAATGGAACCAAAGTTGCAGAAAAATATACATCAGGAATATGGATCAATATGGATTTAGAAGTATGATATTGTGAATGTTCCCGCTTCGTTAAGGTTCGCCTTAAAATCATTAGAAATGGTATTCTTAGATACTGTTTATTAACGGTCCAAAATCACATTATGTGAGTTTAATATATTATTTCAGAGCCGAGGGCCTGCCAAATTTATAGAACCCATAAATCTAGTGGGTGTATACGTACACCCGAAAAATGCCCAAAATTACTATTCTCTCGGTTAATTAGAACACCCTGTAATTAGACTGATGCTTGGCAAATATTCCGTAATTTATCAAAAGCAGAAGACAGAATAAAAGAAATAGTCTGACCTATAATTAAAGCCGAAATCCCGAATTAATTAATAAAAACAGCTGAAGGCCGTTACTAAATTGAAAAACGACCGTCGAAAATGACCTGAAATACCAGGAAGGGCCATCAATTTTTCAGAAAATGACTGCAGGACGCTGGCTTGTCTTTGCCCAAGGCTCAGAGTTTATTGTTATCGGCGTTGAAAGGCTTAATGAAGGTCTCGATAGTAAAATTATTATTTTATATCCCTCTAAATCATGTCAAGAAAACATTTGAATGATTTAATATTGCGAAGATATGCGAAAATTTGCCACTTTTGCCAGGCATACTGTTAAATTTACTTGAAGTCTTTGAATACCCTAAAAGATGTTCAAATTTTGACAATTTTAACGAATCTGATTAATTTTAATACATTTTTTTTATTTAAGACTGCTTCTTGGTAAAAGTAATCTATTGTACTTATTGCCTTATTGCGTTATATATGGTTATAATAATATATGGTGAAAACCGAAAATATACTGTGCCTTGATATATAATTCTCAACAACGCAACGTCTTACTCGGGTTTTACGCCAAGGTCGATTTATGAATGGAAACAGATCTTGAGGGGTTGCCGAACGCCGTTGTGTACTTGTGTTTTCTTTAGTGTGTTCTATGAGTCTTTATATTTGTTGCCATTTAGGTGAACAATAAGTGTGTAATTATAGTGCATTCTTGTATAGTTTGTAAAAGGGTGGATCATTTAAGTAAGGAAAATGTTTTCATCGGTAAGTATTTTCAAGGTTAGCTACAATCTTTGACGGCTTGCCTTGGCCAGGGGTCCTGATCAGAAGAGGTAGCGTTGCCGAATGGCCGCCGCCGTCTTCCATTTTCTCTCTCCCACTCATTGCACTTTTTACAACAATAATAGATCGGCTCTTCTAGCGTTTTGTGAATGAACCGCTGGGTCTCCCTGTGTTAGAAAGTCTCTGATTGATACAGAGTATTGGTTTCCTGATGGAAAATGTCATAGTTTTGTGACGGTTGGAGAAAAAAAGTATTTATTTTATCAATAAAGCTTTTGTAATCTTGAAAAGAATGTCATATTACTATACATAGTTTATATAGTGTATATATTATATAGCATTTTACTTTCAACATTAAAATAGTTATTTATATATCTAAGTTTGAAAGTAGCAGTTTGCAGACCGCGGCTGATGCAAATTAGTATAGGTCTGCAAACTTACTTTCATCCTTTCAAACTGCGTTATGCACAAAACTTATTTTACTATATTTTTTTGAATGTCAATTCAATGTGTGTTGTTCAACGGGCTGCAAAATAAATCGAGGACTGTTGCTATATTATTATAGCAACGGTCTACAAAGCAAGCAAGTATGCGAAACCTTACTTTCTGAATTTAAAATGAGGTCTGGAAACCTTATAAATAAACCGGTTGTAGAAAAAAAACTAGTGCTAAATGTGATATTGATACGTGATATTACTTATTATAAGAAAAATACATTATTAATTTATTATGACAGTTTTGGGAAAACTTACTTGTATAACCCTCATTGGTAGGCCCGTTTCCTTCGCCAGCTGTTCTCGTATATGTCTCGTAGGTTTCGGCGTCTGTGAGAAAGCTGTCTTTAATATCTCTAACTGTTTAGCTTTAATCGTCGTCCTAGGCCCCCTACGTTTCGACCCCGCGCTGCTATCGTCGGGACTTTTGTTTTCTGTCTGTGAGTCTCTCGTCTCCGCATCACCGTCTAGCGAATTTTGGTCTTCTGAATCGTCCTGCCCCGTTTTCGAATCCTGGAAAATGAGACGATATATATTTCTTAACATTTATTCAGTGACGGTGACGGTAGTTATATATTTTTGGCTTTTATTTTTGCATTTTAGACTATTATATTTCAACTATATATTAGAGAATTATAGACAATATTTACTATCCAAGGCATAAAAATCTTGCAAAAAAGATTATGTAAAACGTAAAGTGCTACTGATGTATCCTGCTACTGGGTATCCAGCCGTAAAACTTAAGCGTGTGCGATGGTAACCTTAATTTATAACCCGCCATATATTTAAAAATCCGTTAACCAGTTCACAACTTTCGCAGAACTGCCAAAATAACGATTTGGCCTTATTGCCGCCTCATTGGCCAGGTTTAAGTACTATAGTGCAATTACCTGTCCTATCGAACTGCTAATGTCGGAGTGCGGGAGGGAGTTGTTGTTCGTTTCGCCTGGGGCGGGGGGCAGTGATCCGTGGAGTGAGTGGTGTTTTAAAACCGAGGAGGCCGTGCTGTTGTCGTCGTCTTCTTCGTCCTCCGACGCCGACCCCATCAAGGACTCTGAAAATTAAAAATTGTAGGGTATAGATAAGTACATACGCGCAAGGAATGCACCTCGAACAAATAAAATGATGAATGAACCAAAACAACCCAATCAGTCTATTCCGACTAAGCAGTTTAATGAAGGCGAGAGATAACTAGATCCATCTAGCAGCCATTTGCTACTACCGAAATGATCTACTCTGAGTAGATGTTTCCTGTAAATCTATTTAGTATGTAGTTTAGCTCTAGGGGTCGCCGCTCTAGATGCCAGCATTGCAGCACCATTAGGCCTTTCTGATGTCTGCTGGGTAGTAGCAAATGGCTGAAAATGGAGGGATTTAATTATGTTTCAGCCACATTTTATGTCTTTTTATTGGGCGTTTAGAAAATGTTCTGGGTGTTCGGTTTTTGAAAATAATCTGAAGTAATGGTAATTACTAAGACGGAAGTACCTCATATTGTGACTAAAATAACTATGACAGGGTTTAAATACAGGGTATTTAGCACACGTTGCATATGATTTGATGACCGAAATCTACCTGTGCGCTGCCACCATCATCGGCGTCTTGCATCTGACTTTCCATGCACGTGCAAATTTTCTTTCTAAGTTCATTGGGATGTAATGTTTCGCATACACAGCGCTTGTATAATGTTTATAAAACTTCATTTTTATCGGTCTGCGGACACTCAAAAGCGTTTTATGTTATGTTTAGCAGTAAAAGTTAACGCACCATAAGTTTATACTATTAAAGGCTAGAATTAATGCCCTCGGATTTATATGTACCATACAGAATTGTGTGTTATGGTGTTCAACTAAGCGCCGAAGGTCTGCATAAAAATAAATTTAAATGAAACATCGTTAAAGCAGATGAAGTTTTATAAGCGTTGGATCAGCTATTAAAGACAAATGTGCCAGTGTATAAAAAATATCAGTTATATGCAGACAATAGGAACGCCATATTATATATATATATAAGTTTTATAATACAGCCCTATCTTGATTCTCAACTGTTTTTGAGTTATTATGATTTTTTTAAATTTCTTGCAATTACAGCGTCTCCCTTTATTGGTGTTATCTTCAAAACTAATGGATATAAATTAATGATTTTTTGACAATTTCTTAACATTTTAAAGGGTTATCAACCAGTCAGAAGTTTTTGAAAAAAAATAAAATTAAGTCAAAAACTCTCATTTTTTTTAAATGGCACCCCCTTTTTTTGTATATATTTATATTTACCGTTCAGTCCTTAGTAAAAAAAGTATAAGGTACTGTGCTTCTAAAATTGATATCTTCTAAAATTGAAAGACACTATTTTAAAACATTTATTTTTAATTTTACAAATAGGTTTTTATCTAATTAATGTAACACAAGAAACAACAATCTAAACAATAAAAAAAATTATAAAACATGTCTGAATTGTTGTCCATTTACTTCGACTATTTTAAAATTCTTGACGGACAAAACGAGGATTTGTGCAGGACGAATCTCCTCTATTGCTGTAGATATTCGTTCCTGTAAATCTTCAATACTCTGCACTGATGTTTTATATACACAACGGTACCATGTAATAGTTCTACGTACTTAGCGCCATTTAAATTTTCCCGGTACATCGTGAAACTTCATTTGTCTTCTTTCAGGAAACAGAACACATTAATCTCAAAGTTTTGTTGTGTGCAAATTTCGCTCACGCTTCAGGTGCGGATTGTTCGTCGACCAAAAGTGATTATTCCCCGTATTCACTGTCCCTTCTCTATTAAATTTGGCTTCATTCCGCCAAATAATATCGCGCAAAAAATTGGGGTTTTCTTGAATTAAATTTTCTTGTTTTCTTAACCAACAAAAATTCGCAAAAATTTACTCGTAATAAAAAAATCATTTGGCAACCAATGTTGTACTGGAGTGGATCTGAAGTTATGCATTCCATGTTCAGATAAAATGATTTGAATAGAAGTTTGAGAAATTTATAACGCTTCAATGGCACTTCGAATAGAAGTTCAAGGATACGCATGAAAGTACCCAAGAACAGGGATGATATTATTTTCAGACCCAGTCACTATTTTTTCTCGCTTTGGTGTTGTAAACGAACCAAATAACTCGAAAGATAGGGTTGTATTATCAAATCAAACTTACCCTTAATATTGATGAAGAATCCAAAAACGTAAAAAATAAGGTGGTTTCATTTAAATTAACAAAGTTGATGTCAACATCCGGTATAACTGGAAGTTAGAAATTCTAAAATATTTAGAATGCTAGATATTTTTCGGAAACCCAATTTGAACTTAATAAGAATAAATAATGCTCCTGGACTATAACTTATCTAATATTCCCAATCCTATATAATTTATTATCTGCAAAAGCTACTTTTATAGTTTGCGCTGTTCCTGTGATGTACAGATGTTAAGATTAATAAACTAAATGACGTTTTATTTCCTTTAACATATACCGGTCTTCGAGGAATGTGTCCATTAAGATTATGAGCATTATTACCCATCCATGCTTGAACACTTTTATGAGTTACTTTTCTTAAAATATGAAAATATCTGTCTACCTCTGATTCATCAGAAGAAAAAATAGCGCCTGGTGAATCTCGTAGGTACCTGCTTTATAATCGTGCCTAAATGCATTGAATACCGTTCTTTATTACAAGAGCCTTTGCTATTAGCATTTCGCGACCGCTTTGGGAAAAAATTACGGCCAGACTGGGAAATCCAAATTCGTTCTCTATTCTTGGAAGAGAAAGCGGAGATAGATAAGTCAATAAACTAGATATCGGCGGGTTTTATAATAGACTGAAAAAATGTCCTTTATGATACAAGGAAGAAACTTGAAAGGTTTAGACAATAGAAAGGTAAACACGTAATTGCAAAATAAAATTTTGTACCTAAAATCATTCTAAAATTAAGAGTCCTGTTTGTTTTTATCTATATCTACAGCAAAGACTATGTTTAAAATACTTATAGTGCTTTCGTTTGATATGCAAACTAATGGAATCCGGTGCTCAGTGGCGCGCGCAATTATTTTAATATAGGAAATAAAGTAAAAAAACAATGATATTAACTCAATTTAATTTATAATATATCAAAAACAAATTGCAAATGGATGCGAACTGCAACTGTATTTGTTTTTATTATTTCCGAGCGAACGTTTCATCTGTTGGTAGCGCCTGAAAGACATCTATAGGGTGATGGTGCACGCATATAGGTATAATTTCGCGCGTTGTATTAACGGATATTTTTTGTTAGTGGCAGTTGTAGGTGTTCGATGAGTTATTGTGTCTTTGACCGTATTAGGTAGGTGTGTACAACGCGGCATCGAACGTGTACGTGAAGTGTAAAAGGCGTGCTCGAGTGTTTTTATAATAATTGTGTCTAATGTTTGTAAAATCATTGGTTATAATTAATATTTTAGTGTTATTATAGTATTATAGTATTTATAGAATATAGTGCATAGTGTTTATAGGTTATAGTGGTTTTATACAGAGTAGTGCAATGGAAGAACTAGGCGCATCGAGGAGTAAAAAAGCAAAACCCCGAAAAAATCTAACATTTAATGAGAAGAGCATTTACATTTACTAGAAGAGCATATTTAATGAGAATTCTGTTTTGTGAAGGGTGCTACTAATATAAGTGACAGTGAAAGATACCAATGTGAGTGTAACTATATGTGCAAATAATAACTTATCCCGCAAACTGGTGAGTTAATTTATTATACATTTTGCTAACAGTCTTACCTACTAATAATAAGTAACCTAACCATGCTTTATCCTGGCAAGGGGCGTTCTTACCTCCCCGTCGTAGGGACCACGGGGAGGGAAATAGCAATTTAATTTCTTTCTTTTATTTTAAATTGTTATTGGCGAAATTGAGCACTAAGTTGTACAGGCAGCATGCAAAATTTTTTCAATATATTTTAAATACATTCGAAACTAAATAATTTTTGGCTTAAAGTTTTGCACATATATGAATATGACATAATAAGACATCTTTTGAAGTCACTTCACCTTGATGCCGCATGATACGTCACTGAGCAGTAAAGCCAGTAAATCGTCGGCTTGTGCATGCAGGTGTCTTCTAAATGAGCGAGAAGGGAAATGGGATTTATATGAGTTGCAATTTTACACTAAATATCCTTTTGTATTGCATAGTGATGTGATTTACCGCTTCTGTAGTAATTGGTACGGGTTTTCTTTGTAAGATGCCGCACAATTTTTTGCTCTAGTTTGTATATCAAATGAAAACATTAGTCACCTCACCTCAATCAACTATAGTACAATGTACCATTAAATACAAAAAGCTTATGCTGGTCAGTTTCTATATTAATATTGAATATTATAATTTTCGAAAAGCTAATTTAGTTGACCTTTATATTAATTTAGCAAATATTGACTGGAGCTGTTTATCAAGTTTCTTTCGGATGCAAATACCTTCTCTCACTTTTACAGAATATTATACTCTTCACTAGATGGTTATGTACCTAAAACTAGATAGATCCTCTCTGGTTTAACATTATAAGGAGCATTAAATTAGAATATAAAGCATGGTGGGATTATCAAAAATCAAGGATCCCTTATCCTTTTACTCTTCAAGAATTCAAATTACTGAGATCATATATAAAAAATAGTATTGATTCCGAATATAAAAGATATTGTCACGATATTAAAATTAATATAATATAAAATCCCAACAAAATTTTATAAATTATTGTTCTAAAGCTTATGAAATCCTGTTAGATTGACCAACTTTTTCATTTGTTAAAAATCGTATTAGTAGCATCAGCATGGATTCTTGAAAGGTAAATCAACGATGCTCTTCTGTTTCTGTATACCTAAATTTATCTCTGCACAATTGATACAAATTCCCAGGTTGACGTGATTTACACGGGTTTCACAGAGGCTTTTGATTGGCTTGATCCATGATCATGACATTCTCCTTTCAAAATTAAGTGATTTGGGATTTTCCCAATGTTTATTGTAATTTTTCATATCCTACTTAACGAATGTGGGTGGCTATGTCGAATACTGCGGGAAAAAATCAAAACTATTTGTATCTACATTTGGTGTACCCCAGGGCTCTGCACTTGGCCCTTAATTCTTTAATATATTTATAAATGATATCGTAAATAAATTAGGTGCAAGCTGTCTCTTATATGCTTGCTACGTCAAACTGTATAGCAGGATTAATGACTTTAGCGTTTGCAGTAAGTTGATGAACCACTGGTGTAGTAATAATAATTGGCAACTCAACATAATGAAGTGCAATGTAACATACCTTCTTAGTCCAATCTATACAATGTAATTATTCAATCAGCAACGTTATTCTTACTAGAACTCACACACTACGTGACCTAGGCATAACTTTTTATAGTAGATTATCATTTACACATCATATTCGTACGATTTGTAATGAATGTTTCAAAACGTTGGGTCATATTTTACGTGGTTCATGCGATTTTAATAATACTAATGCTGCAAATGAATGCAAATTATTATAATCATTTGTCAGTTCATAATTAGACTCATTATTTGGCCTCCATATTACAATGTACACATTGATAATTTAGAAATTAAAATACGACGTTTTGTAAAAGCTGTTGCCTATAAGGAAGATGGTTTATCCTGCTGTTGGTATTCCCGAAATTTTAAAACTTTTTTTATGCCGAAAATGTTGAAACAAAAAGAAAAAAATCAAAAATTTCTATTATTTTTGTTTGCTTTTTGCCTATAATTTTTTTTGGATCAGAGATAGGTATAGGCATTATTCATGGAGAAAAAGCTGGGTCGAAAAAAATTTTGGGTTAAAAATTGACCGAAATATGGCCACTCGAACATAGCTTTTTTTTCAATTTCTATCCTTCTTTACAGATATTGTTTTAATACCCATTTTGTTGAAAAAAATATTATTTTACAAAAAAATATTTTATTTTGCAATAACGCAAAAAAACCCTTTTAATTCAACATTTTCAGTATAAAAATTTGTTTTAAACATTTTAAATAAGCTGGAAAATTCAATTCTCTACAAAAAGTTTCAAATAAAATTTTGCTTTATTTGCGAGATATATTGAAAAAGCTGAAAAGGGTGCATTTTCACCTCTATTTCCAATTTCCACCCTCTAATTTAAGAGCACTCCGCGGCTTTTTCTTCTTAAATGACCCATTAACAGATTCCTGCAATAAAATCCCGTCTTAGTTAACGTGAACGTCTTAGTTAATTTCTATAATATATAACATTGATTATGTCATAGCTATTCCCAGTCTAGCGATACGCAGGTCAAATATTTATTTCCAAGCTATTGCACAGCATGATTGATTGTCCTGTACTGCTGAATTTCTTAAATTTTCATGTACCTCGTAATATCTCGATTTAATTAATTATTTTACCTACCCAATTCGCGTAGAAAATATACAAAAAAAATCTCTGTTTCAAATCACAACTAATTGTAATACTTATTGTAATCAGTTTGATATATTCAATTGTAACTTAGCTACTATAAAATCTCTTTTTTCTACTTTGTAATTACTTACTTTGGAATTTCAAAATTTACTGTATTTTTTGTGTATTACTGTTTGTTATCCTACCCCGTAAATGGATTGTACTGTCGGGTAGTGCATTCATACACATATAGGGCCAAAATTCTTTGATCCCCGTATAAATTTAAATCTATGGGGTTTTTGTAGTATCATTTTTTAGGAATAAAAAGGTTACAACAAAGAAAGCTACTGTCATGTAACAAACAAATGATTAAAAAGTGTCGACATTTGACTTGGACTGATTATGAGAAACTCCATTTTCTCCCCGAAAAATGGTTGGGTATGCGATTTCTGCCTTTGATAGGTCACGAATATCAGCGTTGTCTGATGCAGGACTGTCGAAACATCAAATGAAGATCCAAGAATTCTGGTGTATTCACACAATATTGAAGAAAAGTTACGCATGTAAACAAGCTTATCCTATAGAGACGTAGGTGTCTGCAAAAAAAGATTCATGTCCGTTCGAGAGGTGTGAATCGTACCGGTCCTTCCTGACCGTGGAACCAGAGGGTGCGGGGCCGGGGGCATATAATGCCTTGTTTCCCAGCAGGTCCAATACTAATTGGGGCCCGATGAACCCCATGCGGTCGCCTGCATAAGAGCAATATAATTGGTCATGTTTTCGAGACGGGAACTATGCAAGCATCGCATCGGAGAGAAATTTTTTCCGTGGAACACCCGCTCTCGCATAATGATCTATCTCTGCGGTTTACCGATGTGGTACCTGAGGTAAGCAAGTCCGCGATAATAATATATTGGGGATGGATGTTACACGCTCGAGTATTGTCTTGGTGTCACGCCATGTATCCGAAAGGGACGGTGGCGATTTTGCAAACTAAACTTAAGTACCTATATCAAAATTGCATGCATAATATTATGTCACAATGTAATGCATCAAGACTCCAAAGAAACTAGAATGCTTGATAAACCATCTTATTTATACGATTTATTAATAAGGTCAGACGTACATATAATGTAAACTTTCGTACAAATACATACATATACAGTGCCACAACACGATACGACGAAATTTGAGGGATGTCTCGCCTGTATGACACCTACATTACTAAACAGAATGTTAAACTTTATCAGCATATTAAATATAAAATTCAAACAAAATATTAAATCATTATTCTTAGTGATACAGGTATTGGGGTTACGGCGTTGTTACGGTATACAGTCAGGTATACACGGTATACAGTGTATATTATGTATGAAATACTACAACGACATGACACCGATATCCTGGTCTAAAAAATCTGGACATACACAGGGAAAACAAAATTAATGTATTGTTTTTTAATTTTGTTACTTTTTGTCACTGTCGCAGATTTTTGGATTTTGAGACACCTTTTGGGTGTAATTTCTCTAAAAAATATGGCTACACACTTCCACAACCTCTCGAAGAGAGACTTTTGTTTTCTATAATTATATCTATTCGTCTTGACTATTATTTTATTAACCCTTCCTTTACACGGGTGGGTTAAAAACCATATCTCAGGACCATAGCTCATAACCTTAGGACCATATCTGTTATAAAATATATAAAAATATACTTTTATTTTTGATTAAAAATATGTGATCGGTTGTTTTTAGAGTACCTCTTGTCTTTTGTATAGATTTTGGAACAGAGTTTGCTAAATATTTTAGAAAAAAAAATAGTTAAAATAATTAAAATAATAATAATAATTAAAATCTCTCATTTTATGGCAATTTTATTTGTAATGAATTGCAAAATAAAAAAAAGCAAAAATATTTCAATATTTTTATTATAAAGAATGGTATATAGAACTTTGACAATATCTAAACTAAAATAATATGTACGAAATACTCGTAGGTACATATATTTAGCAAGGCATTAAATGGATATTTATTAAAATTATTTAAACGATTTCCTAAAGAACCATTTATGGAAAAAATATAAGTAGGCTTGGAAGAGTTCAGATAATCTGCCCGAGGGCATATCAACATTTTAACATTTTTTAAATCTATGATCTCTGGTATGATTTTGGCCATCCACGACTTATTACTTGGATTAGCAAAGATCAGTACCAATTAGTAAGATGCCTGTCCAGGGGGTCGATTTTTCACCATTCGTAACTATAGAAAATCTTCGTAAATGTGCGAAGAGTAAGAAATCCCAATTTTGCCTACATTTGAGGTTATATCAACTGTTATTATTTTATTTTATAGGTCTTAGTTATTATTTGTGTGTGAACTCTTGTCGTGATAAATGATAAATATAAATTATTAAAAATGGAAGAATTAATGAATGTGCTGGCCATACGTAATTTGGAAATAGTAGAGCAACAAAATCGACCAAACAACCAGCACAACCCTCGAGATCCATTCATAGAACTAAACCATGTAGTTTATTAAGGTGTTTCGATTAACAAAAGATCTTGTCTTATATTAATTTGATTCAATATTTGGAATATTACATCCGTCCCGCAGTGCGGATAACAGATTTGGACATCACTACGAATGTACATAGCTAAATGAATGCCTCTTCAGTCTCTAAATTAATAGCTTTTCTAAAATGTTGTTGGTTTTAATCGCGTTAAAATTTATTACCAGCGGTAGCTAGTAGTCTTGATGTTGGTGGCAATATCTTGATTTGTGCCAATCAGTTTCCAAATGTATAAAAGAAGTTACATATGCGTTATTACAACCGGAATCTATACAAATAAATAAAATTGAGGTATCTGTTCGTAATGTCAAAATATCAGCTTTTTACTAAATGCATATGAAAGTATTCGTCGGGTTACTACCCAAGGTCACATTTTTACACTTTTGAGATATTAGTGTTTAAAGTTTTAACATGATATGAAAAATCAGGTACAAAAGATACCATTCTTCTTCCTGTAATACTGAACTTTAATACAAATATTTGCAAACCAGTAGTATAAAAAATAATAAAATTTGAGAAATTATAGATTTATTGAAAAAAATTGCTGATTTTAGTCACTTATCCTTTTTTGGAAGTACACGTTTGTTGATTTCTGTCATTTAGCTTTTTTATTCATATTCTTCTTTTGGGTCAGAATCATCAGCTGATGGCTCTGGAACTACTAACTTCAGGGATAGCGTCTGTTTTGCAAAGTTTTAGCAAATCATTCTCAGATACAAATTCTTAGGTTTATAGCAAATAATTCTCAGATACAAATGCATGTATCTGAGAATAGCGATAGTTCGGTAACTTCATTACTTAATTGGTTTATGTATGTGTATAAACATGTGCCAATTTCCAAACTTCCCATTTTTCCCCTTTTCCCGCTTAACTCTGTCCAAACATAACAAAACGGGGCGTTTGGAGGGGACATCTCATAAATTGTGAAATTGCAAGTGCATACTTTTCTGCTATAATACATCGGACTGACATCACTGCTAGGTATTTGTAAAACACACTGCAAATCAAAAGTGCAACAGGTAAAGTTTTTCAATCGAAGCCTCTCTTGTCTCTCCTCTCTCTTGTTCCTGAAGAACTCTCTTTGTCTCTTCTTTTAGCCTGGAAATCTGCTTCTAATTTCTCGTTGTTTCCTACATCTTTTAGGTTTGTAATAATTGTAGTTTGTACAAAACATTCTTCTGTACGTTATGGAAGAGACTGGCTTTGAACCATCTTTCTCGCACAGTTCTTTAAAGAGTGAATACATTTTGGTGATACTTTTGAGTCTAGATAAAGCCGCTCTGTAGATTTTCGTGTATAATGAGATTCCATATACGGAAAACTCTCAATGTGTTCTTTTACTTTTTGAATCTCTTCAGTTACTAGGCTCGTCCTTATTTCACAAAGGCTGCCAATATCACAAAGGCTGCCTGTCGCGGGTGACAGCTAGTTCTTCAATAAATGGGTGAAATTTTCTTGGAATTTTCAAGAACTGAATAAAATATTAAGCAATGGCAAGATTGATTCTAATATGATTCGAATATACCTATGTGTCGATCTACATTTATATTATTATTATTTTTATTAAATATTCTATGATGAGCACGGCATTCCTGGTGCTATAGGATGCATATAGACGACACACGCTCATGTTACAATTGTGGCCTCAAAAATGTCGCCTTTTCCGACATTTCTCAGGTGTCACTAATTTCTCACTCAAAATAATAAATTTGTAACTATCAAAAACTGTAATCTAAGGTTATATCTGTTCCAGTAATTATATTTTTCCGTCAGTAGTTCAAAAGTCTCTCAATTTGCAGTGTTGCCTGATAAACCTTGCGTAATGTTGCGAATTCCTTCCTAACTCATACGTCTTTTGACTTGTGTATATCATCCATAAATTGGTACAAAGAAAAGTATACGTTTCAGATCATGCGCATCTGAAGCATATGCAAATAAGCGTAAAAACCTAAAAATTGGCCTCCAAAATAGTTGCAATTTTATATGGAGGTAAACCTATGACACTATCATATATAGGGAAGAGTTTGTTTGCTCTCTCAAGTATCAGCCATCGAGGTAAATAAGTAAGACAAACAATTCCACCGTTTACCCAAACACTCACTTAACTATCGATTAACTTCATTCCCCCGTCGTCGTTTCCTATTTCACTACACCCGCCCCTCGCGAATTACGGTGCGAGTCTATCGAGGGCACTCCACCACTTGAGTTTGCTGGCGACGAGGACGATGCGAACATTTAAACATGTGTAAGTTCTCGACTGTACAAGATCAAGGGTGGCCTCCGGTAAGGGAAAGGCTACGTGTTTCTGACACCCCCGCACAAACACAATTCATCGGGAAAACGTTGGCTGCATTGTAATCGGGACGATGAAGAGGTCAAGGGAATCGGGAATTAAACGAAGGAGTAATTGTGGATCACGAGTATATAGTTGGCTATAATATAAAATTGATGGACATAAATTGTACTTATGCAATAATGGCTTGCTCAAGCTTTTGATTCCTGTTTCATCTGCCCAGACACTGGGAGCAAGAAGTATGGTGGTGACGCTTTGGTACAATAGATAACGTCATATTTATTTTATTCTAGATTTGAGAAACTAATGTATGGCAAAGGAAATCAATATGAACCGACAACCGACTATTAAAAGTAATGTTAAATATTTCCTTGTAGTTGATGTGTCAGCTTTATTTTTAGAGAAATATACTCTTAATACCAGTACTAGTAACTAGTGTTCATAATCCAGCCCTTGAGACCATGCGGCATCGTATAATGATTTATTGAGAAGAAGACTAAGAACTGAATTTTATTAGATTTATTAGAAGGAAACGTTTCCCAACTAACAAATTTGTTTTATACGCTTTTTTGCGTAAAAGCACACCTTTTTTGGGCCTGTAAGTAAAAATGTCGTTATCAGATCAGATTTAAGTTTCCGAAACAATTGAAAAACATATTTGTATTAAATTTATTTTATTAGCGAACTTCTTGTAGCAAAATCATTATGTAAAAGCCCATATAAAATAAGTATAGAACAAGTTTTATAAGTGTTTTAAAAGCGAACAATAAAAATGTTATAAAATAGTTTTACTGTGACTTAGTTGTTATTTTGTAAGAATTTCCGAAACGTTTATACCATTCTGGCAAGTGCAAACCTGGAGTTGATGATTAGATCACAAAAAAGGACGATAAGGCAATATGTTGTACTGAAAAAAAAACAATGCGTTGGCAGGGATGTCATGGTGAGCTTATGGTTTGAGGAACACCAAAAGCTTCCGTAATTGGATACCTTCATCCCTTCCTACCATCCGATTTATATTAGTTTAGTTTAGTGGAGTCCCTCCAATTGATCTGCGAGTGCACATCAACCGCTCCAAACCGCACCCACGACCTATGCATGCATTCCACTCGCCCGAAGCAAAACTTGGGCGTGTTCTTTTTATTTATCGATAGTCCATCGTTGTCATCAAAACATTTCTGCCTAATTATAACCACATGAAATATACAGAATGAGTTGACGCACGTCTGTCATAAAAAAAGCGCACAGTCGAAAGATAAGAAAAAGTATAGCGCATACAGCGACACTAGCGGTAACGTGGTAGAATAAATTTAGTTCTTTCCATTATTTTGCTGTTTCTGTTCCCCACTATATCACAAAACAACTACCCACTCAAGATTTACACTTGCCGAATATGTATAATTTAAGGTTGCTGTGGTTGTACAAAATATTGGCTTCGTTTCGGTTCTACAGTATGTTAGTTTTTACAGTATGTCTGCAGTATGTAGGTTTTTAGGGAAATGTAATACACATACAAATGTTAACCATAATATGCCAATTTTCTTTATTATTATTAACACGTTTTTATTATCTTCACCTGTATGTGTGTATATATCTTGTAACGGAATCTTTGAACGAGATTTTTACCCACTTCAAAACGTCATATTAAACTGAAACTCTTGCACACTTATCAAGGTCCGATGGCTTTGTCCTAATGTCCTCGCCAGGATCATCAAGAACCAGGATATTAAAAAAATGTGTCCCTCATTGGCGCATTCGGCAGAATATGGAACTTACCGCAGTTAAGGTATACATATACAATCTCGGACCACAAAGCACAAAAACTAATTTTTTTAATAGCAGAAAGTAAAACTATTCAACATATTTTTTAGTGAAAAAAATAAATTATAGTTTAAAAAAACACGCTTTAAAGGGTTACCGAATTCAGAAGTAAAAATAATGCTTAAGAATTAAGATTTTGTAAAAAAGCGTGGGGTGCGTAACGGAATCTTTGAACGAGATTTTTACCCACTTCAAAACGTCATATTAAACTGAAACTCTGCACACTTATCAAGGTCCGATGACTTTGTCCTAATGTCCTCACCAGGATCATCAAGAACCAGGGTATTAAAAAATGTGTCCCACATTGGCGCATTCGGCAGAATGTAGAATTTACCGCAGTTATACCAAAGGTTATACATATACAATCTCGGAACACAAAGCTCAAAAATTAATCTTTTTCATAGCAGAAAGTAAAACTAATTAACATATTTTTTAGTGAAAAAAATTATAGTTTAAAAAACACGCTTTAAAGGGTAACCGAACTAAGAAGTAGAAAATAATGCTTGTGTTAAGATTTTGTAAAAAAGGGTGGGGTACATGATATCAATCAATTGTTATAAATATTTCATTGATATCATGCCCTCCACGTTTTTTTACAAAATCTAAATAGTTAAGCATTATTTTGTACTTTTTAGTTGTTTCCCTTTAAAGCGTGTTTTTTTAGTTTTTTAAACTGCAATTTATTTAACGAATAACAATGGTTATATAAATTATTTAATTTCCGTCGGTATAATTAGACGATACTTCACAATCGCGCGGGCTGGAACAAGTGAAAATTGCGGGATACCGCACGAGCTCAGCCGCATGCATCTGCACGATAATTTTGAGCTGTATATAATTTATCAGGTACAAATATATTACGAACGTTGCTGTAGTGATGATAATAAAGAAAAATACAAGATGTTATATATGTGCAAACGCTCCGAAATTAAGTATTTGTCTCCATGGCACCACTCCCACTACATCTCGAGCGTTAAAACGAAGCAATACATTAACAGGCGTGAGTATTTATTAGTAGTTATGTTATTAACATGTTAATCCTAACGTCGTCGTTACTGGTATCGAGATTGGTCGATTAAGGAAGGTGGAAAACATCGGAATATTTCGAATATTTGGACAAAATTGGGCAAATATTGCTAAATGTGATTTCAAAATAAATAAATAAATAAATCAATCAATTTTCCATGGGTTATTTATAGACTATGGACAATTCTATATTTAAAAAAATTACAGATCTTGCATCTTTCGCAAGTATCTTATCTTAAACGTATTGAAAATACCAGATGCCACTATAATGCTCTTGGAGGTCAATTTGAATTACTTGTGGCTAGGATGATAGGTATTTTCAGCATTTGCATTAGGTACCATTAGCTATTAGTGATAAAATGAAAAAATAAAAACTTTTATCAAATGTAATAATACCACATCAATTAATAATTTTGAGATATGATAATGTGAATATTCAACTGATATGCTTTTGTACCGCTATCGCGCGTAATTGAATTTTACGATTCTCATATAAAATGTAGCGCGAAATAGATGACTAAAAAACTACGCGAAATAGATTACATACATTTCATCGAAAAATTTCAAGATGCCGTAGTGATTTTGTGGGATCACCAGGTAGCGGGTAAACCATCTCCTCATTAATGGAGACCTCGATGGAGACAGTCAGGCTACTTGGTATTAATTTATTTAACACAGTACATTATCACCAGCGAAACGTACAACGTTCAACGCTTAAGTGCTTACTTGCTTCGACGTATCAATGCCTCAACGCATCAATACATAAATCATTCTTGTGACCTAATTTACATACACTAATTACATAATTACGCTACTTTATATAATCTCAACCAGGTCAGTATAATGTGTACGTGACCCAGTTTCATTTAGTTGTTATAATAATGTTTATTAAGTCGACCTAGACCTTAAATATCCTAATCGGCATATTATTGTTTTATATATCTGACATTGTTTATTCGCTTACGCCGGAATGGTAAACAGAATTAGTTAATTTGGATAATATTGAACTACAAAGGTACAAAAATGTTTGTAACTTAGTGAGGAATCCCTTGTGTACATAGGTATATTATGTGTATATTATATCTGTGTTGTGAGAAATCCGGTGGCACAGGATTTTTAAAATACAATATATTTGAATATCCCGTAGCACGTCACTGTATATTTGACAAAAAATAGCAACCACTATTCAATAGACACTGTAAAAAAACTTTTTATTGTCCCCCCCCAAGGATGAACTTTCTAGCTGCGCCACTGGAACAATTTAAACTTTCTACCAAAAACATACGGACTGAAGTATTGCACTTACCATACTATAGCCAATAGTTCTCTTTCTATTATGCTGTATTTAGTCTCTGCGTTGCACAATGTTCGTGATGCATATGCGATTGGTTAAGACTCTGCCGGTAGATCCTTGCGAAAGTGCGACACTAATGGCGAATGCGTCTGTCGTCAGTACAAATGGTTCGTTAAAATTTAGGTATATGAGAATTGGAGATGATATTAAAGTTTGTTTAAGTTCGTTGACATTCATTATTAAAAATAAATTGAACGTCTTTTTGAAGTATCTCATTTTGTTAAAGGCTTGGCACTTTTGGCAAAACGTCTGTAATATCCCAAGTCCCAAGAAGAATTTTATTTCCTTCTGTGTTCTTGGTGGAGGATATTTTACAGGAAGGAATACAATCTACTTTAAAAGTATTTGGTTTTACGCCATCTTTCAGTTCAGTTAGTCGAGATGTATGTTCATGTATAGTCGAGGAACAAACAATTATGTCATCCATGTATACTAAGCATGGTTTGTTTTGGATACCTAATAAGATATTGTCCATTACTCTTTGAAAAGTCGATGGAGCATTTTTGAGTCCAAATGGCATACGAGCGAATTACAAATGTCCGTTTTCGACAGTGAAGACGGTCTTTTTAATATAATTGGTATCGATGTCTATTTGGTCATAGAAGTGATATAATATTGACAACGTCCAAGTTGCTCGAGGAGGTCACGCTTCGTGCACTTAATGCCGTTACAAAAAACTCTAAAAAAAATTCGTCAGAGCATCTTTAATTAATTGTACTGAGGTTTTTTCTTAATTCTGCGAACATTAATGCACACCGTATGTGTTCCCAAGAAGCTTCGTGCTTACGACAGCCCCGAGTGACATTTCCATGCCCGATTTTAGACCTATAATACATTTTCAATATAGAATTATATCTAGATTATAAAACTTATATGAAATTAAACATGATTTTAAATGGCACAACCAAACGGAAATTGGAAATTTTAGGTACCTATAGCGGTGCGTCACTTGCGTCTCGTGGCGAGCCGCCACTGGACCAATCCCAGAATATTTGAATATTATATTCAAATAATTCTATTCAGCTCCCTACAAAAATGGTTGCCCATGCCTGGTATACATCGTGTATCATCTACCTAAAATCTCTTCTACGTGATCTTCATGGAAATATAATTAATATTACCTAGTGACCTTTAAGTTTTCGCTAAATATGCAATGTATTACTGACAGTAAAAGCGATTGAAACACATGCACGATAATCTTCCCATTCATGTTGTATTATAATGCGTCTATAATCAGTCACTTCACTTTAAAACTATGGATCAAAATATGAGAAATTATATAACTGTTAATGATATATAAGCGATTGTAATTAGATGCAATTGAGGTTGTAATATCAACGATAAATTAAATGTCGGCATAAGAGCTCTTCAAGGATACAGTGTTTCTTAAGATGATTTATTCCTACGCTACTAGTAGACGAAAATAAAAGCTAATATTTCATCCGTTCCAATATTTTGATATATGTACAAATCTGTTACATGCCGAAATGATATATTATTCTGTTTTTTCAATCCGTCTGTAATTCCAGTACGATTACGGTTAGATCTGAAAACGTCATTACTCAAGTAGTTGCCTGCCTTAGTGAATTTACACGAAAACAAATGGAGGCAAAGTAAAAAACAATAAAAGGAATAATTTTTCATCAAATATGGCATTTGAGGATTCAAGAGCTTATAAATATTTAATGAGTTAAGGCCGAGAGAGCGGCATCTACTCCTATGCTAATTTTATAGTTGTTTCAATATTATTCATGTCTATAATTAACCGGTGTCCCGTTGAAAAGGATCTACTTAGATGAAAAAGTTGTACTTAAATAAATCGAATTATTTAATGTTCTATATTTCACAGAAATAGGTGCATATTTGCATGACCATATCGTTTTTAATTGAGCCCTATGGGCAGTATTTTAGTTTTACTGCTATTCGAGCGGAATATTTTCATTGGATCCGAGCCGTGAACTCGGTTTAATTAGTCAAGTGTATCTCAGGAAAAATATATTAGGAATGCATAAGAAAATAGGTATGCCTCAAGAAACTTCAATGCTGGAAAATATATTAGCGTTTAGCAGTAATAATTATTATTATTATTAATCGGTGCCAAAAGAAACCAATGCATACGCAAGTCACAAGAGGAAATATACTCATTTTATTACGGCCTTCGTATTTCAAAAATTCTTAAAAAAATATTGGCGAAATACATACATAATTTTTATTAAAAAAAATATTATCTCTTCGCAACAAATTGGTTCAATTTCGACAAAGATTATTTACTTCAGATGCAATCGTCCATTATTTAAATTAACTACATGCGGGCTTAAAGGCTTAAAAGTGGGAAAATGCACATGGAGTATTTATGAGACCTTAATAAGGCCTTTGACTTATTGACTTGGAAAACTATGACATTCTATTAACTAAACTAGAGTGTTGTAGTGTGCGCTGCTGACCGTTATCTTGGTTCAGAAGTTACCTAAAAGCGATACACTCCAACCAGTAAAAATAAATGACTATTGGCCACCAATAACAAACTTTAAAAATATCATTGGGTGTACCACAATGTTCCGTTCTGGGACCTCTACTTTTTATTATTTATATAAATGATTCAAGCACATTTTGAAATTTTGTAATAATTGTCTTGTTTGCAGATGACACCAGTGTTTTGGGATTTCCACCTGATGTTGCAAAGTGAAATAATAAGAAATAATTTGCTCTTATGTGAAAAAGGAAATAAATTAAAGGCGAGTAGGGAGGAAATTGTTTTCGTTAAATATTCACTAAGCCCCCAATTAGAAAATGAAAACATATTAATAAAGTTTGATACTAATAGTAGTCTCATACATTTCTTGATTTGGAAATAGAACGCTCCAGGAAGTGAGATAACCATATATTATTAACGCATGTGCAAAAATGTCCAATTTGTGTAGTATCATTGATACATATAAAAAAAATCATTAACAGCTTTTTTTTTGAAATTCTTTTATTTCGGTCAAATTCAATTAATCGTATTATGGACTTATCTGTTAGGGGACACAAACAGATGTGAAAGATTTATATTTAAAAAAATCAACGAATAATATTTACAATTGGTGCAAGAGTTTCATTTAGAAATATATTTGAGAGAAAAATTATTACTATTAGCGTGTTTGTTTATTTATCAGGTTTTGTCATTTATATACAAAAACATAAATATCTTTATAGCTTTGGCTCTACATATGAATATAGAGCAACAAATTCACAAACTACAAATAAAATAATTGAATGAATACTTACCATTTATTATGTCAAATCGGTGGTCAAAACCTTTTAATAAAACAAATATTTTGTAGCTTACTATGTTATTTAATTTAATTTTGCCACTCCAGATGTACATGTTGATTATATTATTGAAAAAAATAAAAGTCAAATTCGAGCTAAGATTGATTTACTTCTACTCTAATATGTGCAACGGTTTTGTTTTGAATTCCCTATATATATATATATATATATATATATATATATATATATATATATATATATATATATATATATATATATATATATATATATACATCAGGAAGGGTAATGGATCTAGCAGTTATCCCTGAGTGACCCAATGTTTCATTATATATTTCAGAGAGATCCATACTATATGAAACATATTGATGGCTGTTAGAAAGATAACTATAGTATTCTAGTTCTCTTTTTAATTTATTCTAGAACCCCAGACTTTTTATTATCCTCTCGTTTTGGCTTCCCGCAGAAAACATTAACATTGTGGAATGCAGATTATTCACGATTTTCAAATACGAGCACCGCGTCCGCGTCAGTCTTATTACTTAAGATCGTAGGTTCGGATTATCTACTTTTGTGATATTTAGTGAGAGGTAATCCGATATCAAGTTGTCAAGAAAAATAATATCGTGTGTGGAAAGGCGGTCTGTTACAAAAAATAGGTCAACGAAAATGTTTATTTATATTTACCTAGAGAATTAATTATGTTTTAGACAGCGTGTACAGGTTTATTTAAAAACTAACAGATGTGGAAACATACGCAATAGTCATCATCAACATTCCATAATGAAAGTTCTAGTTCGTTGACATTTATTTTTGATTTCGAATCGTTTGGTATTGCCAAAAATAAGGCAGACGAAATAAAGCAATCAAGTGTCACATGTATTTTCTGAAAACTGAAATCTCCTATAATCCCTTTTTACTTCTGTTTCTTCTAACATTAATTTTATTTGATTTTAATATCTCGTTGCATTAATATCTGTGCTTGTAAGTATTCTTAAGATTTTAAACCATTTTTTAATATTATGCATAAATTTTACCAGTTTTAGTAAACTTATTAGTAATTTTCTTCTAAATATCTACGAGTATATTTGAATTTGTTTTTACTCTTATTAAAAATATCCATTTCATGATAAAGTTTACTTTATTTAATTATTGTTAGGTACTGTTAAATTTGTTGTTTTAACTTTCTGTTTTCTTATTATACAGTATACTGCTTCTATATGATTAATTTAGGAAATTGACTTTTTTCTGTACCTTATAAATTGATGCTCAGGAACAGTAAATTATCTATCTATCTACTAATTGATCTATAGATTACTTCCATGTTTCTAAAGTATTTAATACAATCTGAATATTTCTATTAATGTTTCTATTTTCGTTTTTTTGTAATTGTTTTAAATTTAATAATTTTGCTATTATTGTTGTGGACTTTTAAGTTCCAAGTCAAAGACAAAAAATGTTTCTTACTAATATCATTTTCCAAGGCATTCTTGTTTTTGTTTTGCCACTCACTGGAAAAACATTGATGATTGGTAATGATATTTTGAAATTTGAAAGCATCATGCAATGATGAACTTTCCAAATGTTTGTTGCCTGTGGCACCATAATTTTTCGAATCAAAATTTTTTCTCTATACAACAAGTTTAAACTATAATATGCGCCCAGAAAGTTTCGGTAAAAACGATAAAGGTGAAGACGATCTCTAACCGGGCCTTAAACACACTAGATGATTCTAGGAAAAATCTCGGCGTTCCATGTCGCTACGAATAGAAGCAGTTAACAACAGAAATACATGGACTGTGAAATTAAATAAATTGTAGTCTAATATAAAAAAAGTGCTTAGTTAATTTATGTAGTGACTTTTTAGCGAGAATAAATTAGTTTTTTAGCTACATACATTTTAAATTGAATTGTCACTTTGAGTTCCTTGAGAATTTTATTTTCAGAAATATTTCGGTCGTTTTAAGACATATTTTTTGTGCCCTCCGTAAGAAGCTCATTTTATAATTTAGCCTCTCGTAATTTACATCGGTCCGAAAGTTACCATACCTCGTATGACAAACAAGTTTTTGTTTCCATTGTGAGAGCTCAACGTTTTAGCAAATATATTTGGCGGTCGGCCGTTCTTGGGCGTTGTTTTTTGTTTTGTTCTCGGGCACGCTAAAAAGAATAATTACATAAATCCGCGGGTTCCCTGACAAATAGGGCGCATTATTTTATTTCGCACTTTTCCTTTGAATTACCCTGCCCACGCGAGAGGTTAGAAGACTGCAAATCTGAGGGGTTTTGGTTTATGTCTCCCCACACGAGCTGATATTAAAAAAGATTTACTGTAATTTTATTCGCGAGTCGTTTTGGTATTTGCGGGAAACGATTTTTGTGGCGCGAGGGTACATTACCACATTTTTTTCTCTTATAATAGATCATAAGAATTGTGTAAGCACGTTTGTATATTTTTGAATCGCATTCTTTCATACGTAATTCAGTTTTCCACTACACTTAATTTAATTATTGATCTGTCCCACATGCCTGGTACCAGTGGTACCTGATACACCTGCATGGGATATTACAAATACCTACCAATATATATATATATATATATATATATATATATATATATATATATATATATATATATATATATCGTTACGGGGCAAGAACATCTACTCCGTGATTGGTCAGTCATGTTTAATATCATAGCGCAAGAAAATACGCCACAAAATTCATAGTACCACAAGAATCGTCAAGATATGTGATTTTACTAATTATGGTATATATAACTTACATAAACTTGTATTGTAAATGAAAATATTAGTTAATAACGAACACCGACGCTAGGGTTCTAGATTATATTAGTGACTTAATCTCGAAGAAAGATGTAACTGTCAAGTGAGCTGACCAGTATCCGTAAATAACCGTAAAGTAAAGTAAACAGTGCAAATATTCTAAATATACTTTAAAAACTACTTTCAGTGCATATTTATTGTGAAATAGTGAAAATCAATATTAGTATAGCCTTGTGATTGGTCGCACAAAATGTTACCATGTTTGGCAACCAAGGAAATTGTATTTTGTTTCATAAAACCATTTCCTTAGTAATATATAGCAAGGAAAAAGAACAACGTAAAAGGCATTCAAGAAGATAGTTGTAACACATAATTGTTGTGTCTGTAAACATATTAAGCTGAAAGTAGAAAATTAAGAGTGAATTGTTAAAAGTAAGACTTAAAAAGTAACCTAAAGTGTTTGTGAACGTGTGTATCAAGTTTTATGCAGAATCCAGGTGATTACAGCAATTTTTTCCACAAAAGTAGATGGGTATGAGGTCAATAGGTCTACGAGTTTCCAGATATCCGTGTAGGACTCTATTATTAACTAAAGAAGAGGAACCATAAATTGTGTGTAAAAAAAGCTAAGTGGCAGAGGGTAAGAATTTAATATCCAGTGGTTCAAGATATTCTGATTTGGTGATTCCGAAGCGGTCCAGTATCAGATAGACGCCGTAACAGATGAGAGGCGCTATTTTAGAGTTCGAGTTTGCAGATTGCAGCATGCCACCGCGAGAGGGAAAAGTCTAAAAGATAGTGTAGTGTAGTGCGGGTGTGCTTGTTCAAAAGTGATAAACCTTTGAACAAGCACACATTGGATTAACTTTGATGAACATAAGGTAATAAACAACAAAACCTTTTTTGTACACCTTTGTAGACTGTATATGTATTATTTTTGTAAACATATTTCTTATAAACTTCTTCACAAAACATAATTTCCGTTTAATAAATGTTAGCAAATCTTTAAAAACGATGGATGGAGCCTAAATAAACAAAAGAAACCCATTAAATATATATATATATATATATATATATATATATATATATATATATATATATATATATATATATATATATATATATATATATATATATATATATATATATATATATATATATATATATATATATATATAGTTAAATTTTAATGGGTTTCTTTTGTTTATTTAGGCTCCATCGTTTTTCTATATATTGTATTTCTTATTTAAATTTGCCATTTTTATTTTGTCCATTAAACATTATTATTATTACTAGATAAGCAATACAAATATTTTAAGCAGAAATTTCAGCGAGGGTTAATTTCGCCCTCTACATTACCAATTAATGTAAAATAATGTGTCGGAGATCGATTCCCTGCGTGTATGTATGTATGTATACTTCACGGTAAGGTTCCTTACCCTGTTGTATGCACATAGAGACAAATAGCGAATTCTGTATGCATTCGAGAGTCATCTGTTTTCTTAAGCTAGCAGCTTTAGATAAAGCCCCGGTTTTGTTTACACGCCGGAATTGAAACCGAGCACGGGATGCCCGCTTTATGTGTACAGAGGGTCCGGAAATCTCCCGGATCGCTGGGGATTTCGCCACTGAGAAATTCATACAGAAAATAGTTTTTTTTATGTGAAAACTCTTTCGCAAACTTTACCATTTAAAGCCAGCGCATGTAACAAAAGTTTTGAGAAACTTGGGAGATTGTTGATGAAACATCAACTCTCACGAGTTTGTCTCTACATTTTTTTTGGCTTTTGTGGTGCATATACTCCGAAGGATGATATATCTACCATATAACCCTTGCCCAGCTCGAGAATATAAACTAGGTAACTTAAATTACCTAACAAACTTACTAAGAGATATCAAACAAGATAACAATTATGTATTTTGTAGTAAGCACAAAAAACGCTTATGCCTTATGCCATTGAAAGTACGTGAACATTGTTTATTATACGTTTTTACTATATGTTACGGTTTACGCCGTAACACCGTATTTATACATGCAGTATTTTCTTTAAGTAGGTGTTTAAAAGTCTAGATGCGGACCAGGTAAAGTTATACAGGCGTATAATATTATACATTATGCGCAAATAACATGTGTTTACCCCTTGTTTAGGGGCCTTATTTATATCCAATTAGGCGTCGTAAACATTTTGAGAGAATGTTTGGAAATAAATCAAAATCGATTGTCCAATAGCCAGAAACACATCTAACAAAGCGACCTCGCGCATAAGAAACCATAGCCGGCGGCCAAAAACGTTTCTCACTATGTCATATTTCATATATTAACGTCAAGCACATCGCCGTAGGGGAGACCGGAGCCAATATGGTGTGTCGAGATATGTATTCAGTGATTTGTGAAACGAAGAAAGCAGTACTCTAGTATCGACCAATGATTTTATCAAATAAATGTTTACTGTCTATAGCAGGTATGGGGAAAGTTTTTTTTATTGTATATGGACGAATATAAAAATTTAATGTTTAGTGTAAATGATATAGCAATTATTTAAATAAGACAACCAAAAAAGCAATTTCAATTGAATATGTGTACCAATTAATGTATCAAACATTCGTGTATCATTCGTAAAGTGACATCTCTTGACCGCAATAGGATCCTTGGGGATCACCTGATAACATGTCAAAGATATGAGGGTCAAGGACGTTATCAAAACCATTGTATTCCTCTATTATTGGTATAAACTTCTTGATACATTTAGGCATTCTATTCATTCTATTGACAAGACTTCTGCCAGATATTCATACAATTTGAATTTATTGAATCCGCTTTTCACCTTGAGAGAATTTACTGGTTTAAAAAATTTAAGAATGACACACATTGCATGTAAATATGTAAAATCTCTCCGTAAAAAAAGTGGCTGATACACTGCAGTCGGTATTTATCCAGTCCCCCCCAGTGACATCCACGTACGTCTTAGGCTCTCGGCTATAGCGTGGTGCTTGTGTTTTGTTTTTGGCGTGCGGTCGACGTAACGGACATCGTAGTGGGCAGTGAGATGGCCCCGAGGAGGCCTCCGTCCACCAGACAGCATATCCAACACTCTGACACTCGCACACAAAACAATACTAAAGACAAGGGTTAAAGGTCTAAAGCCCTAGGGGGACTTGGGGGCCTACGGATTTGTAAGCCGTATAGACCGAGATCTGAGACGGCGGACTACCAAAGAAACGTGTCGGTTTTGCTAAGTATTTGTGACGCTCATATGTTTTTGCTTGTACGGATATATACTGTTATAGCCGAGTAGTATGCTACATAAATACTTGAATTAAGAACATGAAGTATTGGCAGTTATTTGGGCATTAATACATTATTTTGTATACCTATAAGGAAGCAAATTGTTCTGTATCATTTTTTCTGTTCAGAGAAATTAATTAAACCTAGCTGAATATTTACATTATGCTACTTAGGTATTTAGAGTAACTTAATTAGGAACATAAATATCGTAGTTATTTAAGAACGTTGTTCAGACTTAGTGAACTATTATTTTAATACTTCACTATTATTATTTTAATACCAGCTCATGTAACTTGGATTTCGCATGATGATTTTATTATGAAACTGCTACAAATATACATGAACTCTAATAAGTGAACTTTAACTAGAGTGACTATTCGTGATACGATTAAATCAGTTCCAGACTACGTGAGTTGTCAAGCTGTCATCGAATTCAGAGGTGAATTTATGACGGGTCAGCCAGACTAATAGGATTATACGCGGCCTTGGCATATTATTTCCCGTGTTATAGAAATGAAACGGACAAAAAAGGTGTCTATGATATAATCACGATATGTACCTACATTAGCACGGTTGTGGATATGATGGGATTCTGATGGCGCGGCGTAGGCATAAACGTACAATGTTATAGATTTATGCATATTTTTTGCAGAGAAATCTGTTTCAATGAAATAATTTAATTTAGAAATTTACCGGAAAATTGAATCTATTTTGTGGATTTGATGGGTGTTCAAAAGTTGGAAATTTATTATAAATAATTTGACAATAATTGTCGAAAATCACACGTGGCTCCAGTGGCGGCTCGTGGGTATTTTCAGAGGTTGGGCATAAAAAATTGAATGTGTAAGACTCCTCAAATGTATTTAGTTCTTGGTGACAACTCGTAAAGTCGGTAAAGTCAGTAAAATAGATATCGAAAAGTGGTTTGTTTTTGTTGTGTAGCTTGACTTGTTATCTGTCAAATGGCCAATGCCGGTATAGTGGAAGTGTTTCTGTGTAAATTTTAAAAGTATGATTCTTGTGTTATAAAAAACGTGTTAGTTAAAAATATACTTCACTACTTAAGGTAGGTGTCATTTGCAATAAAATGCCATAAAGATATTGGCTATTTTCTAGAAAAAAGTGCAAACAAAATAATACCCAGGTGTTTTAAAAAGTAAAATCTTTATTTTTTCCATTATTGCTTCTAAATGTTGCGTACCTAACTGCTCAAGCAATTACGATAGTACCCATACCTATGTGTCCGTGTTTTATTTTCCAAAAGATGAGGAAATTAAACAAATATGGATTAAAGCCATTCATAGAGAGTCGTCCTATTTAGTAACATTCAGTAGTAACATTCAGTAGTCGGTATTAGGTATTTCGGTATTAGAGTCGTGTATTATAAAAATAGATAGAATGACTAGGGGTGGTGGTTCTATCTTGGAGGTTCCTAGAGAGAAACCAAAACTTACAAAAAACGCTATTCCTTGAATATTTCCGAATCAACCATCCTATATGACAACAAAATCACTTGTTAAGCGAAAACACCCAGACGAAAGGCGACATGAGTTAGCAAATCGGGACGAGACTATTTTTCAGGAATGGGTTCGCAGTGATCGGCTATGTTTGGTACATTTTCCTTAAAAGAGTTTTCATTTAATGACAAAGACGAAAAAGATGGTTCTTCGTTTGACATGTCTGCAAATATCGATTTCTTGTCTGACATTAAACTATATTATTCAGTATTTTATATTTCCGGATATTGTGCACATTCTGTTATTAAATTTGGTAATGGTTGTGAAAATTGTTTAATATACATTACTACAAACTCAGATTTTTTCATACAATTTACCAACTCTTCTGAAAACGCCTCTGTTGAGGTTAGCGAATAGCTTAAAAATTTAAATTCTAGCCCCCTTATTTAAATTCGAGCCCCCAGAGCATGTGGTTTCCAAGATATCAATGTAGTATTAAACATGCGTATAAAAATAGCTAATGCCACTTACGTATGATCCTTTTCTCCATTAATATCCAAGATATTCTGTTTCCTTCATCTGTATAAACTCTTTCCGGAATCCCTGGAGTAACTTTGATGAATTTTCCAATGAGATACAAGTGATATTGTCTACTGTACTGTTGGTTTCATCAACAACCTGAAGCTATTGCGATTGCAGGTAGGTGGGCGATCCGCATGAGCATTGTTGGAAACATAATACGTAGAATTGAATATCGAGCGAAATAAGTAATAATTTCGTAATCATCTGGTTAAAATTGTATTAGGCAACCGGAGCAAGGAATGGAGCTCATGAACGATTGGCGTAAATAGCATTCGTAAGCGATTATATAGTAGTAAATTAATCAAAATTGATGTTATTGATGTAGTAGAACCAATTGGCAAATCTTTTTGTTTTTGTCGAATATTGCGACGCGTTACGATATGCGTAACTAGGACTGGCATAAGAAACGCGATTTGGAGCGCTGCGGTGTGGCGGGTTAAACGCCACAGTAAAATTCCGATTATTTTCGGTTTGGGGCTCGATCAAGCATAGTAAATATCACGAAAAAATCGGTGTGTGATCGGCTTTCAGAGGGAATAACTTCTTGCCGCGACTGTACAATCTGGAGAACCGCTGTGAAACAGTCGACTATCAGCCCGTCACAGATGGGTGATTGTGTCTACGGAGCCGTAGCGTGAAATGCCCATGTTCTGTGGTTTCACGTACCACGCCATATCAAGGTCTTTTAAATGCCTGATAATTTCATATAGACATTGAGTTTAACTGATATTGGCGACTGCCGCGCGGTGAGGTCTCCGGGCGAAGGCCGACCTGCGTTTGGAGCTCGTCCTGGCCGGCGAGTTAGACCCCTAAATTTTTTGAAAATGCGGAGAATGCAGCGACATATAAAAGCCAACATATTTTCTTATCTATTATATAAAGGGTCCGCCAATAAGCGCGCTCGATCTTTAAAATGAAATAAAGCAAGTTGTGTGAGAGGTATAAATGAAATTTATTTTTTGTTTGAAAGAGTATTCGAATGCATTATGTATGGAAAATCATATCGGTCAAATGTCCACCTCGGCTTCGCTGGGTGGCGCGCATACGAGAAGTCCATTTTTCAATGACTCTGGCGCACAAATCGGGCTGTATTTCATCGATGGCGTGGCGTATGTTGACTTTGAGGGCATCAGTGTTTTGTGGTTGGTTTGCGTAGACCTGTGATTTAAGAAAACCCCACAAGAAATAGTCTAGTGGGGTTAAATCGCACGATCTAGGTGGCCAGTTGATGTCGCCTCCGCGCGAGATAACCATTCCTCCGAAGCGCTCGTGCAGAAGATCCATTGTGGCGCGCGCTGTGTGGCTCGTAGCGCCGTCCTGCTGAAACCACATATCCTCGACATCCATATTGTCGATTTCATGCCAGAAAAAGTTCGTTATCATGGATCTGTATCGTTCGCCGTTTACCGTGATGGACACACCATCGTCGTTCTCGAAGAAATACGGCCCAATAACGGCAATTCTGCTTGTTGACATTCCCATTTAACCAAAAATGTGCCTCATCGCTGAAGATGATTTTGCGACCAAAATCGGGGTCGACTTCCAACTGCTCTAAAGCCCAATCAGCGAAGATACGGCGCTGTCTATGGTCGTTTATTTTGAGCTCTTGTGTCAGCTGGATCTTGTACGGATGCATGCCCAAATCCAGATGCAAGATTCGGCGAAGTGATGTTTCCGAAAGGCGGAGTTCCTGTGCGCGACGTGAAATTGACTGTCGCGGATTTTCACGCACACTATCGCGCACAGCGGCGACATTCTGGGCAGATCGGACGTTTCGACGACGCGTCGGTGTTGGCTGATTGTTCACCGAACCGGTTGCCTCGAATTTGTTAATCAAACGACGGATAGTCGACTCAACAGGACGATCAATTGCACCGTAAAATTGGCGGAGCGCGCGGAACGTTGCTCGAACCGATGAATGATTTTCGTAATAAGTTTTAACGATTTTCACATGTTGCTCGCGGCTGAATTGGTTCATGGTGATTTGTGAAGATACACTGAATAATAACAACTACGTTTGCCAACTCTACCACAAACAACATGGCCGCCATGAGCTGTCAAAGATCGAGCGTCCCTATTGGCGGACCCTTTATTAGATATTAAAATTTGAAACTAATTCATGATCAACACGAACAATAAAAATATACTACACGTGAGATTGAAGCTCATTTCTGTATGTATTACTCTCAAACATTTTGGTGAAACCTCCCAATTAACAGTATTTGAGGTTGCAATGGGTCGCCATATTAAAATTTTTCAATCGGACGCACTGCATTTTGTTAAGCACTCTAATGGCTATAAATACTCCAATTTCAACGAATTCAGATTTTTTTCCCCTATATTTTATCGTATTCCTATTTTTTCGTATTTTTAACTTGGGAACTAAATATAGAAGCGAAAAAATTTTTGCAATTTTTTTAAATCTTTTTTAAAGCATTACTTTTTCCTTTATTTAAAAAAAAGTGAAAAAAGCAACTTAACTTGAACAAGAAACCTCCGTGAATTTTTTTTTCTAGAAATGTATTTTACTGATGTAAGGATTTTTTGGAGGCAGATTTTAATAATTATTAAGATTGTTTGTTGGTATTGTTAATGTTACTGACAGTGTATATAAAAAAAAAATTAAGTAACCGCTTCCTTAATTTTAGGGTATTTACTGCTTTAAGTTTTATTTATTTTAAACTTAATTAATGGCTTGTATTTAATTTATCTAATCATATTTCTTACATCATTCAATGTTTAGTGTTAATGTAATTTTCTATTTATATATTCTATAAATAAAAAAATATCAAACTAAGTAAAAAAGTACAAAAGTAAGCACTAAGTACAAACGATATACATTAAGCATCTGCATAGGAAGGGATACGAGAGCTCTAGCCTCGAAGAAGAGTGCACGGGTACGTGATCACAACAAACTATTATAACATGTCTAGAGCGGCCATAAAATGTAAATAACGACTCTATTTTAAAAAACTTGTAAAAATATGTGATAAATAAAAATTAATACTTCATAGTGAAAATATAAAAAGTGTATATGATAGAAGAATCTGATTGGTTGATCAGATCGCGACAATATGTAGGAAACACAGGTAACTAAGGAAGTACCTTTGTGTCTTAGAAAGGTATTTCCGTGCAACGTATAACAATGCGTTACCAGTTTCATAATGTAGCTCAACATGGTCTCCATACATTAAGCGTGCCCTTGTGTAAATATCCTCAAAGACCATTTAATTAGTAATAAGTGTAATGTTTAAGTATAAAAGGCAAGTTAAAACCTCCTGTGCAACCCGTGTAAATAGTTATAAAAAAACAAGACATTTTAAGTGATGCTAAAATCAATACGGACATTTTAAATATTGCGTTACCAGTTAAATAAAAGGAATTCATGAGGTCGCCACGTTTCTTTGATTTCTCTAAAGATAATTAAGTAATTATTCGATACTAACAAAGTTAATTGTTTTAAATTGTGTAAAATTGTATTACATGTGTTTACATCTAATTGTGTAAACATAATAGTGTAAATTAAGTGATATTGGCTGCTATCCAAATCATTCTTGAAATATGCTAGGCAGTATCCTACATTTTAATAAGGATTTATCGAGTTAATAATCAACAAGTGTGTAAAATCAACGAAGACATTTTAATAGTGCTACGAGGAGTAAATCCCAGATTTCGCAGATACCTATAGTGGTAATAGCAGATTCCAGCAGCGATTCCGAATAGCAGATTCCAGCCCAGCTTCATCATAGTGCCTCCAGAGGTCAACACGTCAGTACGGTAGGTAAAGTGTTTAAATGTTTTATTGGGATTAACTCTATTCTATCTATATATGGGATATATTCTATCTATATTATATCTGCAACATTAGTTGTTGTTTATTTGTATTATTGGTTGTCTCAGGGTAGATTAAGTTTTCTTTTCAAAAAATATTATTGCAGCATATAATGTACATATATAATGTCCATTTAATGAAAACTAATATTTTTCTTCGTGAATGCAAAATTTATTTAAGATCTATACGCGGTAAATATATCACATATTAAGATGAAATTTGAGAAAGTCTTTTCTTTCTGAAAGAGAAAGCTTTTTAATATTTTTATAGCTTAATAATTGATTTTTTTTAAATATTGAAATTTATAATATAAATCAAATAATTCAGCCTATTTTGAACCTCCTCATAAATATTAAATTACAATTATGAAAAGAAAACACGGGTGTTTCTTTCCACCATATCTGCATAATTTAACCAGATAATTTCTAAATTATTGTTCTATGAACTGGCACCCATATCAAAGAGAATCTTCAGGAGTGTTAGCAATCCAAAGTAAGAAGTAAGTATTTACAAACCAAATTATTAATTATCACTTATAATATAAAAGAATATATAAATAATCTCTGTACTTCAAATAAAATCTTGTCAAATCGACCTATTCTAACGTGGAGTTACAAAATTAAATTTATTTAAAATATTAATAATAAAAAACCAAACTATCACAATATATACTCATATTTCCTATGTATCATTTCTGACTTGTGTAGATACTTTGTTTATAACACACCAATGAATTATTATTATCATTATTATTATTATTATGTTAAAAGTGTTGGATTTTACAATTTAAGTTGAAAAAGTTGGCCTCACCCTGTAATTTAATAGACGTTAAAAAGTTCGAAAGTTATTTGTTGAACTGTAATAAGATTTGAATTAAAAGTACACTGCAGTAATGCTATTTACTTTATTAATTTATATATTTATTGTGTTTTACCTCATTTTTTAACTTATGTCAACATACACAAAGAACCTGAGACAAATGATAGGTATTTCAGCAGCACATGTCGGGTTTAAGAAAAGGTTTGAGTATTGCAGTAAGGTAATTAAAAAATCTAGTTACTCTTCAGAAGTTGTATGAAGTAATCAGCAATGGCCATTTTGTGTGTGATATTGCTGTAGGACATCAGTAAAATAGGTATATATTTATTCTTCCGTATTATATTTACTCACAATACCCTTCCAATATTCTATACAAATACTATTATTTTCCTTACTATTTTAATAGTTGTTTCTTAAGAAGTGGTAAGCGTCAAAGTTTTTCTTATTTATTTAACACGTCGAAAAACTTTTCTGTCGCCGCTATGAAAATATTGCGAATTCAAAGATCAATACCATATCACTTCCATGCTACCGCCCAAGGGGCAGAAGTTAAAATGTATGGGAGCCTGTAAAAACACACCCCTTTGTTGAAAATTGTTACCGCGTACAGGGTAAATATTATTTCAGAGGGGATTTTATAAAACTGATATACGGATCGCGATACTGGCGCCGAAGCGGTTTAAAAGAATCGTTTTCTTTTAATTAAAAATGGATTAGAGGATTTTTCTATTAATCCAGTTCTAATGGACGTAACGTCGACGTTTGGCTTGATAATACGAGATCTGTCCCGTTTTTGTGGGATGATCAGGAGAAAAAATAAAGGGGAGTATTCGCAAAGTATCTTTACCTAATAAAAAAATACTTTCTGCAGATATATTTTTATATCGTTAAAACGCCTAATTACCCTGCTCTATACACAGCTTTTCGTAAAATAGATTGATGGTGTGTGTTATGGAGTGACGTTACGTTGAATGACGTTGAGAATGACATTAATATGACTGAGCTCGCTGGTTTTTTTGAATGTTGCTATGTTCACTTCGCATATATGAAGCCTCTAGATGCAAAACCGGATAAATCCACATTCAAGAAAATGAGAAAGCAGCAAAAAACTGTAATTTCCAGAAGAAAAGACCTATTAAACCGAATTTTTGTTGATGGTTTTGGTGTTTTGTTATTGGAAAAAATAACAGTTTTTAACAACAAAAGGTTACTTACTTACTACGTTTTAAAACTAGACTAAACTCCTAAACATTCCTTTCAGAAGAAGGCAAGGACAATTTTGACACCAACGGGATTTATCCGATTTTGTACTTCGTTGTAAATGTAAATATTAACGTTGCTTTTTCATACCTACTTTTCCTGAGTATTGCAAACTGGCTAGGGTACGTCCCGTATCGAAATTTGGAATAAAGGTATCTGTATAAAATACCATATAGCCCGTGTTAGTATATCGACGTCTCAGCATAGCTTTATGAGTTGGAGGTCAGCCACATAAGAGACGAATTTGTTATTATGTCGGTTTATTATGTCTTATACGTTGGAATTATTTAAATCATACCCAACCAATAGATTACAATGTACAATGGTTACAAAGTCGATTTGTACTTCGCTACAGCAGGTATACTTCAAGGGTCAAATCTCGGCCCACTTTTATTCTTACTGTTTATAAATTATTATCTGATCGAGTGCGTCAAATGCGTGCAGCGTTTAGATGCCTATAATAATGCCTATAACATTTAGCGTTCCATCTGACCTTGACGACTGCCAGCATTTTCAGACTCAGTTTGATCAGATCGAGTGGTATAATATCAATTAATTATCATTGCACATTTCAAAGCGCAAAATTGTTTTCCATCTCTGTGTCAATCCTCTTTTTATTAAATTGTTCTGAGTTTCAGATGGACTCTTAAATAAATTATTGTTCGTTAAATTATCTCATTTGTGTAAATTATCTTTATTAGAAGTGGGTTATAATATACGCTTTATAAAAATATATATGCTTTTATGTAAAATTTATATAAGTACGAGTATATTATATATCGGTATAGATAAATTTCGGCAGTCTCACCAGGTGTAACAGACGTGCCTTCCACCACGGAAAGTATGCGCTAAAAAAGCAAACCAGAACTAAAAAAAATCACCACGAATCCATCACGCTTTCTCCGCAGCATTTTCTCCTAAATTCTTGCCGCACTTCTGCGCTAAAACCAACGGCATAGCATTTAAATTGTATTTAAATGTTACTTAGACAAGATCCGAGCAATTCGCTGCCATTGAAGAACACTTTGTTTTTTGCTTCTACAAGTACCGCAACTCGCCCAGCTTTTCTAAACAATCATTAGTTATAATTATTTCACCACGGCATCACCGCCTGTAGTGCAAGAACAACACTCGTACACGTCTACCGAAACTGAAATTTCTTTCAGTGCTTTTAATTAGATTTTTTTCCCAAATAAAAATAGGAGCCGTATCACCCGGCAGGGCCTACCTGATGCGAGAACAAGGTGTTTGACAATGGAACATCGACAACAATAATCAAGTTCCTACCGCTTACGGTAATGATTTGACTCTGCCTTACCCGCGGAGATATACACGACAGCCAGTGACCATCAAAATGTCCGCAAAGTAATGAGCAGGGAAGAAGAAACGTAAGCACTTATTGAATTAACTGGGATTTACGACGACCTTGCCGTGTGCTGGAGCTGGGAATCGTTTTGCCAAGGGCAGACCATTACAAGGGTTTTCGATTTTTTACTCAAAATTTTATGTTCTTTTTATTTCAAATTGAATGAAGAATATAAAACCGATTTTTATTTTATGGAAAAAAATACCTACTACTTTTTTCTTTAAAAATATCCAGTGACGTTCTAGTACGGACGCTACTGGCAAAAACTAGAAATGTCGTTGTCATTGCAAAACGTACTCCCCCGATGGCAGTTAAACCCCTAAAAAATTTAATTAAAAGATCTAAAGCTGTTTCGCAGCATTAATATATTTGATTTTTTTTATTAAACTTCGTTACGGGTTTTGAAATAGAAATTTTATTTTTGGATTATTTTATAACGCAAAATAATAAAATCTTCGCCCCAAAATTGGATAACCGGTTTTATAAGTGGTTTGGGATGTGAAATCATAATTTGGTATTAGTTTTTATGTAGCACTTAGAGGGCGCTACGTACGCTATTATTTATTTCATTTGCCATAACTTTTTGCCTGTAAACCTCTAGATTTTTTTGACTTCTTAATCTTACCTTTTTCACGTAAAAGGAATTTATGATTAGGATGTTTAATCTTATGTTTTACAAGGTATAGATGACGGAGTAGGCTGTTGTCAAATTCACGGCCATAGTCACAGTGAATGCTTAAAGGTGCACCAAGCGTTGAAGGCATAACAATAATGCATTGACTATTAATTTATCTGTTTGTCTTTGAGGACGTAAGCTTGAGTAAATTTTGTATCTTTATCTTTACCTGAGCGGTGTTGGTCTAGGAATTTCGTCTTTGTCTGGTGTTTTGACGATGTTTTAACAAATAACTAATTACAAATCTTGTACGGCAAAAATAAATTAAAGCATTTCTAAAATTGGCAAATCAAAGTTGTTTTCTACATAATAGGTTTGAGAAATCTCGATTTCGTTTTTAAATTTGTATAATAGAATAAATAAACATTCTATAATTCCATCTATATCGGAAGGTACGGGGACTATAAAATATTTTATTTTTCTCACAGATTTTCTGGATACTGTGTTTATTTTATAAGTGAAAAATTCTGGGTTTTTACTCCTCAATTCCTTCTTCTATGGTTTTATAATGAAGATATTCTAACATATTCTGTTGGGAAACGGTCTAGGTCTAACATGTTCATTTGTAAATTTAATTTTCAAATAATCAATTAACGATTTTGTCTTCCATAAATTAACAAAAGTTTTCAATTCATTTGGAACTCCTTCTTTCGTTATTTCGTCAGAGTTTTGTCTTGATTGGAATCTTTGGCTTAATTTTTTTAAATTAAATTTGGAACCTTCTTTGAAATGACAAAAGATTATTCTAGAAAGCATTGGCCGGGTTTGTAGACTCTTTCGTAGTCGTACTCCTCTAGTTTTAAGTGCCAAAGACTGAGTCTGCTGCCTGCATTTTTGAATAAGAATAACCGTAATCGGTGACTAGTTTGAACTTTATACCAAAAATATACGGTCGGAAGTGTTTTACTGACCAAACAATAGCTAATAGTTCATGTTCTATTGTACTGTATTTTAGACTCGGCATTACAAAGCATAGGCAATAAGAACTAGATGCATAGGCAATAAGAAGATCGTTTCCTATGGTCAGATTTGGAGCGTTACGTAATATTTCCACTTTTTTGGAAAGGAAATACCAGCAGATCGGACCAGCGTCTTTTCAGTGTTTGTTTGAGGACTGCCGCAATCGTGACCGACTTGTAAGAAACAACGGCGTGGAGTTGTTACGATGACTGTCGAATTGCACGGTTCAAAAACAGCGTGAAGGCAATAAAAAAATACTACAAGAACGTTCCCGTCTTCTGGCGACTACAGATATATGTGCCGCATCATCGGACTAACTAAAAGGCCACTCGACGGACTGGAATAACATATAGACCGGTGATGCCACAAAACACGGGCTATCATCTACACTCATTATTACCGGGTATTATTATGTTTGTTTTGTTCGCCACTTGAACACACAGCGTGCAATTTTAAGTGAAAGGTGTATCAGATACGCATTTTTCTCCTGGGGTATTCTTTTTACTTTAAGCACGAGATACTTGTTCTGTGTAGTCTCCTCGGCCTCGTTATGAAGTGCTGTAGATAGGTGTCAAGTCGCTGATGCGTACCTTGCGTTTCCTAGAGACGATATACGTGTAGCTCAGTGTGATACTTTGAAGAAGCATTGTAACACCAATGTAACATTCTAATAGCTGAAATTTCAAAGGAACTATCACAATGATAGGCCATGACTCATAAAAACAGTCCAAATGACAAGATGGGTTACAGACGCTTCAGCTACAAGGTCCACCACATGGGGATATGCAGCGAAGACGCACCTCAAGAGGATCCAAGCAGTACCAAGCAGCACATAGCAATTCGGACTGCAGTAGGCGCCCCATAGTATGTGAACAACGAGGTTATCCGTAGGGACCTGAAGTACAAGACGGCCATGGAGATGATCGAGGACCACGCCAAGAAGCTCTACGTCATCGCAGAGCATCCTGGACAACGGGTGAGTATAATATAATCACGATCTTATGTTTGAAGAAGCAGATGACACCGAAGAAAAGAACAGGACCAAAGAAAACTGATCGAGAAGACACTAAAACAGCCCAATCCAGTGGACGGCGGGGCCGACTGCCTTGCCAAACCATACACCCTTACCTTACCTGACGGAGCCAGCGAGCTGATAGCTGATCATCTCGCGAGCTCCGTCATACTGAGCTACAAGGCTCATCCTACCATACCAACCTGAATGCCGCCCAGCCAGGCTCTAGCAAGCCCGGCGAGAGGCAGGAAGGATCCCTCAAACACCCGACACGACACACCGGCGATGAAACTCAAGAGCGCCAGAAGCAAGGCTCTGCCGGTGGGGCGTATCAGCCAGGACCGGGGGAGGCTGCGTAACTTCACATAGCACTGATCACATTTGTGGGAGGGTCACGTGAAATGCGCGGCTTACCCCTTCCGAGGCGGTCTCGGTCTACATAGACATTAGGGGTAAAGAGCGATGGTACCGCTCGGCCCCCTCCTATCGAGGTCACATCTTTAGCCAAGAATATTGGCGCGAGCTACAAGGTAAAGTCCCATTCCGGGGTCATACCAAGAGCGATACGTTGATAAGAAGTAGCTCCAAAAATATAGAGACGCCTCGTTAAGAGATGCTTCGTTGCATATATATTGATGATCTACGAAACTCCTTGGTGTGCCTCTTGCTGGAACTGTTATGGTTGGTCGAGTAGATGTAGAACTGGCTGGTATGGGTCTTTTTCCAATATACTGATATTTTTAGCTGGTTCCTCAGTTCTATTTACATCTGACATGCATGGAATCTCAGGTCATAAGTGAAACTGCTAACTGATATTCATCGCTTTTGCATGGTGAATCTATTAGAACAGATGAATGGTGTTAATATTGTAAAAGAAATACACATTGCGATTCTTCATCTCATCATCTTCGACTCTTCATCTTTATTGAGTTATACAACGGGTCCAGAGATGGAAAAATGAGGAATGACGCAATATTCTATTCATCGATGAGTTAAAGTTTTCTCAGACCGAATGGATGTGAAGAAATGCACCGAAGAACTGGTGAGCTTTCTACCAAAACCATTGTTGGCCTAGGGTTACGGAGGCGGTTCGGTAATGGTATGGGGTGGAGTGAGTTTTGGACGGATTGGGTCATAATGAGTAGGGGTGCCATGACAGCCCTAGAGACATTTTAGAGCCATATGTTCCTTCTGCGCCGTTCATCGTATAAGATTTTATGCTGATGCATGATAATGTCCGACCGCATGTTGCAAGAATTGTTAATGAGTATTTAGCCGAGGTTGAAATTCCAGCAATGAATTGGGCTGCTCGAAGCCCTGACAGAAACCCAATTGAACATGATGTGTAAAGATGCTCTTGGGAGAAAAGTCCGATTTCGTGTATCTCCTGCAAATTTACAACTTCGTGAAGTTCTAATTGAAGAATGGAAGCAAACTGACAAACTTTCACTCAAATGTTAATTGAGGGTATGCTGAGACGAATTGCAGCAATTATTCATGCACGTGGGAGGCACACGTCTTTCTAAGCTGATTAGGTTGTTTGTTTTCAGGTCTTCGTTATGTTCAGTGTTCTTAAATTTGTTATTACCATAATAAAATAAAATGTGAATATGTAATGTTTTTTAAAACGTAGTATAATAAGTTATTGTAACAGATAAATCAAGTCCTATATAAATGCGTCTATTTGACAGTTAAATTTTTGTCACTTTGACAGCGATTAAAAAATCAAGATGGAACTCCATCAGGGAGAATTGATTATAATAAAATTTTTTCAGACGACACAAGGTGGGTCTAAAAAATTAGCAGACAGCAAATGGATCACAAAAAATGACCCGGATAAAAGTATTTGTCCTGTTACATTGCTACAATTACTGTCAGAAAAAAGAAACAAAAACATATTATCCGAACGACTTTTGTTAACTCCAAATCCTTTTTGGAAAAACACAAATTCTAAAGGTCCAGAAAAAATGTGCCACTGGGAATTAATATTCTGCAGCTAAAATTGGACCGGACATTACAGATAATAAAATTACCAATCATTCAAACTAAGGCTCGGAATTTTAGGGAAATGTAATAGTCGATTAGTCGAATAGCAAAATAGTCGATAGTCGACTAAACCGATTAGTCGACTAATCAGAACTATTCGATTAGTCGGTTAGTCGGTGAGTCGACTAGTCGGTAAGTCGACGAGTCGTTTAGTCGACTAATCAGTACAATTTTACATGCATGTAAAGTAAACTCAAAATTCAAAATACAATGAATAGGTTCCATTAATCAGTTACCAAGATTATTCAAGGATAAGTCGGGTAATCGACTAATAGATTATTTACCAATCCGCTATCAACTAATCGACTAGTGGACTAATCGACCAGTCAACTAATCGACTAGTCGACTAATCGGTTAATCGACTAGTCGGTTACTAGAATTGCCAAAACCTCGAATATCGCCTAGTCGACTAATCGATTAGTCGATTTTAATTCCGAGCCTTAATTCAAACCGTACCAGTACAGTTTCCTATGTATACAAAGCAGGGGTAAGTGACCAACAACTTATGAAGATAACCGGGGACACTCATCATCATTATCAATAGGGAACATGCCTAAAATTTTAAAAATAAAAATAATATTAAAAAACATAGCATAACGTTGTAATGAAACGTGTACGTCACATAAAGAACAAGATTTCTAATTCCGCACAATCAGCATAAAGGATCTAAACAGCGATAAAATTGCAGCGTCCCGAAACTAGCTGTGACATCACAACCTGCGAAAATCACAAAAATCTCGTTAGTAACTGACTAGCCTTGAATAAAACAAGTCATAACGAATATTCGACATCTGTGAAAATTAGAGAAGAGAATATTGAACAGTACAGCAAACCAAATAATTTATAACTGTGTTTTTAATAACTTCCGTCTAATAATTGTATAAATAAAGATAATTATTGTTGCTATTCGTTGCAGTGCATCAATGAGGGAAACGTGAAAAACTTTAATAGTCCAGGAATAATAGAAAACGCTTTGGCTCACTGGCCTACCGTTTCAATATTTTGCGTACGGTAATTTTTGACCATTTACAAACCAGATTTGATTTGATGGAAATCCATAATGCGATACATCATCGGTTTAATTTATTGGAGAAGTTATTAAAGAAGAAGACATGCAAAAGTGAATGAACACAGGAAAAGCAATAAGTGCACGGTGTGTCCTCTAAGCCCCAATCCAAGTGATAACATACAAAGGTCAGAGTTATCATTAATCCTCGGTGTGATCGCAGTGGCCGCTAAAATAATTCAATTTCTTCTGCCATTAGGTGTACCTACAGCAAGATATGAGTGACTGTTTTGCACCTCGTTGTTTTTGCCCAACCTGCCAGCAGTAAACTTTAATAAACGTCATGGTTTGCAGCTTAAACTTTATTATCGTTGCTGCTGTGCCATAACTAAGAGAATGATGATTATATTCATTACTACTGGCATAATAACGGTCACAAAACATAAAGTAAATAAATAAAGTGTTTATTAATGGCTTACTTAAAATATTAACGAAATATTTGCCGCTTATTGAATATTATCCATTGTGTTCAAGGTGTCGTTACTGCTGCCAGAACAAGCAAAAAATTAATGTTTATGGCTACCGTCGAATAGATAAAACAAAAAAATGGAAATTGGTGTTTCATCCGGATGGATAACGACTTTAACGATTGCGATGCCATCAGCATTCACTGAATCCACGAAGAGTAAACGATGCAAGAGCATGATCACGAGCTTCCACCGGGTCCGCGTGAAGTGATAAAGTGATGTGAGTAAAGCGCCGACGTTTCGAAGCCCCACCTCCCGTACCGTCCCGCCAATGGCGTCCCTCGTGTGTCGTCACCCCTCGGCTGACTGTTCCTGCTGTCTGATTGTTGATGCGCAAGTCGTTAGCAAGACTGCTGTAGGGGGATTACCCCCTTACGTTGGTTTGATGATACCCCTCGGATGATAGGTGGTTGAAAATCTCGCGAGCATGAGGCTTTGAGAAGGCTTCATACATTTGTAAAATGGTAACCTCATGGTCTGCTCAGTCTGGAGAATCGGGTGAGAGATGTGCAATTACATGCTCAGCTGATATTGTGCACAAAAATGTGACTTTCCTCCGAATACGGACGATTGCTCCAGTGGAAGGTTAGAGTTTGCAACTGTCGCAAAAAAATCATATTTTGCGGTTGACCAGGGTCTGCTCTAGCATTTCGTGATTCACGATTAGAGCGTGAGTCGCATTTTACTTGGAAAATTGCACTTCATACAACGCTTTTGCATAACCTTATGAATTATAGAATCCGGTCTCATGATAACATTCGCTTAGATTATGATATTTTTCAGTTAAATGGGGACGATTTCTTTTAATCTCGTTGGATTACTTGTAAAAAATTTAAAAAAATGTATAATACATTATGTATCTAAAATAAATAGGTACTTCGTCAGAAATTTAGTCTAATACAGAAACTTAACCGTTATTTGTTTAAGAATATAAGAAATTTCTCACATTATTTGCCTATTACATTACTTTTTGGAAATAGGTTAGCATGGAAACAACGATTTTTTTACAATAATTATTTTTGCATCAAATTTGATACTTCAGTTTGAGTTCATCGATCTTTTCTACGATCGATTTCTTAAGTTATTTCAATTTAAGCTATTCAATTTAAGCTATTCAAGAATATGCAGTTTCAATGAAAAATACGAAAATCTCCTTCTGCCTAAAATGACACGTCAAAAGTTTGGAAAGCTGCGGAACAAGCTTTTGGAATGTGGGTCTGAAACGCAAAATGGTTTAAAGTTGTAACGGAATCCGAAGAACATTATTAACGTCTTAGGATTTTTCATGTTTATCCCCATGCATCCATTCCAAGTACCATTGAGGCATTGGAAACCTCGCCATATTCAATACATACACAGAATTTTGAAGAGAAACAAGATGCAGGAATATAAATTTCATCAGAGTATATAATCCGTCTTACCATATTTACAACGACCGCCGTACTAATTTTTGTGAGATGTTATTAGCAAAAATTAAAGAAGACTATTTTGATGCCTTTTTTTTGCATAAAAATGCTTCTTTGGGGACCCATTGTTTTTTTATTATTGTTATTGTTTGTTTATTATATTTTATGACATTATTATTATCCTTTTTGTTTTGTTTTTTGATCGTTTTTAATAATCGTTTTAGATTGGTTGCGTTTCTCTCCTTGTTTAGATTATCCATTGTTATTGTTTATATTTTATGGTAGGTATTATTATTATTTTAACTATTTAATTTTCTTATTATATTTTTTAAGTTTGTTAACTGCTACCACACTAACCAGAAAGAAAACTGTGAGGGCAGGTCGCCCTAAACCAACGAAAAGGAAAATCGTTGATCTTGATAAACCTGGACCTCTGAAAAAGAAAACACTTGATCATAAGAAACCTGGATCTCTGAACAAGAAAACCATTTATGCGAATGAACCTGGACCATCGAGAGTTGAGGAAGAAGTTGCCAACACTGATTCTGATTCTCTTTGCTCTGTGTGCAAATGTTCTTACCTACATTATACTGACGACAAAGACTGGATTTGTTGCGTTTCGTGCTTAAAGTGGGTGTGCGGCATCTGCAATCTTGGCTCCCAGGACCCTCAATACGAATGCCCTGAATGCAATTGTTGTTCCATTTGCCTTGTACAGTTCTCCGAGTACGCGAACCGAGAAGCTCGGATCAAGTGTGTCACTGTAACAAATCGGTTTGTGGACATTGCAACGGGGGCTCCAAGCAAGCGACCTACGAATGTGCCTCATGTTTCTATGACGATTAAAAGTGTGCTCAAAAGTTTGTTCCTATCTTCTCGGTGTTCTTTAATATTTTCTATTTGTGTTACATTGTTTAAAAGAAATTATTTTAGTTTAATACTAAATAATACCTTAAAACAAGCCAGTGCGCTGTTTAAGACAATTATTACGAATGTGTTCCTAACTAGTGTTGTTAGTTCTTAGTGTTTTTTAATATTTTTTATTTGTTTTACATTGTTTAAAGAGTTTTAGTTTATGTAAAGGAATGTTTTTTTAGTTTACATTAATATTTCCTACCAAAGGAATTACATAAACGAGTTTATGCTTTTATTTTTTATTTAAGTTTCATGAGTATAAGTTTTTTTATTTTCTTATTTAGGCCTCTAAAATTTTTTCGCCATTCGATAGCCAAGGCTCAATTGTTACGATGGTACATGAATCAAGGTTCTGAAGGTCATAGCTTCCTCTCCACAGTCCTAAATGTACTAAAAACCTGTCGAAGTAGTCCCTCCCGTTTTACCGTAATTAGGACTGAGGCTAAATTTAACCCAGACGGCATATTTAATATCCGGAATAATCATTATTGGACAGATATATAACCCATATGGTTCGCGAGCCAGACTTTCAGCAAGAGTTTAGCCTTAATGTTCACTGTTGGTTAAAAGATGATAGGCTAGGACTATAATAGGCCTTCGAAAGACCTATCCTAACTTCGTAGTCCTCGAAAAACCACGAAATTTCCCAACTTTTTTCGGGTTTTTCACTTTATATCCTAAACTATACGTTTGTTCATAAAACACGTTTATACGTTTTTAAAGTAGATTTAATTTCGTACAATTTGAATTGTTATTTTTTTGCAAAAAAGTGAAACCCATGTATATCCACAAGAAATATATATATTTAGCATATTAATAATATATTTACTAAGCAGGTTCAGCCGCCTTCGTTCGGCCTTTCTTGCATCCGCATGATAGAAATTTTAGAAGGAAGGGTGGTGCCACTTAGATCATCATTATTGTCCTTCCATCCCCATTAAGTGGCATATTTTTTCACCCCCAACCACCTCTGAACTTGGTGGTTAGTTCCGTAGGCGTAGAATGTCGCACCATCTTCCGTTGGAGGAAAACGGGCGAGGTTAATAAGGCAAGCGGTGGTAGCTGTTTTCACAAAAAAATACAGCGCAGGCTCTGGAGCGTATCCTTCTATCCAAATTTGCAATGCGCGAAGAAATAAAAAAACTGTAAATACGTTATACTTGGACATTTTTTGGATTTTTAAGCATTATGAGGAAACTATCAGACCTACGGACGTCGTTATATATATGCTTAAATTAAATCTAATTACATTCGCTACAAGATTTCCCCCTATGACTTTACTGGTAAAAGAGTATTTCCCCGATTTCGGGGACAAAGCTTGACCAAATCTTAAAATTTCACTTTTTTGGAAAATATGCCAACTTTTGGAGGGCTCTATATTGGTAATATTGTACATACAGAGCTCGTTCTGGTCTCAAATTGTAGCAAATTTAATTTAAAACGTATATAAAGTGCGAAAATTTCGCGGTTTTTCGAGTATTACGAAGTTAGCGAAGTTAAGTCTTTCGAAGCTGCAAACTTGGATACACACTATTGGTAGTCGTCCAGCAACATATAAAAAAAGCAGAACTATATGTTAGTTTGCGATTTTAGCGATTTCTACTGTACCTATTATTTGACTGGCCTATAAGTTTTACAATTTATGAAGACAATTTGAATGGCGAACGATACGTGAACATTTTAAACACTACCTAAGCGATTTGCCAATAGGCTGAAAGTGCGACCTCGTGGTATCAATTATATGGTGCCTCAGTTCATTGCACATAATGTTAGCGTAGTACTAACTGACCTTTTTGAGTAGTCATGGTTGCGACGTCCACTGTCATGACTGGCGCGATCTCCGTACCTTACACCTTTAGACTTTTTTCTGCGGGATGTGCTGAAGACAATGGTGTAGGTGCCAGTTCTAAGACCGGATTTATCTTGCAACCGTACATTGGTCGTCTAAGAGGAGACTGCTTCAGTTTTTACATAGATATCATGCAATAGTGACATAATGTTTAAACTTGATCTAGCACCATGCCTCTATGCAAGGGTGACTAGAGAATACTGGGTCCTGCTATTGTCCAGAGGGTGTTGGGACAAGAAGATGGAACAGAAGAAAATAGAGGGCCATTAAAGATAACGGTCCACTATAAATAATTTGAAAATTAACTATATTTATGGTTCTATTTATTGTTGTAGTTTTTGTAATATTTAGTTTGAAAAGTAAAGTTTGGTTTATTATTTGGTTTGGTAAAAGTTTAGTTTGAGTTTTGAAAAATATATTAGCATCTAATTATTTTCCGAAAATTTTGGGACCATGAGTTATAATGGCTCTGATAATGAAAACCGTATGAACATATATCATATATCTCATATATATCTCAATACTTGTACCACTATGGGTCCTTGGTGTGATATTATAATTTGCTCGAGATCGCGACCTATGTAATTACGGAGGTCTCATTTACATCCTATAATCCGTTACGCAAAATAAACACTGAGATATTAAATTGCAGTGGTAATTCCATAAGCGTTCGGTGGGTTGCTCGCGATAATAATTACCGCAGTAATTATAACTCTGCAACACCGTGGAAAACCATCATAAAACTTAACACCTAAGTAAGAACACTTCACCTACCTTGATGGTGCGATGTAATCACCGCCGCTTTGTTCCCGTTCAGGTAATCTTCCTTACAAATAAATTTGTTATCTTCTAAAACGTAAAGTTCTTCGCCCGTCGAAAGCTGCTTCCTGCACACTAGACAGGTGAAACAATTGAGATGGAACACTTTGTCTCTAGCTTTCCTCACTAAGTCATTGGGCGATATTCCCTGACCGCAGCCACCGCACTTTGTGCCATATCTCCTGAAACAAAACAATTAAATTGTGTCAGAGAGGTGGATGTCGATATGCCGGTAAGAGCGCTTTGCGGTATTGTACAAGAAACTCGGTTTTTGTTGATTAGCGACGTTTAGCATCGCCGTCATGGGTATTATATATGGTATCTTGTGCGGCCGTCGTCCAAGAAGGTTATGCAAAGGAATGCGGTTTTCGGCTAGAGAAAACGCTGTTTCCTTCAGATCTAAGAGCTGAAGACTGTATGTTGAAATCGAGTCATTTATGTTTCAACATGTTGTGCAGTAACTCAAGTTATTGTAACTAGATTGTAATTCAACAAATTCATGCACTCTAGATGAAATACTTCTTCAGCATTTTATTGCATAAAGTAGGTAATACTAATAAAAGTTTTCCATTCTGTAAATATTTCAATTGAAAATATTTTCCAGTAAGAATGTTTTGTAAAAGCTGAATAAATAAATTTGGTACTTAGGTGAATATACACTAGGGTGCAAAAAACGGAACAAGTTGATATTTGGTAAAATTTAGGGTTCACAATTTTTTAATTTTAAGTTAAATTTTCATATTTTTGTAGCGTAACTGTACTTAAACTGTACATAAAATGACTAATTTCAACTATATCCGGTCTTTTGTGAAATGCTTGCGTTTTAGTCATTATACAGAGTTAATTAAAAAGTTGTTGTAGAATCCTAATTTTAAAACACCCTGTGGAATAATTTCAGAAAGAAAATCTGCAAAATTTCAATTTTTGTGAAGAACCATGTGTTTCCTACATTTTGTTTTTTAGATCATGTCTTTAGTGTCTTTAGGTGCATTGGTTCATTTTATTTTTCAGAGCAAAATTTACTTGCCACCAACAGTCTACTTTAAGAAATGTTATTTTTTGATGAGGTGGCTTTGCTCGTTGTTACGCTAATGACTGCTTAACATTGATTTTTTGGCGCAAGACCTGTACTCCTACCACGGTTTGAAGTGCGAAAAATTGCAATTGCAAATGGAAATTCCCACAAGCGTGTGGGAAATACTACTTTACCGCACGCGAATACCAGCAAATATTTTCGTCGTTTTTGACTCTTTGGCAGGTTGTTGTCATGGATGTTGTCAATTTGGTTAATATTGGTTGATTTTAATTTTATTTATGTCAGTTACTAAACCAAAAAACGCCGTAGGAAAAATCTTATACCTAACATGTGCGGAAAATGTCTTCGCACATGTCTGCCGCACTCGATTACTGATAATTTTGTATATATTCACGCCTGTATATATGATTCGTATGTGGGTCTTTACCGCCCTTACAAATAATTTCGACAGACTAGACCATACGAGAAAAAGAAACGCGCTGGCGAAATATGGCGCTGAAGCATACGACACTGATGGGATAGGATTCGACGAATCTAATACATTACTAATGTATAATTATACAATAATCCACCATCGTGGCAAAAATCATAATATTACGATCAAATGTGGCGTTTTGTGATGTAATAGTGACATATATAATGGCTGCAATAACAGTACGTGGCCAACACAACTATAGAAACATTCTATAAAAGTTCTTATATAGTTCGCGTATAGAATAATTTTGTAGACGTTCTATAGCTAGTAAATTTGTACCAAATGTCAATATTATAAAGCAGTTACAGAGCATATTGGTTCCAGAAGAAGGCGTATAAGAGGTACTCTGCAAACGTCTATAGAACAACGAAAGAGTCCCTTTATAAAAGTATTTTATAATTTTGTGTTTAGAATATTCTTACCACCAGTTTATGCAACAATTTAGTCACGTGAGGCGGAATAGCACTTTGACTGCATTTGTAGTATAAAACTGTATTCGAAGAGCAACAATACAGCTGTAATACAATAAAATTGTTCTAATATTTTTAAATAACAGAAGAAAAATGTTAGTTTGGATGCTAGCGAAACATGGGCATTAAATGAAACTGAACAAGCGACACCGGAGGTATAGGAGAGAAAAATAATGAGGAAAATCTTTGGAGGAAAAACAATTGAATATTGATGGTTTGGAAGAAGAAACGAAGAAGTAATATCGAGTCTACATAAGGAGACAAACATAGGTGTGATGAAAGCTTACATGTTACGGTGGTTAAGACACATTAAAAGACTGCCAAAGGTTAAGGATACCAAAGACGGTACTAACAAGAACAATTGGAGGGAAGAAGAAAAGAAGAAGACAAAAGCAAGATGTAAAGTGGAGGTTAAGAAAGATTTTAAGACGTTAAGACAGGTCACGAAATTAACACATTTTTGTTAATTATTGTAAATATTTTAATTTTGATTTAATTTTGTTATAAAGTTTTGTTATTTATAAATTGTTGATTTGAATTTTAAATAATAATAAACATACCATATCATTCTTTAAAATGCAAAGGTAACTTTATGTAAAATTTTTTGATAGCAGTATAATAATAATTGTAGATATAAAATATGTACTATATGTACAATCTGTTTTTACAGTTTTTTTCAGTAAATGCTCATAAAAACCCAAGGGACAATGGATTCGCGAAAAAATGCAATTTAATGGACAAAAGGAGCCACCCGCCGTCCCTTTAAAAAAAATAATTATTGCGAAAAACTAAATTGCTTGCCTACAAAATTTTAATAATAGTAACTAGGCATAACTATTTTTTATCCGTAAAAACTGAAACAACAAGGTACGTTTTTTCATAGACCCCAAAATTTTTTATTTGTTTATAAAAAAAATAACAACTGGTTAGAAATTTATAAAAATCACACGCGTCTAAAAATTCATCCACAATGCAAAAATGTGACGAATGCGGTGGTGTCAGTAAGTGTGTAGTAAAAGTTAACCATTATTTTGCCTTTTGTGTAATCCTGTTGGATATTATTTTACCGTGACATGGTTCTTTCAGAGTAACAAATAACTCCGCGTTTTAGCTTTAATCAACTTCATGTTTTACAAAAATTTGTAAAAAAAAACGTACTGTATGTTGTTTTGCTTAATATAAATATCGCCATTTTTATGATCTATTTGGAACAGTAAAACCGTTTATTTTGGGGTGTTTTAAACGGAACATGGCATACCCACCTAAGGTGAAGAGAAACACGTCTGGGCCGACAAAAAGAATATTTACCGTGGCCGGAATGCCAGGGAGGGCAATTGTGTTTAACTAAGATAATTGCTACGATATGATGATAGTCTAGGGATCGTGGAGGGTTCTTTTGAATTCATATTGCGGAATCGTTGGGGCGACTAAAACGCTCGCCGATTACCATAAATAAATGAGAGTGCACTTTATCAGAGCCCGCACACTCACATTATCAGCGGTTTTACTTTTTGCCGTTTTGATCTCTCGATTAAAAGGCGGGGGGGATTGAGAGATAGACAAGTCGGGTTTCATTAAACGCAGATATTTAAGCAGGAAGTTGAAGTGCAGACACACTGCATAAATAAATTAGCGGGACGCGTCTTTAAATATTTTATTTTATTAGCTCACCAATCAAAATTTTTCTTGTGAGGTTTATTTATTAAAGATTCCAATTTAAGCAGACAAAACATGTATTCTACAAAATGTCACAAAATCAAAGTATTCCTAGACCATTTACTATATTAAAAACAAACTTAAGGGTAGTCCATGGAAGAACCAAACGTCAGTTTTTGATTGTTGGTATCCATGTGTATGAAATGCATTCACGCAAAGACGTTGAAGTAGCGTGGGCTGTTGCTTTAGTTGAAGGTGGACGTTCTATGCGCTAGGAAGTGAGTCAGCTCCAGACTAGTCTATACGTTATCTGCAGACTTTGGAATCGTTACCAAGCAACCGGTAGCTACTTCAGAAGAACTGGACAATGGGCAGGAAACGAAAAACAATCCATCGAGAAGACATACAGCGTTACAACGTCACTTCGCCAGCGTTTAACCATAAATCGGTGGATAGGGTATAGTTTCAATTTCAATCTCATCATTGTTCTAATCATGCGCTGTTTGAGAATAATGGCTGTCATTTTAAGTGACGTGTTGAGGTTTTGAAATTGTAAAACTTCTTCGCAAAATGGATCTATTTGATGCTTTTGAAGACTTAGCAAGTGACGAAAATAATGCCTTTATTCAAATTGTAGAAGCACCACGTCGTCTGAGAGTTTTAGAGCTACCTAATCATTTTGGGATGACGTGGAATTTGTCCAGCCCTTCAGATTGTCCAAAAGATCTGGCGAATTAATATAAAACAAATTGTCATCTTTTATTAGGCCTAACAGTAAGTAAATTACCTATGTGTTCTAATTTGTAAACGGAAGGATTTCATAGAAGAAGGAACAATGTTCTGTAGATTTAGGTATATATAACCTATATCATAACATATAAATGGTGACACTGACTACCCGAATTGCGTTATTTTGTCTATTAGTAGCTCTGACGAGCAGGCCTGATATTAGTGATAGTCTATTGCAGTAGCAAGCACTTATAAAACCTTCTACGTTTAAACCTCAAATTAAACTTATGTTTAAGCTTCAACGTAAAATACGGTTTAACATTTAGGTATAAAATCGTCCGTTAGAAATGCCACAGGAGTAGATTTTCTGACCGAACCGTCAGAAATCAACGTCTAAATGCAGAGATAAATACTTGCACAATATCGCGGTATAGATCACAATAGAGAGGTTATATAGAAGCGAAGGTCCCTCCGAAACCAAATATCAGTGCGCGTGCATTTAATAAGTAGTATAATTGTCAACCTCACTTTTCTGATACGAACGTATGGCGATATTTAACTTTCGTTTGTGTTTGAATTGTATTTTTTGAGTGTTTTCTGTTTTTGTTACAATAGTGAGTTATTGAGTTAATTATTTTATGTGTTATATGATTCTTATTATCTCCTATATGATTTGTGCTTTGTGTAGTAGTGATGGCTCATAAAGAAGTTTTTTTTGTTATTTTTCGGGGATGTTCTTCGAGAACAGGTGAATAGGCTTTTCGAGGTTGCACTTATGGGTTGCACCTCGAATCATTTGCTCAGTAACTTCATGTTCCATTCACAGCAATTGTCACATATCGAATGCAGCTTTGACTTGGTCAACGATCCCCCACAAGTGTTCTAAAGCGGAAAGCAATTTTGATGTAATGAGAAACAGAGATAGCGAATGGAGCTTTGACTTGGGCAACCATCTCCCACAAGTGTTCTAAATCGGAAAACAAACAGTTTTGATATAATTTATAAACGATCGTGACAGAATCGGAATTAACCAGAATACAATATTATTAGTGTATATCCTGCTGGATATATCTGGATTGGGCTCTCGAATCTGATCTTTGGATGATGATCTTTTTGCGGAGGATGCGTCCTTGCCAATACTTCTCTTTCTTCGTGAGAAATTCGGTTTAGATATGAATAACGACCGGAACATTGCTACGACTAAATTAGGAACAACGATTGATGCTATATTCTCGAGAAAGCTACACTAGTTAGAATCAGGAACATATGTGTCACATTTCAGTTACCATAAAGCCAATATGTACAATACCTCTCTCTCTCTCTCTCTCCCGCCCTCTCTCTATCTCTCTCACACTCACTTCTATCCCGTGCTGCACGTGGATTTTTTTTAAATTTAATAGTTTCTGATTATGTACATAATCCCTAAAATGCTTAGTTCTTATGCATAATAACGTATTTCAGATATTAGCGCTAACATACACATTTATAATACCTATATATGTATATTATTGTAATAATTATATATGTCTATATGTTATTTAAAACAAAGTTTTCACCGAATTTGCAACTTTTTCTAAATTCCTCATTTGAGAATAAAGGTATTGTATATAAATATTTGTATATAAATAACATGCATTCAACTACCTTTTCATTCACAATATTTTGTCACTTTAGAAACACTTTTTTTTCGTGTAGGTTTTAGTGTCATGTATCATACACATTATTATGTTCTAATATTAATATCACGTATCTCTCAGTATAACAAGTAGTACAACTCAAAAAGGCCCCTCCAACATAAAAGGGAGCAACGTTACCTTCGCTTCTGTTACTCTCTCTCTTCGTGCCTAGACTAAAACAAAGCAGCTATCTCTGAGGAAAAATGGCACTTGAAATGCTATTTACTTAAAAAAACCCTTTAGAAAAGTATACTTGCTAGTTGTTACAAGGTATACGCACTTTTTGAAATAATTTACATAAATTGTTTGCCTACAGTTATATTAAGCGAAAAATATACGGTTAGCATATTCCATTGTGTGGAAAAAACCTTTTAAGCGAACCGTAATTAGATTTTAAGTATAACGCATTTTACGCCGATGAAAAAGCTTTTCATGCATATATGAGCGTATAAGGTGACATTATGTGGCGCAAGGCCATAAAAATGGAAACTACAGATTTTTTTTCTTCTTTTGTATGTACCATTTCTTAAGAAACTCGGTTCATGCTTATAGCGGTATTAGATAATGTAAATATTTTTTGACAACTTTAGCTGGAATTCATATTTTTTTAATTGCTACTAATAATAAATGTATTAACTATCAGACCTCCATGCAGACAGAAGGCATGCTAATCGTCGCGTTACGTATTCTTGCTGCGTTTTTACAATACATCTTAAAACCAACATAATAAACAGAATAGAGATACAAAAGAAACATAATTACACTTGAAAGTAAGAAAATATTGAATTAAAATTGTTTCCTCAAGTAATCAGTTACACTGTATAAGACATGAGTGAGTAACAATTTCTTATTAGTATAAGTTCTTTAATGTGATGATAATAATAATAAAGTAATAGAATGAACGATCTGGCTCAATTACAGTTATGCTTTAAAACAGTATTTAACTTGAAGCTAATATAAACTTAAAAATTTTTATAAACTTTATATATAATGATATTGAAGTTAATTATTTGTGAAGGTAATTTGTTATTCTCGAGATCGTCGTAAGTTCCCTACCCGTACTTTGCAAATGGTCATACTTTATCTAATATTCACTTGATGTTAAGAGGAAGAGGTTGTTTTAAAAAACATGGGTGTGTGCTTATGACCACAGGATAGAAGTGAAACCTTCTAATTTTCGAATTCTAAAATATATACTGTACTGTCGGTCCGTATTACCACACCCCCCGCACCCGTTAATACAGGTAGACCGTACACGCCCGTGATACAGATGCTTCAGGCAACCGGCGCTAGATGTGGCCCCACTGTATGTCGCTCCAAAATACCTACTCATAGTTAGCAAGTACTGCGACGGACCATAACTTCGATTCGGCAGTCGATTCGATCAATCCAATTCAAGTCAATTCGATACAGAGAGGAAAACAATTGGACGGTAACCCGACCTACTGATATATTGTTTTCTTCCTTAACAGATATTATTATTTTAAATAAGTGCTGAGGCGTCTAAAGAAGCTTTCACTTCAAAAAACTCATGATTGTGGTCGTCGAAGACAAATAGGAAATGCAATGGAGGCACATTATTTACATTTACATTATTTTAGTCAACATCCTGAATTTAGTATTAGACAGGCTGCTTGCTCTTCAGTTCCACGTAACAAGAATATCAGTATGGACGAATTTGGAAAGGTATGGACTTCACTCATCATTTACACAGAATAGAAGAGCGGTTCCGTCGTGACTTTCCAGTAAGACATGATTTTACGAAATATACACTTAGGAAGCCGTTAAATTTTACAAGAGAAGTATTATTCACAGATGAATGCTGCTTTACTCGACATGGAGTTTTAAATTTTTGTAACCAGCATTTATGGAAATTTCACAAATTATAGGCAATAAATTAATAGGGCCTTTGAGTTACCAAACAGATTAAATAGTCCTGCTTATTTAAACTTTTTACGAAATGACCTGTATCAACTTATAGACGATTTACGTCTTGCATTACGTCAAACACCAGAATGGCTTCACTCAACATTTAGAAATCGATGGATTAGAAAGGGGACAAGAAGCCATTCACAACTAAATAGCCCCCTCGGTCCCCAGATATGAATCCATTGGACTTTTACTTTTAGGGCCACTTGAAAAAAAATGTTGTTTACTCGACATCTGTCCCTAACGCCGAAGTTTTAAGAGAGATAATTTTTTTTGCTGCCAATGAAGGTCGAAACTCTCCTCATGTTTTAAATAGCTTGTATGGCAATTTTAGGATCGGTTGTAAACGTATATTCAAGGAGGTTGTCACTTTGGACAAATGCTTTAATATATCACAATTGCTGTCCATTTTTTTTTACTGTTTAAATTCATCTTTTGTGTATTTTGTGTCAGTTTTTTTTAGTTTACTAATAAATTTTCTTAGCAATTCTTTCGTCTTTAACTTGTAATGTCTCGTGCAATTTACAAGCACCAAATGATTATGTCAATATGCAATCAACCGTTTTCTGGGACATCACTGTAAGGGGGTGAAGCTGGACAGGGAAGGGTTATTTTGAAACATTTTATACGCGTTTACATTTTATTTATATATAATAAATATATATATTTTATAATATATATATTTTTATATATATTATAAACATTTTCTATGCTTGGTTTAAGGCCTATTAGCACTTTTAGTACAGCAATTAGATTCAAATAATAATCAATCTGCCGGATATTCAATCTGAATTTAAGAAATGGGGTAGCTGTGCAGCAGCTCTATTAAAAGTGACCGATTCTATTATGAATGATTCTGGATGAAAGAAAATGTGCTTTATTGGTGTTGCTGGACTATAACTCAAAGGCATTCGATAACCTTCCTTGATCACGAAATTATGTCGATGATACTGGGTTATATTAGTTTGAATGACACAGTTGTACCTTTTTTTTAATGTTCACAGGGATCTATTCTTGGTTCAATTTTGAATATTATATATACATCTTCGAAACCTAAATTTATTCTCTAAACCTAAATTTAAGTTCTCGTCTCACGTTGCCTTTCAAAGGTCAAGATTGCGTTTTGCGTAACAACAAACATCGCAAATATAGTTAATTTATTTCGCTTAGTAGACGTGATTTAGTTTCTTTTATTTATATTTAATGTAACAATCGCATTTCATTACCAGATTTTATTAAAATTTCAATTATTCCGTTTATTGTTTTCTGTGTGTATAGGCAATAATTTCAGATAAGAAGTGATATATAACACACGGGATTGTAATTTTTTAATTAAAATGTGTTTTTAATTAATTTTATTAAGTATTGAGCACGCAAGCTATGTTTACTTAGTACCAGAAATTGGATTTGTCCGGAGTTTTTCCTAGAGCCTGCTATTGGTCAGTATATGGGGCTCTTATAATGTCGTTGCGTTCTTATCTAAATGCAATTATATATGCTCGTAAATATGTAACAAATGACGTAAATGGTCTGATAAGGTGTTAATTATTTCAGTAATTGAAATAGCGTGGTTTAGGTTTAGTTATAATTTCCTTCTAACAAAGTATGGTTTTTGTTTATAATAAGGCCTTGTGTCTAGACTGATAAGGAGCAGATTTCTGGGAAACTGTATCAATTTTACATATTTCGTCACGTATAATGGGGGTACTTTCGGTTGCCTCTAGTTTTTAAAATTCGGCAACACGTTTTCAGTCAGGAATTTTTTACCACATCATTTTTCGCATAACTTCTGATGACAGTCTCTATCCACTTCACCTACGGTTTTTACTACATCTCATATTTCTTTCTTCTATGTTTTGCTCTTTGTTTACTTACAACACTTTGCCCCTATCTAAGTTGTTAATTTTTTTCAGGCTATTTTCATCTTCAAGCCATTTAATTGACTACTTTGCATTTCCATTGATATCAAAGGGATTTAGAAATGTAGGTATACAACTGATTTTTTTTCATTGTATTACAACTACAAGGAACTATTGATATTTGATATGTGGTACATGTGAGAGTATCTTTTGCGAATAATAAAATGTTCGGAAATGTTTTCTCTCAAAATAACCGGAATTTTAAGTAAAAAATTTTCTATAAAGTGTTTTTGATATACCGATATTTTTCGAGTTATTCGCGATTGAAAATATTAAAAATGCATGTTTTTGACGATTTTATGAATGCGCTAGGTCCAAAATAAAAGGAATTATGACGTTGACGAAGAGACTCTTTTTTGCAATAACTTGGTTCGAGTTATTCAACGTTAACGTTGAATCAAGGAAAACTGATGCATTTTTCAGAAAAACTTATAGAAGTTTTTTTGCAGTACTTGGAAAGATCTTTAAGACGCACTGTTGCTTTAATATTTCTTTATAACTAAGCGAGATACACACAGCCACCCCCACCAGAATGGATAGTGACCGTTACCGCTTTACAAATTACTTCATTCTAGTATAACTCATATAATCCAAGTTTGGCCGGGTATTTTTTCAATTGTTTTCACAAAGGGGTAGTTTTGACCCCTTGAAAACAAAAAGCACAAGTCGGGCATATGTCACTTTTGCAGTCAAGGGTAAGATGAGCTGAATTCCAAATTTTCATGAAAATCGATCGTTTGACTACGAGATTATTTAAACTTGAACTGTATGATTGAATGAGATGGTAATTTTCCTCAACACCTTCTAAAAGCATAGCAGAAATCAAAACAACTAATAATTGTCTCGAAAACTGGCACCCAGATTAACAGGCGCGCATTGCCGGTAATACAGATATTTGACCGCACGATAAGTTGTTCCAAGGTTTTACGACCCTAAGTACTTCTAATTCTATATATGTAATTCTAATTTGCCATTATACTGTGCCTTGCTAGACTTTCTTTTAGCTTGAACCGCCCGGTGTCGTGTATTATTCATTCATCCGGGAATAAAATACAACATATTTTAGGTAATACTGAAGACAAAAAATTTGCATTAACGAAAAATCGGGGATTTATGAAATTAGCTGTAAAGACTAATAAAATGTATGTAGGACAAACTAGGCGATCTACTCAAACTAGATTCAAGGAGCACATAGCCCATCTCAAATATAGAAGAAGAGGCAAGTCTAGCGCAGTCTCAAAAAATTGAGCTTTTAGTATTGTGTTTCGAAAGATATTCGACATTACTACTTATCGACATTACTACTAATTTGTTGCTCCCAACTTCTTTTTGTATATTATACATAAGACCTGTGGGAATGGTTAGTTTCTCCTTAGCAGCTTGATTGATTTAAGAAAATAATGGGTTTGGGATGCAATGGATCATACTAAACAGTATACGGAAATAAACCTCCATCTATGGAGTTATAATAGGTGTAGAGTGATAGTGCTGTTACAAAAAAGTAATAGATTATATTCCATATTTGGATTTCGAATTAACTGTTTTGTTATATATTTTTTAGAAGAAAATCATACAATAGTTAAAAATAGTGTATTCTCACTACAAAAACTAGTGCCATAAGTTGTTCCTTATACCTGTATGCTAATGGAAATCATAAATATAGAAGAGAACGTAGCCATCGAAGGTAACTAAATTGCATTTTATTGTTAACTGTATTACTTTGTAACAATGTAACAATGTTTGTATACTTTCATTGATGCATTTTTTTGGTAAGCGGACAGAGTTTTGTTCAGAAATTCTATCTTCCATATAGAGAAGATAACACTTAAAATATGCCAGAATTAATGAAGTTTTTCTATAGTAATGGTCAAATGGAGGAACTCTGAGGGAGCCTCGAGTACGGCAACGTCTGGTCCACATGCTTATTAATCTGAATTTTGACGAAACACGTTTGCATATTAGTCGCAACATGAAAGCAATTGTTAATAATAACGTAACGATTTCTAACCGACTATATTAATGACACAGATTTGATCATGACCAAATAGTATTTGTCGAAATATTTTTTAGTATTATTATTTTTTATAAGGCTTAGAAGTTTAACCTTTGGGAAAGAAGCAACCTTGGTACTATTTATTCGAAATCAGGCGTTTTAAGGTTGCTAAAATTGCGACTAAGGTTACAGTGGTGTCAATTTTTATTCGATTCATTAACTCACAAGAATTTTCTTGCCAATACACTGAAAAATATTATTAATTGGTGTTATGCTTTAAACAGTATCACGGTTCAATTTTACACAACAATTATATTTCGGTGCATTGTCTTAGACAATTAGTGGAAGAACCTTCGTTTAAATAAATAAACTCTCGTAGCTGAATATGTATTTTTATATCCTGGTTGTTTTAAAAGCAAACACATGGTTTCAGCGAATAACTTCCACCGGCAGTCCCGAACGATTCGAGCGTATACATACGGTCGTGCCAATACAAGCCAGACCTCCCCGATCAATATGTTCGTCCAAATAGAGCAAGAATTGAGATTTAACGAGCCGAAGCTCATATATTTCCCAACGCGCTGTACACCTTCGACGGGTTCTTTTACTCTTTTCACACAAGCAGGAACGAATTGTACCTATACATATTGTAGAGACGTCGGAGCAACGATATTCGATGTTCAATTTTCGAGGAATCCTTCTAATATATATATATATATATATATATATATATATATATATATATATATATATATATATATATATATATATATATATATATATATATACATATATACATATATACATATATATATATATATATATATATATATATATATATATATATATATATATATATATATATATATATATATATATATATATATATATATATGTTGGGTTGTCTGGTTCAAGGTCAAAAAATTATTTTCCGACATGTCCAAAACATACTTTTCCGAAAAGTGCCTATCTCTAGTAATGACGGATAATTTATAGCCAATTGTCTTTGGTAGGTATATAGGTCTTGATAATTAAACATATTTAATACACATTAAAATACATTAAAAAATTATTGTGTTTATGTTTATCTGATAAACCCATCTGTAGCAGCTCATGATATTTGAGCTGCAGACAAAGCCACAAATGATTTTCTTAGTCAGGCAACTAGATCTTATACTTTGTGTCAATTGCCGTGGAATAGACTTTTTTGTTTTATTGCACCACAAACATAAAAATCAGGCGGTAAGAGGTCTGGGGATCTTGCTGGCGAATTCCAGGGTCCTTAACGTTTCATCTATCGGTACTCGAACGTCTAATTAAGTGGTTTGTCGACTATATTCTCACAGTGAGGTGGAGCACCGTATAATTAGTACCAGCAACTTCTCAATTCATATAAGGGTAGATCATCCTGGAAATACGCTACGACGCCGACGGTTCGCAAAACCCGAGTGTTTTGAATTAAACCCAATACGTTAACACAAAATTTATTGTGTAATTTCTTCTCGTGAATGACGTTAATTTTCAGAACGCCAAAAGTGAGGATTACGTCCGTTAAATGCATTATCTGCCAAATTTGGATTCATGTGTCCAAATGATACGACACAAAAAGTCGGAATCTTCTGTTCTAGTTAAAAATACCTTCAGAAAGTACAGAAACCAGTGGCGTTCGGTGACATTTCAAATAAGAGAAGCAATTCTTATAACCTAACTATTTGTAGTGTAACGCAATGTGTATCACTTTCGACGTAGCATATTACTACAGACAGTTGACTCAAATTAGTTCCATCGTTTGTTTCTTCTATGATATACATTCTTGAACTATAACAGTTGAACGAGTGTGTTTAATTTCAGATTATATTTTGTTTAAACTGATAGTGGAATTGATTGAAACCATTACACTTAGTGATTTTTTGAAACAAATGCCTTATTTGGTTGCTAAGAGACACTAGGTCTTTAAAGTTTCATCAATAAGTCTTTTTAATACGTTTCTATTTTTATCAACCTCACTCCATGCTAACTTGATATATTTAACTAAAACCATTGCATATCATAATATTTATATCCCTGTTCATTCGTGGTCGCGTTTACTCGGACATGACGTCCCTGGCATATGGTGTCCGCCGGGATATATACGGCTCATAATAAATTATGATGCGAAATTCTATTTAATAATTATAATAATTAAATTAGTTTCAGTTTTTATCCAGTGACAAAACTTGAATGCATGCATAACTTTAAAATTCTTGAAATGCCCAAATACTGTTCTGCCGTAAGAACTGAAGATATGTAAAAAAATTTGTCAAAGCATTGATTTTACCTTCATCTGAAATTATAGGCTTTTGTGAAACTCTATCTGAATAAATCCGACCATTTTCTAATTGATCTCTTAAAATCCTTCTTAAATCTACTCATTGTTGCTAAATTAGACATCTTTCATTAAGCACTATTTAACTTCTATTCATTATCTTATTACATACTCCATGAATAAATAATAAATTTGGAATGTCTGAATTTGTATACTAGTTGAATTTTTAATAAAAACTTTTACTTAACTACACCGCCTCTATAGACTGACACCAAATAACTGTGTTCGGCTAAGATTTTCAGTCATACTCGTAAGAAATTAAATGATTTATAGGTGAGTACACAAAAAAATAGCTTAGAAATAGCTTAAAAAAGGGATATGAGTAGGGAACCATCATACTGTTCAAGCAGTGACGGCTCGTGAGTATTTTCAGAGGGTGGACACAAAAAAATTAAAAAACCAGAATCTAACTCCGCAGAAATATTAATTGAAGCCATATAAATACCCGGATTTTTCGACGAATTCTTCTCGTCATGACCTCGCAAGGCTAATTCTAACGCTCCACAAAATATTACACAAATGATTAGACGACGCCGACGCAAAATGTGGCGGGCGACTTTTTCCACCTGTTTATTATGTTGCAACTTATGGCGCAAAAATGCACTATCTAATTGTTCACATATAATGTATATCAATTTTTCCTAAAACACTAAAGTCCATATATTTATGGTTTTAGATGAGACACAGATTTCTCATGTTGTTTTGCCCTATCTGCTACGTGCTTTAACCACGCTGTAACCTGAGTAACCTCTGTATTAAATATTAAACAAACAAAACACTTTATTTGTCACGGACATATCCATTCATATTTGGCGTATATGTTTTCATTAAAAACTCTCTTATACGTTCTCGTTTTACTCTTAGCTCCGAAATTAATAAGGAAATGAGAAATTAGGAGTAGGCGTACCTTTTTCTCTAATTAAACGTTTTTGCTCAAACAGCACTGGATTGGTTTTTTAATAGACACTGAACATAGTTTATTTCTGTATCCATTTCCATTTGTACTATTCTGTATCTGCAATTTCCATATTCGGATAAAGTACAAATAATTAATAAACACAGTAAATCGAGCAGTAAACACACAACATTCTGCACAATCGGTTTAAAACTGCTCTGTACTGTCATTATACTATCTAGTCCTAGTCCGAAAACGAGTTTAAAATCAGTATTATTAACAAAAGTTTGTTTACACACTATAATACAATATATCTATACTATTTTGATTCTGCGTCCCAAACTCGATCTCGCGACGAAAGAAAACCACGCTTCAGATGGCCTGACATGACTAAGACTAAGGAAAAAGGGAACAACGAATTGTGACTCCCGGCCGGCTTATATCGGCGAATTTCGTTACGCCGCAAAATGTCGAACGTCGTAAAATAATATTTTACTACGACCGTATTTGGAGTCAGACTTGTGTATTCCCCGGAAATAAATTTTGATATAGTCTGGTGCGTAAGCAGTGGATGTCTGGCGGAAATAAGTTTTGAGTAGTTTTTCGAAACCGATAATAATTGCAATTAAATGTAAAATTGTATTCTAGCGTCATATAATGCTTCGTGACACGCACAAATGAAGGGTTTGGCACGTGCCCCTTAGGACTAGCAGCCACACAATTATTCTCTTTTGAGTCAAAAGAGCATACAGAGAAGATAATAATTTTTGTGCACCAGACTTGTGGAAAAACGTACAGGGTGTTCCACTTGGAAAAACTAAATTATGATAGTTTGAGGTTAACTAAAGTCGGCATTAAATTTCCACCGCCTTAGGGTTCTAGGGTTCTATCTATTCCTCCTATGAATATCTTTCTCGCTTTAGAATATGGAACCTTGATGAAAGTCCACCTAAATTTTTTTGTAGAATTCAAAATTGCAATAATATAATAGGGTGTTACATTTAAAATAAGCAAATTGATGGCGACTTTTGGTGTAACACGTGGACGCAATTATTTTATTTGAGCAGGACATATCCGAAAACCTAATTTCCCAAATTTTCAAAATTCAAATTTAAGTCTGTGAAATATTCTAATGAGTGGACTTCGTGAGACACCCTGTATATCCTCTCCAAGTTTTTAATAGCCCAAAGAGCAAACAATTCTCACTGCAAACATATTACGTGTTCTAATTTTTGATACTCAAATGTACCATTTACTTTTTACTTTTACATTGTATTTATTCTCTAATAGGTATATCTAAATCTAAATATATTCAATTAATAGTTCATGTTCCGAAACCGTCAGACTTTACAGTTGAAACGCTGTAGTTTCCACGTGCCCGATATCTTTGAAACTTTTGCGTAGAAACTAGACTCCCCAACTTTAACCAAGTTCAGGAACTCGCAGCTGTTGGTATTTTAGGTAGCGTCTTGGTAACTACAACAGATAATTCCAATTGGTTCGGGTTGTTATTTTAATGCCGCGCACTCAATCGAAGTGAAACTGAATTGCTTATCGACAATCAATCGGAAAATCTTTATAGCACCATTAATAGGCCGATATTATATGAAGGGCCATTTGTATAAGGCTATAACTGAATTAATTTATGTCAATAATGTCAAGCAATGCAGCAAACAACGGAGCGGCTGCATCTCAGCTGTCATTCATGCCACGATATTGCGGTAAAAACTATATCTACTAATGTGCCCAAAATATTTAAAATATTTTTGAATTCCTAACTTCGTCGCTATGGTGTTTTAGAAAAATTTTTTTATTTCTCCAAATATCTTCGATACAATGTAGGTTGGATATACACTTCTTGGAATCTCCGTTTATATCCTTTACAAATTTTGTTTTAATATTTTTTTCTAATTACCATGGCATCGCAGTGTGAAGGATAACAATTTGGAGTTTTTAAAATCGGCGCATCATAAAAAACGACGGCGCGTCATAAAGGGCTCTTTAACCCGATTTATTATTTTTATAGATAACTTGAATTTAATTCGCATGTGCAAGTTAGGGCTAAGGATTAATATGAGAGCATATGTCAATAAGAGGTTCGAGATTTATATAAAACGTAGAGGGAACGCGCCAAACAGAAAGTTCAGTTAGACGTCAGAAGTTCGATTTAACAGTAAATATATGTTCAGAATTCAAAATTATGACATATGATGATCGAGATATGGTATTTTAAAGTGTAGTTATAAAAATCAAATTTTATGAATCAATCTGATTGGTCAAATTAAACTAACAGTGCAAGAAAGAAGTATGTAACCAGGAAGTTGTTTTGTTTTAGAAAACGGAGAACATCCGTAGCAACAACCAACAGTTTAAAAGAGGAGTTACGGCGTCCGAAGCAAGAAGGTTTTAAGTTTTGTAAAAGTGTGATATTAAGTAAAAAGTGAATAAAATTTAAAATGATCACTTTAAATTCGTGCTAAGTAAGCAGTAATACAATTACATATTATGGTTTTGGAGCAGTGAAACTGCAAATTTAAGTGTTTTTTTGTCGATTTTACAAGTGTAAAAGGAAGAAGCTTGGTAGCTTCCCAGCCCAGTGAAGGGAAAAATTGCAGTTTAACAACAATCAAGGACAAGATACAAATTTCCAAAGTGAGACTATCTAGTGATAATAGTTTAGAGACAATAGCAGCAGCAAGTGAGTTAAAATTAGGGTTAGCATTCCAGAGGCAGTGTAGCGATATCCCGCTAGATGACGCCACCACCAGAGCACAGGAGCGTAGTTCATTAGTTTGCATATAGTGCATTCGAAAGTGACAGGTGATTAGTGTAGGTACATAAAAAGGATTAACTTTATAGTAAAAAGATAATAAACAAACAAAGATTTTCTAATTTTAAGAAATATTGATTCAGAGGACTTAGTTCCATGTTAAATAGATTTTCAGTTAAGTAGGTTTTCGCAGGATAGTTATAGGAATTTAAATTTTATTGAATATTAACAATTTCTAATAATACACATAACTTCTTTCTTGTTCTGCAAATTTCAGGTAAATAATTTTAATAACAAACAGTATGACTACCATAGTTTTGTGCATCACATAGATATCATATTTTTAATACAAAAATTGCATATCGTTTTACTTTAACTATTATGAATAGTTAGTTTCCATTTAAACAAATTGAATCACCAACAACTAAGCCTAGTTGAACCCCCTCTGAGGCAAGAGTACTTGTAGCTCTAAAATGATTCCTTCCTGAATATTTTTAGTCAAACCATGTCTTATTAGAATTTCCGCTAATAATCACGAACAAAGTCATAATACACAAACCTTTACAGCCAGCAATGATTAACGTCATTTTTATAAATAATGTAGAATTAGTTCAGCAGTCTGGTAAAATGAATGCATATTTTATCGCTAATCGCAGAGTCAAAGTTATTGTCAACTAAATTTAACTTTACTTATTGCTTCGCCAACCGCAGTCAAATATATAAATTTTAGAAACTTCATGATATCAATTGCAGAACACCCTAAGTGACATAAGAAATATTTTTCGTGTCCAAGCTGTACAAAGTTCCATATGGAACTCTCTATTATCAGAGGCTGTTGAGAATTCGACTTACTAAATACTAGAAGTGCACTCGTAATAATAGTTTTACAGTATAGTTGTTATGGATTCAATCCATAAGCTTCGAGTAGGTGAAAATCATGACTAATTCTATAATGATTTCTACTTTAAAGGTTTCTCTCCGCATAGTATTGAGAGGAAACAACAATAAATTCTTTTTTACCATGAAACCGTACAAATAAATTGAATTCAATGTTCTTTTTTTCCCATCTGCCCCATTCATTTGTGTCTAATCTCATTAGTTTCTATGTTTAAGTTTAACTAAGCAAATCAACCCATAAATCAATAGTGGGATTCCCACTTAGTCGCTTTTTTAATTCCCACCAACTTATCACCAGACTCCATTCTTGGAACTGACAAAATGTTTAGAAAAATTGAGATATCTTTTATCAAAACGGTGTTACAAAAATATATGCCGGAGGACGATAAAAATGAGCATTTAAGTCAATGTACCTACATACCTACATACATGCTTGTAACAGAATCATTCATGGTTACAATGAAGCATAAAAAAGGTTAATATTTAGTAAAATCGGTTGCTAATAGATAGTTAATTAACTACGTTACTACTGAATGGTCTAAATTGAAAACGTATGAGAAAAAACACTGGGTAGACTTTTAATGACATTTTCCTGTATTAATCATGGCGATAATATCAATAAGTAATTAATGTAATTGACAGGTGAAGGACAATATTAATTAGTATCATGGAACTGTTTTTACGTATTCCTCGAACATATTCTTTGAAAAAATAGCGTAAGAAAGATATTTCAATAATTAATAATAATTTAAAAAATGATTAGCTGATTTACAATATTTTTTTTAGCTATAATCTAAAAAAACATTCAAAATCTGCCGGTCAGTTTTTAAATTATTCGAAATTTAAATGAAAAGGCAAAAATCAATATCCTTAACTAGTAGTTAAATTAGTAGTATAAAATTTATGTTATGCGTTTTCGTTTTTGATCGGTTCCGTTAAAAGTACTTCATGAAGTACCTACTATATATTTTGAGTCACATTTATACAATAATCTATGAATTAATCAAACCAATTAGGTAAATAAAGATAAGAAAATGTATTTGCTTCTAATCCCTAAACGGTTATATTTGAATAGTTCTGTTGTTTGTTCTGGACCTAAAGATATTTTGCGCCTTATTTTCTCTAGTCTTATGTGACAATAGTTAATTATAGTTTTTATATTTTGGCATTAACCAAAGAGGGATTGCCAATACAGGACAAAAAAGTTCCTACCTCCTCTTAGATCCCTTATATGGCGAAGAACTACCCCCTAAAATTTACTTGACTTTTTTGTACTTCGTGTTTTTCATTTATCTCGTAAAAGGGTGCTCCGGCGGGAAAACATCATTAGTACAAAAATGTTCTCCATAAAATTTAACAGAAAATATTATGTCACATCTCTAACCCTCACAGTTTTTTTGCAACCCAAGCTTAAAATAATTTTTATTTTATCCTAATAGGAAAATTGGTCCTGCGCTCTTATTTTTAATATTTTTAAACCGGACCTACGCAAAAAAAACATTAAATTGTAGAGGCAAATTTAATTTACAAAATGCCTGCCCAGTACATTTTTTTAATTAAACATCTGAAATTGAGTTTAGTGACTTCGTTGCTCAACGCGTTTTCTGTGATGGGACCGTTCCATTCCACCCATAAGGGAAAGCTCTCGGCAAGTGGTTTTCGTTATAGTAATCATATTCCACTACTTTTTTGACTCATTGATCTTCGTTCTCAAAATCAAATAATTCTTCTTCAGTAGCAGAATTAAGAGAAACTTGCCCGTTGCAATTCGCACATATCAAGGAGCAGCGTAGTCCAATGTTTACAGAGCTGCATCTCTTTCCGCAGCCCATTTTGCAGCTACCAAATTCCCAAAGTAATAGGATATTAATTTGAGGATCGACGAACTACGACGAACGATACAGCGTTGTTAGATTTACTTGCTATTAAATAAATAAAATATTTGTTTGTTATTGAGGTGGCTTATATCAACTACACAATTTTATTTTCTACTATTTTTTGCATCCTCTGTGTTTGGTTTAAAAATATGGAATTTTTCTTATGTAAAATTTTATGCGGAACATTTTTGCACTGAATACATTTATCCACCGGAGCCACAGTTAGTGAAGTAAATGAAAAGACACCGTCAAGTACCTACATTTTGGGGGTTGTTGTTCGCCATATAAGGATGTTCGATCCACGAGAGAGGTGGGAACCTTTTTGGCTCGTATTTTATCCCAACTCTTTTAAAAGGCCATTACCAATTTTTCAAAACTATATTTTTTTTCCTTTTCGGCCATTTGGCATCTAATTTGATTGTTACTACAATTTTACCAATTTAAATCAAAGCGTTTGCAAATCAGGTTCTTTTGTCGGTTTTACTTTTGTAGATTTAGTTGGATCGTACAATTTATTTCTCATATACCCCTTTTTATGGTAGAGGCCGAACCAATAAAGGCAAAAAAATTGATTTAGTCCTTACTCCCCAGTCGTTCTCTTCCATCTAAATAACTGATTCGTCACACCAGCTCATAGTCGTATGCTGTTCGAGGCACTGTTATATTTCCGTCATGCATTGGCGTGGTAAAAACCCGGACGAATCATTTAATAATATTCTTTCGTTGCTTCTATTAATATTATTATCGGGCATTTTGATTGTGGCGTGTGTAGTTATATAACTTACATTCGGTTTCCGTATAGAGATGGGGGTATTGTGTTGTTTTTTTTTGTAATTTCCGCGCTCATGGATCGCCACCACTGATTTTTATTACTACTATACGCGTTCGGGGCAGTAATGTACGACGGCGAAGCTAAAATTACCTTGTTAAATGCAGTCAGCTTGTTAACTCGAAAACGTGTTTGTTAAGAAATATTTAAATGTTGAGTATGGGTCATTATTCTGTAGATGCTATATTACTACTCATGTCCAAACAATTCTTCCTATAATAGCAGACAGACGTGAAATGCGGACAATTGGAATGATCAACTGATGTTTTCTTAGTATGAATAAATACATTTAGTATTTTGGATAGTTTAATTTTACAGCATTCGGGGCTTTTAAACCTAGAAATATTTAAACAAGCCATGAAAGAATGGACCAAATCCAAACTATATCACATGAACTACCATGGTTCAATTTGAAAAAATAGGAATATCTAAAAATATGTTTTCAGGTTTTAATAGTAAGATATACACTTTTGTGAGTGAGTTAACATAACATATTTTTCCTTAAAACGTCAACGTTAGATCCCTTAAAATGTCATATATATCAGTTTCTGTTGTTCAACGTACACTATTGGACAAAAGTAAAGCAATTATTATGGAAATTGGCAACCGCGGATTTAAAAACCATGTAGTTTAAATGGTCATAGTAGGCTGATGTCACAGGTGAAATTATATTGTTTTCAAATGTAAAATAAGCTAGTAGGTACGTATTAAATAATATATTTACAAAATGCACTTTATTAACGCGACAAAGGTAAAGCAACTTTTAACGAAAATAATTTTTTAAAACATTTAACAACACAAAAAATATAATATATTAACTTAACAATTAATAGGATATCCATACATTGACGCGGCATCGATGAAATAAAATTTTGGATAGTAATAATCGGCATATACGTCTAAACTTCATCAATTAAACACTGTTTGTTTGGGAATCCTGTAATCCGAGGATCCATTTCTTCCCACAGATTCTCAACACTGTTTGTTTGGAAATCCTATAATCCCAGGATCAATTTCTTCTCACATATTCTCAATGGGGTTCAGGTCCGGTGATTGTGTCGGCCACTGCAGAACCTGGACATTGTTCTCCTGAAACCACTCCTGCACAAGGCGATATGTGTGTTTCGGGTCATTGTCCCGTTGAAATACAAATCGCAGAGGCATATCCCACTCAACATAGGGCAACATAGCCTTTTGGATTATGTCCCTGTATATCAATCGATCCATAATAGTACCGTTTGTAAAATGTACGTCTAATAGAGTTTCGTCATTAAATAATGTTTTTTCCAATCTTGAATTGCTAAATTTAAATGCAAGACTATTTCTTTTGGAAACCAACGGTTTCTTGGTTGGGCGCCTATTCTGTAAAGTTTCGCTTCAGCTAATCGTCACAGTCCTCGGACTGACTTACAGTTCAGAAGTTTTAGCTATTATTCTTGGTCCTGACAATCACGGACATCTTTGAGAAATTCTTTAGATTCTCCTATCCAATCCAGAATGTAGTTTGCTGCACCTTCCTGATTCCGGAATTTTTTGTCTTCTAAAAAGGTGTTTACCACCATGTGTTTCAATTCAATCAACTCTATAATAAGCGAATAAGCTTAATTAACCCGCAAAATTTCTTTTTAAACACCTTTATCGTAGACCCTTTTTATTTGTATAAAAGCAAAAATTTGCTTTACTTTTGTCGCGCTATTAAATTGCATTATTTAAATAAATTATTATGTAACTTATTTGACCTTTGATAACAATCTCATTTCACCTGTGACATGAGATCTATGATAACTATGACCCTTTAAAGTAAATGATTTTTAATTTGAGCGGTTACTATTTCTATTTCAGATATTTAAAAATTTGATTTTTTCATAAGAGTTAAATATAATATAGGATTTCTAAGGCACGTATTTTTACAGAATGCCTCTGGCCTACATATAGTATTTGACAAAGTTTCTTGTGAAGAAACATCTTACATCATGTATTTTACCTTTACCAACTGTAGATAATCAGATATAGAACGGATCAACGCTTGAACAACTATTTCCCTGCTTCTTTTTAATGCATTCTTCGACAGAAGTTATTTAAGATAGTGATATTGCAATTTTGAACGGATATAACAGGTTTGTCCAGAGCTTGAAACTCGCTGAATGTCGTACAAAAATCGAATGGATGGACCATCGCTGGTCAAAAGCACAGTCTACAAACGTGGGGGAGAGCATATTTGGTCAAATATTCTGTTTATTTATTTCTTTGTCAGCTGAAGCTTCATCTTCAGCTAGGCTAGGAGCTCATAATGTTGGAAACAATTTGATTTACATAGACGATAATGCCAGGTCACACAGATTTTTACCAAAACGGTATAAACCGCATATGGTGGCCTGCGTTATCATCAGATTAAACCCCTATAGAGCAAATTTGCAATGTTCTGTAAAGATGAATAAAACATCAAAAAATAATTACTCGTAAATATAACGAAAGCTCAATTTCAGAATCTAAAACAAACTTTTCCGATACAAGAAATGTTGAATTTCATAATAATTTTATAAATATATATCTTATGTTTAATAATTTTTTAACTCAATTTAAGTAGTGCTTCGATGTGGCATTTCCAAAACAAAAAAATGAAAATTAATGAAATGCAAAAACCCAGCTTTATAATGTTCTCCAACATTAAAGTAAAAATTGGATGATTTAAAAGCCCTATATAAATTGGTTACGAAAGTCCATACCTAATGATTTCCTCAACACCCAATATAAAATATAAAAAAAACAGTTAAAGAAAGAATTTGAATATGAAAAGAAGAACTATTATGACAAAAAAATAATACATTAAATAAGAAAACAAATACGTTCTGGTCCATAACGAATGAAAAACTTCAGGATAACACATTACTTATATCAAATAAAAAAAATTATTGCAAATTGTAAAAAATCAAGTCGATAAATTTTACCTTCCAAAAAATACACACAACCAAACTTAAATGGAATCACACGGTATCACCGGCAAGCATTTTTTTCCTGCAAAAATTTATATGCGTATCAAAAAAGGAATATGTTTACCAACAGTAACAAGTAGGTTCATTCCAAGGTTATGACTTTTGCTATTAGAGTGGTGATTTTTCTGTTGACATGTGAAATCGTAGTTCGGTTGTAAATTGTTTATGCTCTGGTAGAACATGGAATGTCACAAAGAGAAATTGCAAGGACAGTAGGGGTTACACAAGGGGTCGTTTTGAAAACCTATTCAAGGTTTCTAGAATTGGGAACCTTAAAAATCGATCAAGAAGAAGTCGTGGAAAAGTTACTACTGAAGAGCAGGACCGGTTTCTAGTTCAAATACCAAGAAGAAATCAGACTGTATCTCATCCCGAGCTTCAAAGGCAACATTTGCAAGTTACGGGAATTAAGAGATAAGGGATGGATTAACGTTTCCGTCGAAACCATCCGGAAGAGGCTTCGAGCTCGAGGATTATTTTGCAGAAGACAGTTAAGGGTTCCCGAACTAACAAGATAACATAAAATTGACCGTTTACAATGGTGTTTGGATCATAAAAACTGGACTATCGAAGACTGGCGAAATGTGTTGTTTTCAGATGAAACCAGAAGTGGCCTTCGTATAGACGACCGGCGAATTCGAGTTTTGAGAGGTCGTGGGAGACAGGCTAGACTCGCTGTTGCTAAATCTGTCCCCAAATACAAAGGAAGAACTGTGTAATGTTTTGGGGTGGAATTATGAGGGATGAGAAAACTCCTTTACTCCCCATAAGACGAAACTTGACGGGTCCTAGGTATGTTTATTTAATTCTAGGACTCATAGTAAGAAACTGGAGAGGCGCTTTTGGCGAAAATTTTGTTTTTATGAACGATAATGCACCACCTCATACAAGCAGAGTCGCCACAATTGTTTTGGAAACAGAAAATGTGACTGTTTTACAGTGGCCTAGTTGTTCACCTGACCTTAATCCCATAGAACACGCATGGGATATGATTAAAACACGGATTAGAGCTCGAGTCAATAACCCTGGCAACACAGACCAACTGATTCAAGCAGCTTTAGAAGAATGGGAAAATCTTCCCCAAGAAAATAATAACCTAATCGAAAGCATTCGCCTCGTAGAATTCGCGCATGTATTGAGGCTAGAGGTGGCAACATTAATTATTAAATTAACAAAAAAATGATTATTTGTTTCTTAAATTCTCTATTACTTTAAAGTTTTTCTTTGAGAAAAAGATACGTTTTACGTTTCGTGTTATTACAGAACTTATTTAGAAAGTTGTTTATTTTTTCAATAAAAGTGGTTTGCATACACCTCTATTTATTTTCCAACAATTTCTCTATTCTTTAAATTTGACGAAAGAGGAGAAAACGGGTTATTTTTATATGTCAATGTTTTTTATCTAGTGACACACACAACTTGAAGTTAAGAAATTAAGACAATACTGACATGGATTAATTTATTTAGCTGTGATGAGATATCTTATTATCTTATTTCTTACAGAAATCATTAATGTGTCCGTACAACTTTGACACACAACTAAACACAGAACTAAAGATATCAAAAGTTATACATGTTTTTAAAAATTCGATTTTTCTGCAAAACAATATATGAGCAAAATTCAGAAAAGGTTTTAAAGCAGACACAAGACATATTTTTTATGAAATTCTAAAATAATAGTTTGGTTTGCACTGTGCACAAGATAAAAGTTGACTGAAAAAAATGGTTGAACACCCTGTATAAGCATATTTTCTCACTTTATCTTAAAGTTGAATAAGTGAGATGAAAGCCAATAAAATTTCCATTGAGACGCTAAAAACCCGGTACAAATCTATACATCATACATATGGAAATCAGCGTCTGTAAACTTTTCTGTTATAATTTATCATATTTCTGTGTAGCCTGCAGCAATGATTTAGTGCAGCAAAATTGTCCTATTTCTATAAATTAAGGGAGGGCAGATACTAACCTGAAAAAGTCGCTCCTGCAGAACAGTTTTCCCTCTCTGGAGAAGCATTTGTCCGTGAGCGGCGCATGACAGTCGAAGCATCGCACACAGTCGGCGTGCCACGTCCTTTCCAGGACGTTGAGCAGAAACTTATCCAGGATAGGCTTGTCGCAGCCCGCACAGGCTATCAGCATACCGGCGGCTGGCTCGCACCTACCTGTAACAAAAAACGGGCGTTGTGCGCTGTTTAAGACTGTCTGGATTTGACTGGGGGTTTGTATGGGTCGGTAACGATCTGATAATGCCATAATTTACGGCAGTAGGGTGGTAGCTGGTCATGAATAGGTGATAACCGCTTAATATTTTTACCTTTATTACTAATATTTTTAGATCGTAAAATAACGTATGTTTTTAGCTAGATTCCATTTCTGATTTACTTGACCAACAATAGGACGTTTTCAAGATTGTTACTCTTTATTAAGCATCTGGATTTCACCAGATAGAAATACACTCGTAAAGACATTCAAAAGACCGCTTCGACAATTACCATTATACTTTCGCATTTGTTCGCATGCCATTAGGACTTAAAAATGTTCCATCCACATTCCGAAGACTGATTGATAATATTTTGTTAGGCTACCAAACGAACGCTGTCTAGTCTATATGGACGATAGTATAATTTATTCCCCGACAATACAGGAACACATTTAAAGAAGTATCGAAAAGACTTTAAAGAGCTTATTTAAAAATTCAATTTCTTTAGGACATTTCTATTATGAAGAAAAATGGTATCACAAATGGTATCAATGGTATGGCAAAAATATTATAAAAATAATCCCGATGGCATACAAAATTTTCAAGATCCCAAAACTCAAAAAGATATAAATTCTTCTTGGGACTTGCAGGTTTTTATATATTACGCTTTATTTTGAAATTTGCTAAAATTTCAAATACTTTAACTAAACTTTTGCAAAAGATATCTTGTTTAATTATAACTACCAACGTAAAAGCTCTTTCGAAATATTAAAACAAGCTTTAACGTAACTTCGATGAAATACATTTTTGCTGACTACGGACGCAAGTGCTTACGCTATTGATGCTGTAATTTAACAAGGACCCATAGGAAAATATCTACCTATCGCTTATGCTTATCCAACAGTGTTATAGTGCTGAATGAAAACTTAGTATTGTACTATATTGAATTAAAATATAACATTTGCTATAGTTTGGGCAGTAAAACACTTCAGACCATACATTTTTGGTAGACAGTTTAAATTGACATCTGATTATATCGACCATTAACTCTTTTGGGTTAAGTTAGTTGGCCGTTAACTAACTTGACTATTCTTTATTTTAATACATATATATTCAGCGGCTACAGATTTTTGCATAATTTTTGTACTACAAGATATTGCAACGAAGACAATCTTTTACTGTCATTACTCGAATACCGTTACCGTTATTCTAATTTTCTGCCAACTTCACACAAAGATGTTAAAATATGGGTTATTAAGTAAGACCAGTTTTCATGAAATTTTTACATTAAAACATAATCAGGCTTATTATAAAATGACTACTATTGTCAAATGTTTAGGCTACGTTTCCTTATATAAGAGACTTTTTTGGTTTCGGTTTCGTCCATTCTATTTCGTTAATAATTGGGTGTAATGCCGAATGATTTCGTTTTTCAAAACGTGTCTTTTGATATTATGACAATTTCTATGCTCCAATACAATTTGTTGTCTAAACGAAATGAATATATTATTGTTATTAATGTTAATATTATAGTTGTTGACCTATATATTCTTATTAAGAAAAATAATGTTTTCTCAGCCATTGAAGTAGGCTGAGAAGACTATTTTGGCTTGCAAATACGCGTAAATAAAAAGTCATATTTTCAGCATACACTATGACGTCAATATTTACGAAAACACTCCGTCGTCTGTTCCTTATATATATTTATTATACGAAGTACCAATGATACACTGCGCAACTTATTTAACGCACAACCAAAAAGTTAACTCAAATTTGACGTTATGTATTTTCGACAATTTTTGTTCGTTTTGGTCGATTTTTTTTTCAAATTGTAGGTTTTTCTCTTAGGAATATCACTGTCTTAGTTGTTTTGGTAAAACGAATGATTTTGATATTATACCAGGTGCTATAAAAATATTATGTTTTTTTCCGAAATTTCAAAACGTCCTGTGGGCTATACAAGGTATTGCAAGTTATTGCAATTATAGCCAATTTAAAGCCTCATGTTTTTTCTACATTTTCTTTTTTTATTCATTTGTTTATCTCTGTTACTTCATAAAATATCCAATTTTTGAGTTGACGTGATTTTTATTAAATTTATTAACTTTCTTTTTTGTCAAGTGCTCATTATTTATTACTCATTATACTGGTTCAATGCCTCATTTTGCGTTCTGTTTTCCTTGATATCTTATAATTTATTGAGAGATGCAAGGTGTTTTAGAAGAGAAAAAGGTCTTAAAAGGACAAAAACTCAAAAAACATACCTAGAAAAATGGATTGCTTTAATCAATAAAACAACGAATAACAGGAAACAAAACAAAAGTAAATAGAGAATTAGTATCTGGTGTTTCCACCCCTTCCGCGAATGACCTCCCGACATCTTTGGTTCATACTTAAAACCAAAGTTCTGATTAGGTTCTGATCTAGGCCATTCCATAATTCGACTAGGCGTCCTTCCAATTCTTGTAAATTTTGGGGTTGTCGTCCCTCACTTCGTAACCGCCGACCGATAAAATCCCAAACATGTTCAATGGGGTTAAGGTCGGGGCTACGGGCCGGCCAGTCTATGTGATCAATTCCTACTTCTTTAAGATAATTTCTCACAATAAGACTCGTGTGGGGACGCGCAAAACATGTGCTTCAAGAATGTCTGTGATGTATCTGTCAGAATTTCCATTCACAGTTACCAAGTCCGTTCGCCCAGTCAAAGATATTCCGCCTCACACCATGACGGATCCACCTCCATATAAAGTTGTGTGCAAAAAATTGCATTGACTGTTTCGCTCATCGGGTCTTCGGTAGACGCGATTACGTCTGTCACAATTATACAAACTGAACCATGACTCATCAGTCCAAAGAATACCTTCCCAATCTGCTTCCATCCAATTAACATGCTCATTGGCAAAATTCAATCTGGTTCTTCGATGATCTACTGTTAATGCGGGTCCTCGAGCAGCAATCCTGGGTCTTAAATTTGCCTCCCTCAGTCGTCGGCGTACAGTTTGAACGCATATGAGTGGACCACCTGCGTCTTGAAGTTGTGCTCTTAAATGTGTTGCAGTTACAAATCGTTGTCTTACAGCATTTACTCTTAAAAAGCGATCCTGGATAGCAGAGGTAACACGAGATCTACCTTGACCGGCCCGTCTGGAATGTTCTCCTGTTTCCGCGTACCTTTGAATTGCTCTCGCTATAGTTGTGTGAGACACTCCCAACCTTCCAGCTATGCGGTTGTAACTCCACCCTTCACCATGTAATGTAGCTGCCTCAACACATTCATCACGAGTTAAATTTCTGGTTTGGCGTTCCATTATTCACTAATTATTGCTGGACTGTCAACAAAAAACTAAGGACACAGTTGTCACGTGTAATCTTCGGTTTCCATAGCTTGCTAGCTGTTCGAGTTGTCCGATAAATACATTTCATGTGAATAAAAGCATGTGGTGTTTCAAAACGGTGTATTTCATGAAGTAACAGAGATAAACAAATGAATAAAAAAAGAAAATGTAAAAAAAACATGAGGCTTTAAATTGGCTATAATTGCAATAACTTGCAATACCTTGTATAGCCCACAGGACGTTTTGAAATTTCGGAAAAAAACATAACATTTTTATAGCACCTGGTATAATATCAAAATCATTCGTTTTACCAAAACAACTAAGACAGTGATATTCCTAAGAGAAAAACCTACAATTTGAAAAAAAATCGACCAAAACGAACAAAAATTGTCGAAAATACATAACGTCAAATTTGAGTTAACTTTTTGGTTGTGCGTTAAATAAGTTGCGCAGTGTATTTTCTATCTAAATTATAGGACTAGAGTAAAATTACGTAATTATATAGTACATAAACACACGTTATTTGGCGTATTATTTTTAGTTCACTAATATGTTGTACGGTAGACCGAATTATATGTAATTTAGTTTATGCTAAACATTAATAATTATCATAATCAGCATCGTGCGCCTGCCCGCGTTTTTCCTTTTCATTTACCTAATTCTCACACATCGTGTATTAACATTAAGCTTGGTAATGGGCTAGTATTATATCTTACATTGACATATAATTATAGACCAGGCAGAAATAAGTTTCAATTAATACACCTATTTTACGTAATTAATGTAAATTTAACAGCAAATGGGAAGTCGCCAAATAACTGATAATTGGCCGTGAAAAAGCGTTATGTCTTTCTACTCCAGTAACCTGTTTCTAGCGATAATAGAGTTGTTATGTGCATCTAATTTAACTATTAAAGCTACTGTAACCGACGCGACGCCAAAAATAGCTTTGGTTGTATACATAAGTACTTACTGATTCTTGTAGCTGCTTGATGGCCGAGTCCAACAACTTTTGAGAATTTAATGGAATTCCTACGGCTAGGTTAATTGACAATTATTATGCACCTATATAGATAGTAAAATCATCACATTATGTTTAGGCAGTGGGTATATAGAAGACATTTTTTTTATCTCCAAACCGTCACCAAATTTTGATATTTTTCTCTCTCAGCTTGACATTTTTCCTTACTTATCAAATGTTCTTAGCAACAAAAGTAGTCATTTTAGTAGTAGTAGTCGTTTTTTAATCCTAGGAGCTAAAGTTGACACTTTTAATCCTTAGATTAAAAGTTTTAATCTATAAAGGTGTGCAACAATTGCTAATTGTAGGTAAAAACAATGAAATATGTCAGGGATTTGTGGGAAATATATATTTGATTTTAAATTGGGCTCAATAAATTCAAGAAAACCAGACATACCATATCCTGTATTAAGTTCCCAAACCAAAAATCAAGCAGATAAAAATGGTTTAATATAAACAGTCATGCAGATAGCCATGCTGTGAAATTTGGATTCTTGAAAAATCATGCGAACGAAAATTATTGTGAATTTGGCTTTTTTGGGCGTAGTTACCAACGGGGAGTGGAGACTAGGTACTTGGATCTTGGCGGCGATACGAGAGGCCAACTTAGATTTTTCCGGGCGAACGATTAAGAAACTCTAGGTACGGGACGCGGGGAGATTTTTGCTCCAGTTAATGTTCGTGCGAGGGTTGTATTAGATTTTGAGCGTGTTCTGTGCGAATATGATTTAATTAGATAGGCAGACAGACGAGGTGCTTAGGTAGCTAGGGTATCTTCTAAATCAGGGCGAAGTTATAGTAAGACTCGCAGTAAATAAAATGATAGTGTGTGGAGGTCGAAACATTGGATTTACCGGAGAACGGCTTGAGTCATCCCAACCAGGGAGAGTAGCTAGAGACCCGTTCTGTATTTTCTTCGATTTCTCTAAGCAGTAAATGAATCTATCTAATAGACTAACACCATAGAGTATGTTAGTACAGGCGAGAGAGTATACGTTTGCCTTAAAGGTCCATACGGAAAGTTTCCCGTGTAGAATGACGTTTTTTTGTCTTGATAAACTGCTTTATTGCTATGAGGTGGGAAATGTAAGTCGAACGGTATAAATCTGAGTGTCAAAAGTTTAGTAAGTGTAGAGAGATATGTAATTAGCGCGGAAAACTCACCATAAGTCAGATGTCAGATAAGTCACTTCATAAGATCAGTTTTGTCACGTGATAGTGATAATTACCGCATAGGCATATCTAGGTAGGCTGCATAAGAGGTAGATGGAGGTCTAGAGCGTAAAGTATAGCATTGATTTGTGTTAGTAGTTAATTTTTATATGACCTAGTAGTGGTCCAGTAGCGTAGTACTAAGGTATATTAAATATTCATTGTTTATTGCGTATTACGAATTTAGGGGTAGTTTTACGTTTGGCCATTTTTCATGTAAATTTTGTGTATTTTATACACAAAATTTACATGAAATATAGTGTATAATAAATAACTCAATATAGTGGATTTTTAACCGTTCATTTTGGTTTTTCTGGAAAACCCGCCTCCCTCTTAACTCAGTTTCAGGGTTATGCCTAAGGAAATCATCCCCAAAATCCTCGCATATAAGCCGTGGTCGGATTTGCGTGGCCCTTCTTCCGCTGTTTGCCACTTTATCAACTAAATTTAAGGGCCCAGTAGACGTTTTGGGAAAGTCTAAATTAAGGGTAGGAAATTTGGTCTGCACAGTCCGTCGATAATATGGACCATCAACTTATATTATCTGGTGGCGGCGCTACCTCTCTATTAAAAACCCACCCCTTAGGCAAGGCATCGTCGCCGAGGTCTTATAACAGGACGCGACTTCCAGGCTCTCCCTTGACCCTAATCGTAACGCGCAACGCGCACACCGTTACAAGTTTATTCACCAAATTTTTTGTTTATCCACATTGATATTAAATACAGCATGAACAAGTATTAAAACTAAATAAAGAACTGAAACTGCCAGTATTCTTGGAGCAACTTTAAAAGCGTTTTTATTAATGCGTATCCGCTATACTCTTTCCAGTTGTCCAGCTTCAAAAATGTTGCCACTTCATGAATACCTCCATTCGATAATACTTTCCACTAAAATATCTGAGAAATAATCGATGGTCTAGCAATCCGGGTGGACATAAAGCAACATATTTGTGATAATAACTTAAATAATTCTATCCCAGTACAGTAAAAGAACGTTGACTCTTGGTTTTGGTAATGGAAATTTTTATAATTAAGGCGGATTTCACATCTTCAACATTATCAATTGTTAAATTGACTCATTCACCAGAACGGCATGCGCGCCTGCAACCCCCAATATTATAAGAATCTATAATGAAGCTTTTTAGAAAGGTTGTTCTTTTATTTTTAAAGCGTTTACTTTCATCACCAAATACAAATTGTCAGGTGCACTATTCAAATAGCAATCAACTTGCTCCTATGTAAATACTCGCGAATTTTTTGGTAAAGATCCCTCATTTTGACTCTTGAGAAAATCACGTAACTTTGAATATTTGCTTATATTAATCCCCTTCCTTATATCCAACGTTGACCGCGACATTGAGTATTGTGACCAAAGCGTTGACGGCTTCATTTTATTTGCTAAGGTTGAGAAATACATCATCTATACATCTTCTGAATACAAGTTAATGTTTTTTTCTTTACTTTGTATTTAATAAATTTCTCGAGATTTCTTTGGGAGAAGATTCAAAGAAACCTCGGGCGCACTCAAATATCTCTTCAGGTAAACTTAAATCTTCATGAGATTCCATTATTAAAGAGTTTTCAGCAAATTGGACCACAAACAACTTCAAATGAACTCAATGATCACAAATGAACTTAATATGGCGACTAATATTTGCCAAAGTATCCTTGACTACATCGATATATCCTACTTACATACTTTGCTTTATTATACCAATGTGGTTAGAATTATTTCAAAGCGCAAATTAATAATTAAATGGGGAATTTCAGCTGGATAAAAAATAGCATGTTTTATTCGGGTTATAAGTGTCCTTTTTTGTCTCGCAATCTTGATTGCGCTCGGGTCGGCCACGCTAATTTGACACTTTTAATCCTAATATAACAATATACTATTGTAACCTTAGAAGATTAGAAGATCAGATACGGCTATTGCTCCTACAAGCCTATCAAACACAAAACAACCTACTTAACTGTGGAGGATCCTGAACAGAAATGAGGGGGTGGTTACATGAAAATGATAATTATTTTTAATAATCCGGAATTATAGTTATCTAAGTGAATTGAAAACCATTTTGTTAATTGCGCTTCCATATAACTGTTACATAGTTTGTCCCTGTTGTCTTTATGAGTACAATTAATATATTAAATTTTACCTCGAATTATACTTAGGTGTTAATATTTATGATAACAAGGCATTAAACATCTACTCTGGTAAATGGTATTGTATGCTCATAGTTGCCAATACAAATGTAGCTACTATGATAAACATTGATAACCATTTCATGATAAACATTCATTTCAAACATCATGGACGAAGATCAGCTATTTTAATATTCATACGCCGCGCGTCTCGCCGTAAGAAAGTTTCAGTATATGCTAATGTTTTTTTTCTAGACAACAATTCGAAACTGGTTTATGTACAACTGCATTTTTCTATTTAAAATATCCTGTCAATACATTTAGAGATACCGTATCTACTGATCCTTATCTACCTTCTGTATGTACGTAACTCTAATTAAAAATATATAATTAATTCAGATTTCACTGTAACACACCCTGTGACACCAAACTTATTTTGACACCGTCATTAAAATTCTTGTGATATTTATTTGATATTGTTTTATACAATGACTTACAGATTTGCGCGTTACTTTCCAAATTAAGGTATATATTTTTCTGACTATTGTAAACTTTTATAGACAGGTAATAAGAATAAGTAAAAAATGTCGACAACTTCAAAAAAGGCATTTCTAAGCTTGGTGTAAAAATTCCCCACAATGGCGATGGGAAAAATAATTGCTTTTATGTAAATACATATCGGCGTAATCAAAATAATATCATCTAAGAGAGATGTAGATATTCTGAATCCAGCCAGCTGATGTTTTATTCAAATCAAATGCTTTGTATATATTTCAAAAGAATTATTAATATCTTATGCATTCAGATTGAGCAATAGTATTATACCGCGCGTAGGTTTCGACAAGTTGTTTGAGATATTCTTACGTGTACCTATTTGTATAAGGGTTGGGATTCAAACAATAAATCAAAAGACTCTAATTATTGTCTTCGTATAGTTACCTGGAATTGTCTTTAAGATTTCGCAACACTATATATATATATATATATATATATATATATATATATATATATATATATATATATATATATATATATATATATATATACACATATATATATATATATATATATATATATATATATATATATATGTATATATATATGTATATATATATATATATATATATATATATATATATATATATATATATATATATATATATATATATATATATATATATATATATATATATATATATATATATATATATATATATATATATATATATATATATATATATATATATATATATATATATATATATATATATATATATATATATATATATATATATATATATATATATATGTTAGTTTTCAGGTTTTTCCGGGTGTAGAATATACCGGGTCTTCTCCCACGTGTCTTCTATTCTTCTAGAACGACGTTTCGGCAGAGTCACATCTGCCATCTTCAGGTTCCTCTCCATAACGGCTTGTTGCTGCTTCTACTGAACTTGACATATATTGATATATTGAATATTGATATCCCAATTATAATCTGTTTGAGATCGTCCTAGTGACAAATTTATTATCAACGCAATGTCATGTCTTCAAAAATGCATCATTAGCACTTTTTTATTTTGAGATGTGAAATGTCACGAGGAAGTAACGTATAAATATTTTCTTTGGGATATTACAAAAATCATACCCGCAAAAATTATTAGTCGTAACGATGTGCGTAGCTTTATTAGTGCCTCAATATCAATGATTTTTTAACTTACATAATTTAAATTACAAAATTAAGTTACATAAATATAATTTTATTTCTGATCCATCAAGGTTTATTATGTGGTGAAAAATGTCTACTTTCAAAATGTTGCACCCTCAAATCTGTGAATCCAGTTAAAATTTTGTATTGATTATTGTATTTAATATTATTTGTTAATTTTACTTATGCAATTTTTTTAGATGGAACTATGTTTTGTCTCTGCTTCACTAATTCCACAATTTTTGTATAGTAGTTGGTATTATATAGCAGGTAATCGAAATTACGCACAGAAGACATTATATTGTTTGTTGGTTAAATTTACTAGTAATTTGAAGTGGATCTTTTTTGGAAATTGGATTTTTAATATTTCTGTTAATATATCATCATTCATCCTTAGGCAAGCTTTATGATTTTGAGCACGATAGAAACATGATATTCAGGCTATTTATTACCAATGATATTTTCAAAAACTTCCTGAATACTGTATTTTGTAATTTCATGTTATTCAGAAGATATATGCATCCAAAGTTACATTAAAATTTTGAATTATTCCAATCTATTGCCAGCAGTGTACCTATATCTAAGATTATTTTGAAATCAACAAATACCTGTAATTTTCAAACAGAGAATCTTCAAAACAACTATATTTTTGTACATTAAAAAATTTTATATGTAAGATTAGATGAATATCAAAATTTTTAAAACAAAAAAAAAATTTTTCGTGTATGTTGTTGAAAGAAAAAATTATTACTTTATAATTTAACATTTCGATAGATAATTTGATTCTTTACAAGAAATCGTATTATGTGTAGGTATAACAGGTATACTAAAAATGCATAGGTAAACGACATACCTAAATGTGGACAAATTTATTACGTTCCCAAAAATCCAAGCCTAAATTTAATAGAACTTTGTGGATTTATCATTTTTAAGGTACAATTGAACATATGAAACAATAAAACGAATTAGTTCCTTGTTTTTTCCCACATAGTCAATAGGCTATAATGTTGAATTTGAAATATATTGATGGTAATAAAATGGTATACTGTTTAACCAACATTTAATATCTAAATATCTAAATCCATATAAATACGCCTAATACCTACATTGATTTATAACTCGGAAAAATTCGTGCATGTGATTGAGTTGCTTTTTTAGGCAATGTTTTATTACATGTAATAAATTAGAAATTGGCGATTTTTATAATAAAAAGCAGTTTAAGTGCAAAAAAATTAAAATAGCTGTAAATCACGCTGGCGTATATTATAAACAATATCGATAATAAATTATATTTTATTGATACATTAAGAAAATGTATGGTATAGGCGACATGGGTGTATAAAACAGGAAATCAGGCAACAGCCGTTGTTACAAGTTCGTAATTTTCTATTCCCTAGTAAAGAGTAGACGCGGATTAACCATTTTTTATTCACGAGCTGCAAGTGCTGCGGAATAAATTCAGATGCAACTGATTTTTTTGTAGCTCGTGGTAAGGTGGCAATGATATTGATATTTATGTCAATAGCGTAAAAATCCTTCTTTTATTTTTTTCTCTATTTACAATTTGTCATACTTTTAATGGTGAGTGTAGTCAAGCGGTAATATTGACGGTTCGCGGGTTTCATCGAAAAAATATCGTATCTTAAGCGAGTGTCACTGTTGGCACCCAGTACCGTTTCAAAAATAATAAGAGGAACATGACCTGGAGATTGATTTATGAAGGTAATCGAAAACTGTTACGGTTATGCGTAATTATCGCCGTCCTTTTAAATATACCAGGCGAGGCGTCAATAAATATTTACGGTAAGTAAACGATAATTTGAGTAACTATATCAGCAGCTATGTTTGAAAATTGAAAATATAAGTACCTACTTAATGTAACAAGACTCATAAAGAACAATTACTGTTGACAGACTTGACAAAAAAATATGGAGTGGAAAAAATATGGAATATATAGATTTTATTACACTATAATTTGTTCCTTATAACATAAATGATTCCCACTCACCCTCCATGGTTCTCCGGAGGCCAAAGAAAATAAAAAAAGTTGGCTTATAAATACTATAAAAACATAATTTTTGAATCTTATGATAAAAGAGTAGCAGAATTTATTAATTATGCAAGATAATTATTGTAGGGGAGATCCTCGTACTTTGGGACTGCTTGAACTTCGCAGTGGCGTGCCCATGGGGGATCTCCAGGGTCAGAACCTCCCGAGACATCTAAAAATTTAGGGTTTCAGATAATTTAGGGTTCTAAGACAAAACCGAAGAAAAAATACCTATTCATTGGATCAAACAAATTAACAACTATATGTTGTGAAAAATGCAAGTTATGTTTCTATTGTTCCAAAACGCAACTACATGGTGGAATTGTGGTGCGTCTCCTGCTTATTGCCGCGATCTGGTGATGTAAAATTAGGTGGGGATATCAATGATGTTAAGAGCAAGATGCAAGAGCAGTACCAGCCTACGCGACGGCCGCTGTCCCTGCGCTGGGTTTTAAACAGGTTTCACCTTCTATTAGTTCGTCATCCTGATTTGATGGCCTGATGTGCTCCTTGTCCTTCAGTTCAGTCCTTCAGTTCTTCAGTTTGCGCTCGCATTAGTGGTGTAGAGTGTACGTAAGGGTACGAGTAAGGATAAGGGCACGAGTGGGCGTCAGTGTATTCCACTGAGAGGACACCAAAATTCTGGGCCTATTGAGTCTACTGAAGAAACAGTAGAAAACAAAGGAAATATTAGAGTAATTTTGAGGTCGAAATTGCGTTCCGGAAATCAATCATTGAAAAAATCACCTGGAAAGTATGTCAAAGAACACAATATATTTGAGTGCAAAAACTCAAATTGAAGTTATACATGCGGAAAAATTCTCACACAGAAAATAATTAAGTTAAAGAGACAACATATTTTTCAGTCCTAGCTGACGAATCATCTCAGATATTGAACAATTTTCCTCGTGTTTACGATTTTTTAATTAAATCAGTTTAAAAATTGAGGAGCACTTCGTAAAGTTTGTTCCGGTAACAAGCATGACTGGTCAAAACCTAGCGAATATTCTTTTGACTACTTTGACAGAGCTCGACATTGACTGTAGCTATGACAAGGATATGACGATGCCTCTGCTATGAGCTATGTGTTTCATGGTGTCCAAGCCTACGTGCGAGAGAAACAAAGTTGCGCTCTCTATGTCCACTGTGCTTCGCATTCTTTAAATTTAGCAATATCCGCGCTTGCAACGTCTCACAGGTAAGAAATTGTATGGGAACATTAGGAAAAGTATGGAACAGCAAAACGACAGCAGGTGCTCGGAACAGACATTGAGAAATTGGGCTCAGATATAAAAATAAACATAAATTGAAACAACTCAGATGGGTGGAAAGGCATATTGACATATTTGGAATTACAAGAGGCAGCTATTAGTTCTCTGATTAAAATACAAGACTGGCGTGATAAAGATGCCTCGGATGTGTATGGGCTAATTAATTAAAGCAGTTTTGGAATAGCAGATAACGTTTCAGATACTTGCAAAATTTTCCATTAGTTTGCCACTGTGCAAAATTTTACAAACAGTTAATATGGACTTAGGAAGTGCTGTTGCTCCCGCAAAAAGTGTTAGAAATACTTCAAGTAACATTTGAGAAAATGCTGAAAGCGAATTGAAGCAAATGTTTAGCCAGTCAGTAAATGTATGCGAAAAATTTAATATTGAGATTTAAGTTCCTCGAACTACCAGTACATGGGGAATGTTCCATTTTCTTCACCTGAAGAATACTACAGAATTATCACATCGAAACTTGCTAAAATATTTTCATGATTTTAGTAGTCGATCTTTAAGATGTAATATACACGAGTCTAAAATGGATATAAAAATCGCTATATCCTTTTTAGACTTGTTTAACTAAATCATGAAAATATGTTAGCAAGTTTCGATGTGATAACTCCTACGGGAAATGAGAAAAACAGATACAGTTGACGAAAGAAAATTATATACATTTTATAAATAATTTTTAATTGCTCAGAACTCCGACATTATGTTCGGTGAGGCAAAATTCTGGAAAACTACATTGAATGAAAGCGACGAGCGCCCAAAAATGCCATAGTTACTATTCCTGTGACAGCGGCTTCTAACGCAGCATAGGCTAAATGGTTTAGCACTTCTCAACATTAGCAAAGACATTTCTGTTGGTGTTGATGAAGTCATTGAAGGATTGGCTAAATCAATGAAACGGCGTCTGGAATTATTTTGTAGACATTTTATTTTTATGTATTTATTATTCTGATCCTTTTATTTTGTGATTTGTGGCTCTGACAAACTGAGATAGTATTTAATTTTGTTCCTATTTTTACACCAAAGTGTATGTATGAATGTACCTCGTACATATGTACTTTTTTCTATTTGGGAAATATATTGGTTATTTACTTTTTAAAAAATTTTTTTCTCCTCTTGTTACCACCGAAGTATTCGTACCCCCCCGGGTTACAAGCGCGTTCATTGCGACACACACAGACACGTAAAGAGGATATATCGCTATTAATTATCGACAACCACGAAAGACGTAGAGGCTTTAGATTTGGCTAAACGATCAGGAATAATAATGCTCACTTTTCTAAGAAACATCAAATCTGTATTTTATGTATCGGACGTTTACCCGCTAAACAGAAATGTCTTCGAAGAACATGAATTTATAAGTTCATATGTGATTGACCTTCCGATTGCAGTTCCAGAAGGCACAAGCACAAGGCAAACAAGAACAGAGGTAGAAAACCAGGAAGATGTCTCGCGTTATAACAGACACACCCGAAAAACCGAGATTGGGTTATTGGTAGAAATGAGAAAAAATTGGCCGAGAAGATACTGTGGAAGCTTTTGAATCAGCATTCGAGGTCTCCCTACAAGGTGTGGAATTTGGGGCTGCTGAAGTGTAAGAGGTTGAAGAAAGTGGTGATTTTTCTTCTTATTCGGTGCTGACATTTAACAGACAGCTCTAAAGGAGCCTCTTGAATTTTCCAGGACAACATTTTATCATCCGCGTCTAAAGTACAATTGCGAAGCAAGTCAGTTAGGTGGCTAAATGGCGATGACATTTATTAATGTCACTAAATTATTTACACAATGTACAAGCTGAGTAAGTACACCTTTTTTCCATATTAATTAAAAACAGAAATATTATCTAAGTAGGTATTAATAGGTTATTCAAGGTTTATAACTGAAGTAACTGTCACAATTCAGAAACACGGAAGAGTCGAGTCATAGCCAACTACAGAAATGCGCCTCGACAAGTGTTTTAGTGGGGAAAATCATCCACCGCTATAATATATCTAGTGTTATTTAGTTTAAAATATACTTTTCAACCAACTTTAGTAAACGTAGAATGTTATGCAGCTATAGATTAAGCGTATACTTTAAAATTATTATTATTGTTTTTTTAACTATTTTCTCTTTTATTTAACTTAAGTTAGTAACTTTTATGTTAATTGTACCTATACCTATCTACTGATACACCTGACTTTGCACCACTTGTAAACTATACATTTCTACCAACTTAATCAATAAAGAACGTTAAATAACTATATATATATACTTGATTATACTTATATTTGATTGTCTTATACTTGATTTTTTAAATATTTTGTTTTAACTAAAGTCAGCAATTTTATTTTATTTGAAACTATATTGATTTAAATTGATTATTGTTAATTGTAAATTAAGCACTGAGGCCCCTACCTCTAGGTACCTATAAGCCATACTTTTCTACCAACTTTAGTTAATGAAGAATGGTACCAATGACAAAAATTCTTGCATCAAACATATTAATTAAGGGAAAAACCAGTATCAAAATATATTATTAAGCATATTTACTTTAGAGAAATATTGACCAAAATAAATTAGTCAAATATTAATACTTATTCAGTAACAAAGTTCAATTATTTGCTAACATTTAACGTTATGGTACAACTCGAGTTATTAGTAATGTTAATTCCTGATCTGCCAGGGCCGCCCTATCAGAGATGTTAGTGTTGATTTCTATGTTATTGGCTTGTTGCAATACTCGTACAAAATGTTCAGCTCCTTGGATCATTCTAGCAATTTTCGTTTTACCTTCAATAGCATCTTCGAGATATTTTTCAGTTATCACAGAACTTTTCCAACCACCATATCGGTTTAATACCTCAGAACGAATAAACATCAACACCTGCATTTGCAAGAGTTGCCGAGGTCCGTCTAAGACCCGTATACTTTTCAGAAGTTTTCAAGTTATGCTCTGCTATTTTCTTGGGCATTGCACCTACAGTGTGGATTCCAACTCTTTGTTGGATTCTTCTGCCATTTCGGTACCCAACAAATAGAAAGTTTTCTCGAAAATTTATAGGCCATAGCAACACATTTTTGGTATTTCAATAAAATTAATTCCTTCCATTTCATATATGACAGTAAAAATACGTTTCACGTTAGTTTTAGTTTGCGGAATCGTGATTACAAGCTGTGTTCCTGTGTCTTGAATGGCATTGAGAGTCATGGAACAGAATTCTTCTCGCCGACAACCTCTACCTCTAGCAATCCCAATCAAAGCAACGACTTTCGTCAAGAAAATAAGATAACTTCTTCTTGTATGTTTCTTTATAAAAATGTTTGTCACTTTATAAAAAAAATCCATTCACAACACAATCCATATTTTATTTATTAATTTCTCTGTTGCTTCAACAGAAGATATCCTAGATTAAAACTAAAATATCCTTGGATCTCCATAATAGATACACATACACAACAATGTAAAAATTGTCATTTTATTACTTGACAGTGATAAACTAAAGACCTATATTATTATTACCTATTATTATCAAAAGAAAAATACTGATATTTTTTATAATTTTTCCT